>JACXIT010000214.1:1176830-1230554 GCA_014737525.1 Bombus difficillimus
GGGGGGGGGGGGGGGGGGAGGATATGTAAGAAAGGAGCAAAAGGGTGTAAAGAGAAGACGCGAAAACAAAGTCCAGCGGGAGGAATATCGAAGGAGGGACAAAGTCGCGATCGCAAGAGAACCAAAGCGGATGCCAGGAAGTTGAAACCTGACAAAGAGAATGTGCTCGGGGATCGTTCGTTGTACAATAAGAAAAATTGGACAGAATCGTTAGGGTCATCGAGGAAAGCGTTCTCTATAGACGTTTTCTTTTACCTTTTTCTTTTTAATATTTATCGTAATTTGCTCGTCCGTCTTCGTAAGGAGAAACGGCGGGCGGAACATGGCGGATTAAAAAGTTTCTCTACGACACACTATCAGAAGCGTACTAGGCGTTTAGGCTGAAATACAACTACCATGCGATTAGTCGAGCTAGTAAAAGTTTCATTTTGTCAACTATCAGCTAAGAATCGCGTACTTCTACGATGTTTAACGTTAACTACAGATTTTTCTTCTAGTAACTTTAAACTCGAAAAATACTATTTAGTCTTTGTTAACTTAGTTTCGAGAAAAAGTAATTAATTATTCGTCGTTACGTTTCTAACTCTTCTCTTCCTTAGTGTTCATTCTCTCCCCTTCTCTCCCCTTCTATCTCTCTCTATCTCTCTCTATCTCTATCTCTATCTCTCTCTTTATTTCTCTCTCTCTCTCTCTCTCTCTTTCTCTCTAGATTTTAGACATCGAAACTATTAATGTCAAATGCGTTTTTATCTTCATTTTCATCTTCGTTTTCTATTTTGTTCGTTTGCCTAGAAAGTTCAAGTTTAAAACGCTGTGTGTTAGCGTGTACGTGTCTCTGTGAGTGTGCGTGCGTGTGCATGTTCAACTAGACAATTTTCCCTCTGCTACGCTACTAGAATAATCGAAGAAACATCTCCGTGCTTGTCCGGGTATGCATTGATCTTCTCGCTAACGATCTTTTCCGTTCCTTTCATTCCACGATCGCGTTAGTGCGATTCGCCCTTGTTTCTATCGTTTTTCGTATCTCGTGCCATCGGCGGGAAAATCGTCCGTTTCACTTCTGGAAAAAGTTTGTGTGCGCAGCGAGATATTCTGATGAAAACGGAATTCTCTCAAAGAATCATAGCGTCGAAGGAGCATCGGCTCGATCGATATATCTCTGGGTATATATTTTTATACGTGTATAATATATACCGCGTGTGTGTCCATTTATCTGTCGATCTACGTGTACGTGTCTGTGTATCCGTGAATGTATGTGGTAAATAGGTATGCGTGAGTTTGCCACGTAATGCACGTATAACGTAAAAATCCAGTTTGCTTCGCTCTTCGTTCTACTCTTCGTGAACCGCGTTCAACATCTTCGTTCATTTATCCCGTCGATTTTCCATTTCGTAGCGTCAATCTTTACCAATCCACCGACAAGGAAAATACTTACATCCACCGTGCAAACGACGTTACATTAAAGAAACACCTCGCTCTACAGAGAAACGCGGATTCGATCGCTCTCACCCCGTCGAATTTATTTTCACATCCTTTTTCCAGTATAGGTAAATTCTTCCTTCCCTTCTCTTCTTTCTTTTTTTTCTTTTTGCTATTTTTCATCGATGCTCGTTGCCAGCGCGATGTATCAATGTCGAATATCGTCGATCAAACTAACAAGTGTAGTGTAAATTGCGACCAAGGAGGCTTGTCCGTTGTCCTAGGGGTAAATATACATTATACATCGTACACGGTCCGCTTACCAGTTACTGTAGAATAAAAGTCAAAAATATATTATCATTATGTATATTCATATATATATTTCGTTCTGTTTCGTAGCCTACTATATTTAATTATTCTAATGTATGTACTGAGAAGCGTGTACGCGCGAGTCCGTGTCGCGATGCCATTTTACACAGACGCCGTTTCTCAACCCGGGATTACACGCGTGTCGATTTAGAGAACCGAAGCTCATCGTGCTACTTCTCTTTCTTCCTTCTCTCCTATCTTCCCGTGTCTTACGGTTCGCACGTTTAGCAGCTCGAACAAAATTCCTTCGACTGTCGCATCGCTATTATCGTTCATTGTTTTCCATCTTTATCCTTTTACTCTCTCGTCGATTAGCGGACAAGCTTGTCCCTGGTGTGGACGGTCTGTAGTGTATTGTATTTCGGTATATATCCGCGCTTTCTCGTTCTTCCTTTTCCTTATATCTTCTACTCCGTTCCGTTCAACGAGAAACACGCTTCTCAACGCGTAATAGCGGCAATTATAGCCATATTCGAGTTCCACGAGCCGTGGACGGGTTATCCGAGCAAATCCGATCGGACGTTCGTATCGACAAGTTCGGATGGGGCTCGGCTCGGTCGACAGGAGACAATCGGATTAAGCGCGCGCCAAAATATCCGAACATCCGGCCGCGTTTTTGTTCGAATATGCGTCACGAATTTTCGGGCTCGATCTACTCTCCCTGCAGAGCGAAACGGTGTTCTTTCTTCCTTCGATCTTGTCGATCTCCGTTTTCCATCTCTTTCTGTCGGCAAAATTCAAACCGGTAGCCACTCCGTTGTTTGTTCGTTTCTTTTTCTCTCTGTTCTGTCGTTTTCTCGGCATAGTCAAAAATGCGTTGCGCGCAATAGAAGCTAATGAGTAGGTACACGCGAGCAGTATGCTTTGCAGCTAGTTGAACGGTAGGACGCGCGATAACGAGGCGAGCAATCGTGGACGGTTGCTCCGAAGTGTATTTGGATTTTTTCTTTTTTTTTCTTTTTTAGAGAAGAACGTATAATCGATCGGTAGTCGTTCTTCGAAGAAATCCAAGAAAAGAAATCAAATTTCATCGGTATTTACCGCATCGAGACAAAGTTGATCTTACGGTGAATCAAAGTCGCCTACGGGATCGAGTTTTCCTATCTCTCGTAATATTCGACGTACCACGGCCGTAACATCGAACGCAATATCGAACATCCACGTTTACTCGATATCCACGTCATCCACGTGAACCAGGGTTATATTCGTTAGCCACGCAAAGCTGCGTTCATTGTTAAAGCGACAGCATATATAGATCGTCCTACGAACCCGTTATCGCCAGACTAAACTTGGACGATCGTCGAAAATCGTCGATTTCCCTATCGGTTAAAAAAGAATCGTATTATCTCTGGCGACACAGCATTTAGCGCGAGCGAATTCTTTGCCTGTTTTTACAAATAATTTGTTTTTATCGCTTTGTGTGATTGCTTGCTGCAACAGCTAAAACCCTTGACTCAAGTTGGGAAGCTTAAACTCCAGTGAATTTGTCGTATCGTTATTATTTTTTTCTTCCTTGAGGTTTCTTGTCTTCTTCTTAATCATCGTTTCTTTCTCTAATAATATTTCTCTCTTAACTTGCGTGTTCTCTTATCCCTATACGTATATACACATATGTCGCTTTGTTATTTACTATTGTTAATCCTCTTTTCTTTCTTTCTTCTTCTTCTTCTTCTCCTCCTTTTTTTTTTTTATTGTTTTTTTTCTTTTTTGACATTTTCAGAACGATAACGGAATAGTAGCATTTTGTAGCGTTTTTCGTTCCTATTCTTCGTCTCTCTTTCTCCTTTCCTTTTCTGCCGTTTACCATCATTCGTTATACCTCTGCTTGGTGTATACGGTTGCTGATTTGGTATCGAAGGGAAAGACGGCTTCGCACGCTTTTGCTCGATCGTTCCTTCGTTCTTCCTCTCTTCCTCATCTTTCGTCCACTCTGTCTCGGTTCGTTCGAAGATTCAACGCATCACCGATCCAAAAATCGAAAAATTCGTTGATCGACTGTAGGAAAATCTTTCATTGGAATTCCGGTTATGGTTTCCTTTTTATTTCTGTATCTTATCTTTTGCTTCGACAGGGCAAACCTTTCGTTCTTCGCGCATACTTCACAGATGAAATGAAAATGTTACAAAATAAAAGTTTTTAGTTGCAAAGACTGGCAGCAATCGGGACGAATTGTATTTGAACATTTTTCATGGACTATTATCGAAAAATTCTAACGACAACGATCTCAGTTCACCCACGATCGAAGCAGAGGCATCGAGTTTCACGTGAACGGAAAAATTAGTCGAAAAATCTGGCCTACCGATAACATCACATTAAAAACATCTCGCCGTTATTACTCACGGCGCTATTGAACCACTTAAATGGACATTCGTTTAATTATTGTACTTAGTTTTTATACATACACGGTACAACGTACTTGCGTACTTCTCGAATTTATTATACTTTTTCTTTATCTAAATTCTATGTATGTACATGCATATGCTAGTTGCGGGCACGGAGGAACTCGTCCGTCTATTATCGATTTCCTTTATCATCCGTCGCGTTAACTCGTCTATCGAACGTTTAGTAGCCCAAAGGAAAATAGAAAATCGAAACAGTTGTTCAGAGTTTTCCTTCGATGATGTCTCGTAAGGTGAGCCGAGTTTTGAAAATTTCAAGAAACCGTATCTTCCACTAATTCGCGCTAGATCGTACGAGGAAAGTTAACAACCGATCGCTGTGTATCTCTAGAGACAATAAAGAGTTGGCAAAAAAAAAAAGAAAAAAAAAAAAGGGTAAACGAAGAAAGAAAAGATTGTTCGTATCACGTTCGTAGACGTATCCAACGTTTTAAGAATTCTCGATACTTTGTAAGTCCTGGTAAGTTTCTTTCCTTTTTTCCTCTCTCTCTCTCTCTCTCTCTCAAAGTAACATTTCTACCTTATATACACGAGTACTTTACAAGCGTCGAACTTTCGCTCGTGAATCTTTCCCCCCTAATACCAACAAAGAAACAAAAGGAAACGTATAACAAGAAAGAAAGCAAGAAAAGAAGAAGGAAAGAATGTGAACGAAAAGAAGAAA
The DNA here is from genome assembly GCA_014737525.1 of Bombus difficillimus. Classification (NCBI taxonomy): domain Eukaryota; kingdom Metazoa; phylum Arthropoda; class Insecta; order Hymenoptera; family Apidae; genus Bombus; species Bombus difficillimus. The sequence continues at coordinate 1,181,682 of JACXIT010000214.1, forward strand.
GAAAGAAAAAAAACGAAAAACGTCAGTGTGTATGTGTGTATACATATACACATATATATATATATATATATATATATATATTTCGATTGATTTGTTCCATTTTCGTTTTTCGTTCACATAATTTTCATACGCGCCCGTTATCCACGAGCATGCGTATATGCTTTAATTTCTCGTCTCTTGTATATATGTATATACGTGTTCTTTGATTCTTAAATGCTGTACAGGAACATTTATACTCGCTTAATCGTTTAGATCGCACTTTCCATATTTTTTTCCTTTTTTCGCTCTTTTGTATTCAATAATAGTTTTAATAACCTATATTTATTATAATACGCTTATATCCTGTCAATTAGAGTACTTTGTTATACTTATGTCCGTTTAAATAATTAACGCTAATGTCCCGTTTCTCGAGTTATCGTAGTTAACAAATCGATCTTAATAAAAAAATAGAAAATATTAACAATTAAAAGAAAAACAGTTTTGTTTCGAAATCGTCTTAGAAAAAACAAACGACGCGACTGTCTCGCTCTGTGGATGAGCGTGTGTATCTCTGTATGTATTTGTGTGTACGGAGAAGCCACGATTATCGCTGTATTATCGATAAAATATCCGATGAACGTATATAACGACGATATGATATCCGGCGAACGGATGCGACTGCGAAGATCGTACAACGATTAACGAATTTAGACTGCGCGTGATTATGCATTTACGACGAATTTAAAGATACAAAAAACGTAGATAACTTAAAATAGACAAATTTGCAGATTCATCTCGCTCTTTACGAAACGAATGTTCGAACAGAAAATACGTTTCGTTTCAAGCCGCTTTACGCGCAACGTACATCTTTTCGCGTTTAGTTCGATTTAACGTATCGATAAATCAACGATATAATCGACAACGTTACCGATAACAGCATCTCTATCGAGAATTGAAAAGAGCGCGCAAAGGACCCCGGCCCATCGCGTATAATGACTAGCGCAGCAACGTGTTTTCTCGTTTGCGATCTTAAATCCGAGAGATCGACGAACCGGCTCGCATCTTTGAGCCACTTGGTCGGGAAAGTAGGTGAAAGTCTTTCCTGGACGGTCGTGTTCTTTTATTTTCTTTCACTCTATATGTAACCGAACTTAAGAAACAGATAACGAGAGAAATAATCATAGCAGTAGTAATATTAACTCTCCGTAGCACCTTTCGATTCATTTGGGTACGAGCCGATATCTTGTTCGAACATTGGAAAATTTTAAATTAAACAAAGTGGCACCGAGAATACTATAGAGAGTTAATAACAAAAATAATGATAATAATAATAATAATAATAGTTAGATAATAATAGTAATAGTAATAATAGTTAATCCTAATGATAACAGACGTCGACTAAACATGGAAAAAAAATCAAAGTAACGCGATTAAAAAAAGTCTCTGAAAGAATAAAAAATCTCGTCGATTGAAACTAACGATAGACGGAATAAATACTTCGTTCGCATCGTGAAATAGTTTCTCTATACTTTCTCACTGCCTTTTCCTGTTTTTTTTCTTTTTTTTTTTTTTTTTTTTTTTCGTAATCTAGTCGCCGATAGAAAGGACTATACGCAATCGCGATATAATACTCTTTACGTTATACGCACGACGATTGCACTACATTGTTACTTTTATTCCGATTGCTACGCTAAACGAACGAAAAAATGGATAAAAGGAAATCATTAAACGAGATAAACGTGTAATAAAATAAAGGTTGAAGTAAACGTGAAGAAGGGGAATACGTGTACGGGCAGAATTAAGGAATTAAATACTAGTACGGTAGATATATCGGTTAACGTTCCTACGCAGTATATAAAAAATAAAAACGAATATTAATTGTATAGCTAATATCGTGAAACAGAGACGGGGCGAAGGAGCGAAAGACATAATGTGTAAAAGTATGTGCGGACGACGAAAAACTTCGTTGTCGACGGTGGGTCCTTCGCGCGACACCGGGGAAAACTTAAATCGACCGATCGATCGATCGTCCTTTTAGTCATTAGGCTACGAATACTTATGCATTTATGGAAAATTCAAATATAGAAAAACGCGCAGAATGCATCTTCCTATAACTGTCAGCGTCTCTACAACTGCCATGGTATTCTACTCGATAGGACAGTATCAAACGTATCGAAGAAAGGGTTTTATCGGCAAGTTAGATTTGCACGAAGACAAAGTGACAGCACGGATGTCTGTTTGTATCTGGTATTTAAAAATCAATCTTTGAAAACCGTAGTATAGTTTCAGCATTGAGAACGCCACTATGCAAGCAGAAAGTAATTACAGAGTTAGACAGTCGATTAAAAAACGTCCGGCAGTCGTCTGATCACGGTCAATGGGACTGACAATTATCGGCTGACAGTCGTACGAATATCGAAATCTTTTGCAGACTATGATCAATTTTTTACGCTTAGGGCGTAAGACTGTTTCTCTTTTGTAAAAGACATGGCAGTTGTAGGAACGTTCGCCCTATGCAAAAATATAGAAAGTATCTACGAAATACTCGTTACACTACTTCAAATTTGAAACAAATTTCCGTTTACGTTCCGTTTGTTTCTAGTTCTATGCATAAAAATATGAATTTGCACGTATATTCGCAATTTTGGTTTCTATTCGCGATTAATGGTTCACGAACGCGGTTCGCCGACAGCGCGCGTGAATTTATACTTTATCGGAAAATATCATTGGAAACGCAACGTGTTTGAAAGAAACGTAGGAACCGAATTCGTCTTGCGAACAGCGATAGATATAGAAAACAATATTTTTATTTCTCGCGTGTGGTCTTTTAACCATTGTCCGTGCTAAATCTCTTTTCTACCTATCATTTCTCTCAAGTATTCCATTACTGTTTAATTAAATATAATTTCTTGTATAATATGCATATATGTATATATGTGGGTATGCGTGTAGGTATGTATATGTATATATATACATGTACATATATATATACATATTTATCACGTACATTCGTCCTAATGTTAGCATTTAAATAGCGTTCACTCGCCTAAGAGTATGTCGATCATCGGTGTTTCCCTTCGCGAAATGGAGAGACAAACATGAGAAAAAAAAAAGAAGAAGAGGGAAAAAAGTGAATGAAAAATGTTGCGGAAAATTTGAGACTCGGCGGAAACCACGTCATAAGGCTTCGTACCTTCCTCGGAAGGATACATTCATTTTTGTTTTCTTTACGTACATATATATATATATATATACAATATACACACACACACATATATATAATATATGTAATATATATATATATATATATGTATATTTATATATAATATGCGTAATATACGTGTATATATTCGTTTCGTCGTTTAATCTACGATTGTAATTCTGCTTTTATTACTCGTTTCCTTTGATTTCCATTTTTATATTTTCTTTACCTTGCCGTAAAATTTCTTGCGAAGTCAATGCCTGCTGGCGCGTGTGCACGTACATTCGATCGATCAGCTGAAACGTGCGTGCATACGCGCAATTATATCGACGTAGAAACAAAATATCAGTGGATTTCGTTTAGTGTATATACGAGTATAAAAAACTTCGTTATTCGATATATCGGGGTGAGTTTTCTTTTTTTCACCGCGCATACGTCCCTTGAAGTTCGTTAGATTCAGTGATCGCCGTTGCTGGATTTATGCCTGACCAATGTATGTATCTTTAATCCTCGTGACGATGGTAATTGATTTAACTTTGCTCGAATTTCTAAAACAATTCGACGAAAGAACGCAGAGAAATTATTTTCGAGCGAGTCGACGATGAGAAAAGATATTAACGTTAACGGTATCATATTATGTACAATATGACTTTCTTACGATGTAAATTATCTTTAAACTATCTCATTTCAATAACTTATCTAGATATATCTATTTATCCATGCTACGCACTATATAAAATATTCTATGAAGTATTCATAAAATATCACAATAACGTTTAAACAGAAATCGCGTTAACATTTCGCCCGTTGTCGAAATCATTGATCAACTTCTCTCAGCGTTCTTACCGATTCACTGAAACACGATAAAATAGCCGAACCAACATCAAAAGGATTAAATAATTCTATCAAGTATTCCCATCGGTCCGAGCCGGCCTACTCGTACGATATGAATTCGTTCGATTGCTACGAACGTGGAGAAATTTTACGATCCTACAACTCGGAATTCTCTGTTCCCGGGAGATCGTATAACTTCTAACCACGTTTCCCTCTGTATGCATAGTACGTGTATAATATACGTACACATAGTAGTACCAAGATCTTTACGGAACATCAACGCTCTATCAGCGTATTCCCTCGTTTTATTCTCGCGAATATTCTCGCCTTCCTGTCTAGAAAACGTGTCTCGCGATGAACTGCCAGCTACATCGTCTCGTTTCTTTTACCCGTTTTCGATCAGCAATCGCGTGGAAGAACATAGAAATCTCGAATCCAACAAGACGCTCGAGGCAAATGGAAGTTTTCAAAGGAAATGTGTGCATTTGAAAACCGGTTGCAAGATACTTTGAAATTAAAAGATACTTCTAAGCGGATGTGGTTGAGAAATCGATAAATGACGATGGACGGGATGTAAAAAATATAACGAGTTTTCAGGGAAAACGGAGATTTGGTTTGAAAAATTTGACGGTGAAACAGTAGGTAGAAGAACGAAGACTTTGCATGAGAATCTTCGTTACCTCGTTACCTTCGACAATTCTATTGTAAATTAGGTATCGTAAATTCGATAACAGTCACTTATAAACGAATGACGTATCGAATAATCAAAGTTCAGAAGGCAAGATTAGTTAACTCGTGCGATATTTAAATTTCAAACGAATAGAAACGCTTAAAAAGCAGAAATTGTCAAAATCCACTTGCTCGCTTAACGGAGCTAGACTAGACAGGTTTCTGACTCTCTTTCATGGAAGTCTAAGTGAACGAAGAAGGAAAGAAGGCAAGGTTAAGGAAGACCTCGTGTACTGGCACTCGATCGTGACGTGTTTCGAGCATCCTCTCGAGGACGTTTCTCTCGCTGACGCGACGCGACTTGGCTGATTTTCAATTTCAACGACCACTCGACGTGTCTGCTTCAGTCAGAAATATCGTATCCTCTTTTTCTGACCAATTCGCGCGAACGAAACGCTTTTATCGTCTTAGCACGGAGAAATCTTGGTTCGCGCGAGATAATCGGCTAACCTCGACTCTCTGAACACTAAATTACGCTTCGTGGCGACTAAACGCGCAAATAATCTACGAATGGTCTGCTAGAAATCAATAGTAAATTTCCTTCCATTGCTCGCAGAATTTCTTCGACGAGGGAATTGTTTCTACGAACGAATTTAATTTCGTGCGTTTCTTCCTTTTCATCTTCAAGGGACGACGCGAGAAAGAGAACGGCCAGGAAGAGAAACGAATTCGTACGGTTCCTTTTTCAACTTGTGAAACGACGAACGACGATTTCGTTCCTCTGTCCGACCTATCCTCTTTGATTCGCGTTTGATACGCTAGCCTTTTCTCCTGATCTCTATCTGGCTCGACGAAAACCTACGCATTGGAGGAGATTCGCAGAGGAGGATGAAATAGAATCGAAACTCGGTTCTTTCGATGTCGCTAACAGCGACGACGACGACGACGACGACGACGACGAAGAGAACGATGAGGACGACGAGGACGAAAACATTGAAACACACATTCCCCTTGATACGTCTCTCTTTTTCTTTTTGTTCTCGTCGATCTTGTTCAACGATCAGGATGATCGTGATCCGGCGAAACCTGCGCTTGAGAAGCTCTTGTGTTTGTTCGTTTTCTGGTAGTGCCTCTTTTTCGTTCTCATCTTTGTTCGTTACTTGTTTTTTCTTTTTTTTGTAGTTTTCTTTTTGTTCTTTTTTTGTCCTTTTTTTTCTTTGTCAAGTCCCTTTTTTTCCGCTCTCTAGCTTCTGTTACTGTATCACTCTTGTCTGTCGGTTCCTTCTTGCTCGCCTCGTCGTGAATTACATATATCCGCTAAACGAGAAGGAGTAACTAGGGCGTCGCAGGCGATGTGATCGCCATCAGAGGTGCTGGCGGCAACGCGACCGGTATGTGATAATATTTACACTGGGGCCGCATGCACGCGCCCTTCACTGCGTCCCTGCACACGGTCACGCGATTCTCGATCACCTCCACGTTTCCTGGAAATGTTCAAACGATCGTCGATTAGACATATGAAAAAATCGATAACAATTTTTGGTGAATTTTAATGTGTCGTTGATCTTCGTACAATGACGATTTATGATTAGCTAAGGATATCTGCGAACGTTCGCTTTCGCCTGTAATTTCTTTCTCCACGATTCCGATGTATTGTACTACGTTAATTATAATTATATATATATATATATAATATTTATAAAATGGATATATATATATATATAGATCTAATAAGATGGTAATTACGATTATTTCTTTCTTTCGGAAATTCTCAGAATTTTCTAATTTTCTGCGGTTCATTCTTTAAATTCACGGACTATTCGTGAACAGTTTAGCAGTAAACTATCATTTTTATTAGCGGCGGCTAGCTAGTCTAGTAATTCGTGACTTTGACGAAGTTACGCGCAGTTGGAAACAGCGGTGACCAATAGATTTGTCATCCGTCGCACATTACGAGCATGATTGTTTTGTGGCGAATGCGCGGTCGTCAACTGCAAAATGGCTGCAAAATACAAATGCTCTTTGGCCGGCCATTCGATACGATATCTAGGCCGGCACAAATACACCGAGCTGGAATACATATAATTTGAGAAATTTGTACATTCTCTGTACATCGAATCGGTTTTAAAGTCATATTTTAATTGAAAAATCTAATTAGTCGATTCTTTTTACCTCCTGCCATTGAATTTTCAAATACTTTTAAGCTCATGTTTGAACAAAAAAAAAAAAAAAAAATTATATTTCAACCAAAGTCTTTTAATCTCGCTAATAACGCGGAATAACAAGCTATGGCATTGTACTCACCGTCTTGCGTCGCTGAAAGAAAATTCAATCATTTCGTTCGACGGAATAAAAACGGAATAAGAAGAGAAATAAAGGAACTGTAAACAAAAAAAAAAAAAAAAAAAAAAAAAAAAAAAAAAAAAAAAAAAAAAAAAAAAAAAAAAAAAAAAAAAAAAAAGCTTCGATTTTCAACGAAATCGCCGCAAGTTCCCGAGAGGAACTGCGGCAAACGGCGCCGGAAACTCACCGTCACTGAGATGGATAAACTTGCAGGCGGGACGGTTGCACACTTGTCGATTAAAATCTTGGCACACCGGGAGGGTGTCCAGTAACTGAAAGAAAATGTGCCAGGTATTTTTATAAAACGGATAGTTTCGAGATTCGCGCGAACAATAGTTACAAGGAAAAGGAGGGAAAAAAAAAACAACTTTCAACAGTGTCTCGCATCAGTCGTTCTTCACAGGCAGACGCCATTCGCGCGTTTCCACAAACAGAGCGAAGACAAGTGTCTTGTCTTTCTCTCACAGAGACACCCACACGCACACGATGTTCTTTGAAAATCATTGAACACACACATTCAAACTCATTTCAGTGTTAGAGCATATTCACGGTACATTACATGCTCTAAAAAATCGGATCGTATATGAATATTAATTAATTGCTACTGGCGCACGAATAATCGACCGAGCGTAATAGATGTTGTACGATTTGAACGATTCTTTTCTTCTGGTTCGTCTGATTTGAAAAATAGTTATTCGCGGAGATCGATTGTTCGTGCAGGTCGAATTAAGAAGAAAATTTGCAGTAGAACTTTTCTTTTTCAAACTGGTCATTCCCTACTTTCTCTATCGTGAGTCGAGACATTGTACTCTATGAGACTGATTACTTCTTTACTTTTTCATTCGGCATCGACGTGAAGCAAGTCGATCATTAGCTTGCTACTACCGTGATCGTTCTTACGATACGATACGACACGACACGACACGACACGATACACGTTCATTGAAAGAATTGGTGCGATTCGAACGGGCGAGAACAAAGGACTCGTTTCACTTTTCTATGCGAACTGTTTTTCATCCGTGAGTCTGTAATATATATGTAACAATTTTATCTAATCTGTTTTTTGCCATCTTTTCTCTATTCGATTTTCTCTTTTTTCTCGGCATTCCCGACACTTCGTGTGCAAGGAGCGTGCCTATAAACGAGGATCGTTTGATTCGCAAATTTTCATCGCGAGACATTCGACGTAGGAACCATCGCGCTAGAAAGAACTGTATCTTGCCGAAAATCGATTTTAAGTTACTTTACGCGGTAAAAATGAAATAAAATCGAGTAAACGAAATCGAGTCGAAAACGTAATACATCGGTGTTCGTTCTTTATGTAAGAAAGAGTCGATCAATTTGCGAATCAGGTGTGGAAGCCCTCTTCTCAGCGGGCCATTCAGCACAATGACTAGACTGAAGTATTAGTGTTAACAAAATCTGTGTATGGAATACAGGAAGGCAACGAGCGTCGCTCGTCTAAGCTGTTCCCTTTCTTTTTTCGATTTTTTGACCGGGAACCGAGGGTGCTAAACAGTGACTTTAAAACGCAAAAACCTGGCTGCAGCAAGATGAAAAAACAACGATCGTAATACGTAAATTGGTGTGCATGTATATATATAATATGAGCGTGGCTGAACAACACACGAGAATATATCCTTCACTACTTTATCTTTCTTTCGTACAAGCTCCGATTAGTCGAAATACGTCTCTACGATTTCTTCGGTTTTACGAGTTTCGCAGAAATTTGAACGAGAACGACGAACTTTGAGAAAATATTTCTCAAATATCAAGACAAAAAAATTAAAAAATTGGTAAGAGAAAAAGACACGAAAAAATGCCAGTTCCAGATTATCGAAACGAAAAATGTGAATTACAAGAAAAAAAAAAAAAAAAAATAGAAAATAAAAAGGAAAAATAGAGTCGATAAACGAAGGAATTTTCGAACGATGAAAATAAAAAATAAAAAGGCTCAGGTGAAGCGAGATATTTCTACCCAACTACGTTACTATCCGTTCCTTTGATTACCCCCGAGCGAAAGATGTTATGCATATTATATGTACACACACACACATAGAAACACACACGTACACTCGTATCTAGGGAAAGATTATCGATGTACATATATATATGTATATATATATATATATATATATATATACGTATACACACACATATATATATATATATATGCCCGAGAGAATATATATATGAATATAGACAAATGCAGCAAAGAAAAAAAAAAAAAAATGAATAGATTAAACATCAAATTCCAGAGNAACTGGTATTGGTGTTAGCAAAAAACGTTAGGTCAGAAGCAGTTAACAACCTACCAGAGACAGAGTATTATGTATATGAAATAAAAAATGAGAGATAATTAAAAACAAACAAAACGAAGAAAATAGAAAAATAAAAACAGAGGGGGAACAATGAGAAGAAAAACGACGAAATTAATCGTTTAAATAATGGATCGTAATTATAATTGTCGCGAGCGAAAGTAATAGTACCATAGGCTCACCATAAAAGCGTGCAAAATATACTTGTAACAAAAAGGATTAAGATAAACAAATGCTGAACTTGTACTGACAAAGAAACAAAAAAAAAAAAAAAAAAAAAAAAAAAAAAAAAAAAAAAAAAAAAAAAAAAAAAAAAAAAAAAAAAAAAAAAAAAAAAAAAAAAAAAAAGAAAAAAATAAGAAAAGCGACGACTGGAATTAAATTACGTACTCTTCTCTCGTCACGAAGCGATCATCGATCGAATTTTTTCTCGCGCGTTATGCGATTGGAAATTGACAATCAATTGGAAATTGCTACGGAGAATAAAATAAAAAAAAAAAAAGAAAGAAAAAGAAAAATGGAAAATTATGGATAATGAAGAACCTTTGCGCGAGAAACAAGACATAAGATGGTAACAACGAATAATGGTACAGATATAGAGTAACGAGACTAATCGTCAATCGTAATAATCAGAAGAATAACGATAACAAGAGTAAGAATAATAACTATGTAATAACTTTTGCAACTGCGTAGAGATAATTTGCTACAAACACAGAGTCTGGTCATGCAAATAATGGCCCGGGAGAAGGGGGGTTGGTTCGTTCTGCTTGGGTGATCGATTAGAGTCGCGATTTTCCACGTTATCTTTCTTTTTCTTTCGCGAAGATCGTGGTGTCCCTTTTAGCAGTGAATTTTTCCGAAAAAAAAGGAATAAACACGAGAAAAAGGAAGGAAGTAAGCCCCCTCCCCCTAACACGATTAAGGAAAATCGTCCGACGAATAATACGATATCTCGGATCGCGATCATCTTAACTCGGATATACTCGTTGTACGTACTTCCAAAAGGATGATAGCGCGTAATACCTAATTATATTTCCGTACTGTCTAACATCTTTTCGGAAGGATGGTCGTGTTTGGAAAAGTAAACTACCTTAGGTAGTAAAAACTTGCGAGTGAAGTAAAAGAAACGAATTTTTGTTGGTACGACCGATCGATCGATTCGTTCGAGGGGAGGGGGATCGCGCAGAGACAACGGTGCCCCTCCTCATCACCCAAGCAATTCGTGTGCTGCCAAAAGCCGACTTGAGAGGACCGCCGAAAGGGTTTTTGGTTCGCGTGCGTGAATTACGAGATTTATAGACACACACATCCACTCACTACTAAAGCTACGAGAAATAAAAGGTAAATATAGATAGAGAATATATAGAATAGATAGACACAGGGAAGAGACAAAGAAAGGTGGTAAGATATCCATCGGTGGACGAGATATCATCCACGCCAGCGAACCAAACCGCCCGTTGGTGGCTGGACAAAAGTCAGCGGTTATTGGCATTCGTATAAAAAATGTGGAGATGGGATGTCGTAAAAGCTGTCAAATTAATAATATTCTACTGCAAATAAGTTCAACGCTAGGTCAACTGCGACTCCGCAACCATAACAATAAGAGCTAATTATGCTCACGAATAAAAGTGTAGGTTCAATCATAGAGAATACAACGTATGATCGAACATTAAATAGAGACAGAGTACTAGAACGAAAAACAAAAAACAAAAAAGAGAAAAACATCTACCCGATGCGCGATCCTCGAAGAGAGAGATCGCGAAAAGTAACGCTAACAAAATGGTGATCGACGCTGCGGATCGTCTCACGTTCTGTCTGTCTTTCTTTCTTTCTTTCTCTTTTTTCTTCTATGTACTCGCTAGAAAGCTTTGTCAACGTGTTCTCTGCGTTTTGCTCGTTGATAAATAAAAAAAAAAAAAAAAAAAAAAAAAACAGAAGAAAAAAAAAGAAAAAGGAGATACGCTACAGCGAGAAACCTGTGCCCGCGGCCACGCGTTTTCGATTCTTGGCCCCGTAGTCTGATTTTGTTTTATTTTTTCCTTTTTTTTTTACCTATCGTTTTCCCGGTTACGTAATGCGTCAGAAGCTCTCTATGCAAGCGACAGGATTGTTCCGTGTTTTCGATTGGCGACAGCGGTAAATTAGAATGGTCTGGAGAGCGTTCAGAGAGCGGGGAAAAAAGTGTTGCACGTCACGTGGAGAATCGTTTTGAAAATTCAAAAAGCTGTTACTATCGCGATGGCACTTTTTTCCTCTTTTTCTTTTTATCTGCTCTTGTTAAAACACGCGTGTTCCGCGCGGTTCAATTTAGAGGATCACGCCATTGTCGTTTTTATAGAATTCAACTTGATTGTTTTGAAAGAACCGTATAGGAAGGTTGGAAACGTAGGAAATGATGATATTTGTCGTACAACTGTAAAAGGAGTGATTCTTTCGAAATTGATCGAACATTTTTCTCGATGAAATTTTCTCGCGCCAATTGTTTCTTCTCGAGAAAATCAATTGCTTTCCGTGTACTTTGCTAGCATATTAACATCGCATCGTCTTGCATCCGCGAGGCAATGTCTCTTACAAGAAAATTTTATCTTATATCGTCGACTCATGTTTCCATAAAGAATCACCACTATTATCAATTGCGCAATCAATTCAATCATATCCTGCCAATATCGTAATATAGACACGCGAGTTTCGAGGTGGCTCGATGAAATTCGAAGCAACACGCAACCGATGCTAATACAGGGACTATATACTAATATTAATATACATGCAATACACGTTCGGACATTACGTAACAACGGTCCATAACCGTGAGAAATTTTTCTAATGCGATTAAAAAATTAATTAAAAAAAAAAAAAAAAAAAAAAAAAAAAAAAAAAAAAAAAAAACAATAGATGCATAGAAAAGGGGCGAAGAGACAAATTGATTGAAGTACTGAAGCGTTTTAGGGTAAAGAGAAAAAATATACAGGGTGCTTCAAGGTAAATGCTATTTGAGATAGTTTGCAAACTAACAGTTGTACAATGGTAAATGGCAAAAAAGACTGGATTTTTCTTTACTTATTTACGAGAAAGATGAATAATGGCAAACAAATAAAGAGCATAAAATTCGATTTTCTTTTGCCCGACAAAATATTTTTTCTTCTCTTACATATAATAATCTTCGTTTATCCGTTGTAAATCCATCGTAAATCAAAGTTAAGTAAAAAAAATATATACATAATATTCTACGTAGAGACGTGAAATGAACTTTGGGACAACATAGAGAAGGACAAGTAAAATGATCAGTTTCACCCTCTCCGTCTCTCTCTCTCTCTCTCTCTGTACAAAAACGATAGAGAGTTTAAATTAGTTTAAATATTGGTTCAAACACCACTATTCTCAAAGCACCCAATGCTCTTCAAATGCGTATCCCGACAATAAGGTCCACAATTAACGCGCAACGTTAATGAAAAAAGCGTAATCAAGACAATGGCATGATAGATATAATAATAATAATAAATATGTATGTATATAATATAACAATAACAATATATATATGTATATAATCTATATAATATATACATATATGGCAAAGTCGTACTAATTACTGAATAAGAAGCGTGCATCTCTTTCTTCGTGAATAAGGTTTTCTTTGTTTAAGGGGGAGTGACGACAACGCTTTCGAAATAGCATAATAATAATAACGATAATAATAATAATAATAATAATACTTATCGACGTAATAATAATAGTAATAATAATAATAATAATAATAATAATAATAATAATAATAGACAAACACCAGATAAGGCAGTGGTTATTCGCAGTTATAGTTGCGGTGAGCAGTCGTGAGGGAGATGCCCCCAAAAGCTACGTGTTAGCCAAAGTTACCGAAGGTTCAGGTATCACGTCCGATCGTTCCAGTTCTTTTTCAAAAATTACAAGAAGCAAGCTACCAACAATTCCTACCTAAAACGTAACAAACAAACCAAATGGTAAATAAATAGTAAAAAGAAACTTCAGAGCGATCGAACGTCACCCTCCCCCCTGTTAACCTTGAAGGTTAGCAGCATTAAAAGTTCGGGCTTGCATCAAAGCACCAAGACGATCTGCATGAATGTTAAACAATCTCTTTTAGTCGCGAGACCGTGGACAGGAGATCGTCGTGGGTTTCGTCGAAATCTAGCGAAGTCTCCATGCCGTAGGCGGCCGCCTATTTTCTCGCTATACCACAAAAACACCATAGGTAGGACTAATACGTCGCTCTCCTGATCGTACCGACAAGGATCGTTATTGACAAACAAGAGATTAAAAAGGAACATAAAAAAAAGAGAAAAAAAAAAAAAACATAAAAGTGAGAGGTAACACAGGCACATTACCACGCATGCATTTCGAATTTCGTTTCACCTGTTCAATCACCGTCTGGCGCTTCTAATGCAGACCCGAGACTGGGTAAAAAACTGGTTACAATAATGAGTCTACCTGTCCGCAGCTGTCTGTGTAGACGACACAGTGAGCGTTTTGGGGGACCACTTGGGCCCCGACAGTGGCTAAGGCTGCTAAGGCGATCCACATGCAGCAAACGAGGCAGTGTTCGGTACGGTTTTTTTTATTATTATATATTTTTTTGAAGTATTTGGTAGCAGTAGTTTTTTTTTTATTATCATTACATATATTATTATTTTGTATATATATATATATTTTTAAATTTGATTTGGTTTGGTTTGGTTTTTGGTTTTATTCGTGGTTTTTCATTAGCAGTCGATCGAATTCGGTGGAGAAGGCACCAAAATCAAAGTGAAGTACGCCGAACGTGCCCTCGGAGCACCCAGGTACATGTACACGGATAAAAAGAGAATTCGAGTATGTTGTAGGTAATAGTAGTAGTAGTAGTAGTAGTGGTAATAGTAGTAGTAGTAGTAGTAGTAGTAGTGGTAATAGTAGTAGTAATAGTAGTAATAGTAGTAGTAGTAGTAGTAGTAGTAGTGACGTTGATGGTAGTAGTGGTAGTGGTAATAGTAGTGGTAGTAGTAGTAGTAGTAGTAGTAGTAGTAGTAGTAGTAGTGGTAGTGGTAATAGTAGTAGTAGTAGTAGTAATAGTAGTAGTAATAGTAATGGTAACAGTAGTGTAGTAGTAGTAATAGCAGTGATGGTAGTAGTAGTAATTGTTGTTGTTGGTTTTATTGATTCAAAGGTGGATATTTTATTATTTTTAAATTATTGTCGCATTAGTCGTCGCATCGTTCGTTGGAAGATGTCCGCCAGAAAAGAGGGAACACGGAGATGTAGTTTTTCGCGATTATTGTTTATTTTTCGCAAAGTTTTGTAATATTTTTTTTAGTAGTGGACATCGTCGCAGCGGTTGCGTTATTCCGTTGTTTCACGGTCGGTTTATGGACAAAAATGGTCAACGTTGGCGGCGGGGAATGGCCAAGGGGTTGCAACGGAATGATCGTGTGTATGTCGCGTGTGTATGATAAAAATTGTGTGCAGCACGTTATCCGTGTATATATGTGCATTTATCATCGTCGTTATACGCGTATCGAAAATTATCGCGCGAATCGAAGATGTTCGCGAAGCCATGAAACGATGCGTTTTTTCATATACAAGTGTATTCATGTATATGCATCGCCATTTTCCATTTTTCGTTGTTGCATTTTTTTGTTGTATTTTATTGATATTTTTGACGTTTCGTTAATGAGAAAGAATAGATGCATGTACCAGGGTGTAGAGAATGTATATACGCGGACATACATATGCCAAAAAAAAACATGGTAAATTATAACGTGAATTACGATTGTCGTTGTTGTTTCACGGGTGATGGGCGGACATGGCGGCGATAATGCGGCAGCGGTGCACACATACCAAGCCAGCGTTCAAATATTTAGTTGTACGTGTGTACGTGTGTGAGTATCGTGTGTGGACCACGCGTGAACGCATCGATGACGATCGAGAAAGAGATGGATTCCGCCGCGTGATAACACGTGCAGAAAAAAGGATGACCGGAAGTGGAGCGGTATCAGTTCGAGGAATGATTCCGTGAAACGGCCCATCACCGAGATTCGTTCGCCGACCGAGTAATATCGCGTATATTTAATTTATTTTATCGTCGTGATGTAGAAGCGAGCACGTGTGACGGCAGAAAAAGATTGAATAACCGTGTGTGTGTATAACGAGTGCGAATTTCACGGAGAAAATGGGATAGAAGAGAGAAAATGGTGGCGAGGACAGTAGGGGAATATTCGAGTAGGAAAAATAGAAAGCGGACAAAACGGGAAAGTAGGAAAGAAGGGGAAAGAAAAGGAAAAATGAAAATCCCCGCCGAATAGAAACGAAAGGAAGAAAAATTAAAATAGAAAGGGTGGGAGGGAAGAAGGAGAGAAGGTGAGGATCGGTCGAACGTGTAGAGGTTCGTTGGCAGCGCACGGATCGGGAAATGGTCACAATCGCCACATGAATGTAATTAATCGGAGAAGGAGTATTCAGGATTGGATTTCGCAGCAGTCGTCGCAGATTCCGTGGAACGGGTGGATAACTCAGGCACGTACGGCGTTTCAGGATCAATTTCAGGATCGGGAGAGGGTGATTCGGGCACGTGCGTTAGAGGGCCGGTGTGGTGCGGTCGTGGTGGACGTTGGCAGAGAGAGTGAGAGAGTGAGCGAGTGTGTGAGAGTGTGAGCGAGTGAGCGAGTGAATGAGTGTGTGTGTGTGTGTGTGTGTGTGTGTGTGTGAGAGAGAGAGAGAGAGTCGGAATAGTAATCGTCGACGGAACCGGAATGTAAGCGTTGACGGGACGGAGATCAAACAATTGTATGCGTGGTAATTTTCGATCGAAAGACGTGCGGTGGAAATCCAGGCGAGGGCAAGCATGAAACAGAAAGTTTAAAGAGAAGATTATGAACGATCGCGCGATTCAACGTGCAACTGATTGCTTTTGCTATCTGGGATCGAATACGCGTGTACACGCGGTGAATTGTTCTTTTTGTTTCCTTTCGCTAGTATGTACCCATGTATGTGCGTTTATAGATATTAGGTTGTTTCGTAAATAAACGTCGAGATGCCGTCTCAACCAAATTCGTAAATATAAAAATAATTTGCAGTGGTTGTTTCCGTCCGCGTTATTTCGTTTAGAACGACGGTCATCCGCATAAAGTTTGTAGTAACGTGCAAGAATTGCGCTGTACGAGAAAAAGAGCGTAGCGATGACGTTTATCGTGTAACAACCTAATATGCAAGTAACACGTGTATACGTATGTATGTGAGCACGTTTTACGCTTCAAGAAACAAACAAAATACAGTACAATTCACAGCAATAAATATTTAACTACGTGTCTAACGTGGTTTCTCGTTCCGTGACGAGCAACTCTTGTTAGAAGAAAGCGGAGAATGAACGATCTCGAACCAAATTTTCTTCGATCTTAATGCAATCGTGCTTTTCCGCGATATAGACGTTTGTAAATAACAAAAAGATTATATTCGCATGCGCTTAAGCTTCGTTATTTCAGGTCATGTTCGTGTGATTATGTATCCCGTTCGTATTGTGTGAAAATTTATACATATACAGTGTGTTCGCGCTATTAATCAACGCTTCTTTCGTAAATGGCAAATTTATCCTTTTTTTTTTTTATTTTTCTAATTTATCAATGGTAGATTTGCGAATCCAGTTACCAAGGAGACGTTGAGAAATAACGAGCGTGCTGTACATGTACGTAAATACCTACTACGTGTATGAATTAACGACGATGTCGCAGCGTTAAAACAGAATCGCAATTATGAAATTAAAATAAACAGAGATAGAGATAGAAATTGCATGAGAGAGAAAGACATAGAAATAGATATAAAGAGATATAGCAAAGAAACAATTTTTATTTCGTTCGTACATGATAGGCGGTGAAAGATACAGAGAAAAAAGATACGAGCACAAGCCATCGATGTCACTTTTATCTACGAAACGCGTGTCGCGTGTTGAAAGCCGTTAAAAAAATGTACGATATATATTTATAACTACGTGCGCGCTAATCAAAATACAGAGAAGAAGCGATGTATATACGCGTCTAAAGAAACAGTCTCGCTTGGTAAAACGAGATTATCGCGAATTAATTAATCGTGAAGCGTCGAGGTGCTTGAAGCTTGCATATGCGACAAAATAAAGTGCTACTGCGATACTTACATCGGAAAGAGTGCTTCACATCGGTTTCTATATCGACACAGGTGTATACAGATTAGACAGAACTACGATTTGACCCGATATCCAAATACCATACACGTATATCTATATATATATATTCTCTTTTTCTTCGAGAGCATCTATCGCAATTTTCGTTCCGTTCGGTTGGTTCCGTTCGAACGTATCGTTCAAGCTAATAGTCTGATCGCTCGAGTCGTATTTCAAGATATTCAAAACGAAATTACGCTGGACGACAGGGGGAATCGGTTCTGTCCATTCATATCCACCGATCGGCCGTCATACGTTGGACGTTAGAGTGCGGCGATAAACCATCGGTCAAATCGTCCTGGCCATTCGAGTGCAGCTCCGGCTTAATTTGCTCCAGCTCTGTTCGTGCGGTGCCATGAACATTTATTTTACGTATTCGCGATATGTAATGGCATCGACGAGTACTTTTCGCGTTTATTTTTCCTTTTTTTTTTTTTTTTGTCTGAAATGGTCGCGGCCGCGCGGAGTCGCGCGTACGTTTCGTGTCACTCTTATACTATGATGAAAATCATCGGCATATACCTATACATATATGCGTGGTCAACGAATGATTCGAAAAGTAGCGTCGCGATAATGAAAACGAACAACGCGTTCCTCGACGAGGAAAGAATCGATCGTTCTATCGATCGATATTTTCTCTCTTTCCGACACCGATACTTTTTTCTTTTTTCGTCACTTGCTATTTCACATTCTTATAATGTCTTTTCGTATCTCTTTCGTTCGTTTATTTTATAGTCGATGACACAGAACGTCGCGTAGCGTTAAGATTCGTGAAATCGCCGAACAATTCTGCGTAGCACTCTTCTCGCCTTTGAATCGCAAGGCAATTTTTAAAGCGATCGAAACAGGTGAGGAGGCCTCGGCGCGTTATAGTATCGTATATATATATATATATGTATACATATATATATATATAGTTGATGCGATCAAAAGCGTGGATTATTTTTTATATATATATATGTATAGAGATATGTATAAAATATACATAGGTTGTAAATAGAGATGCATGAATACAGCCTGTTTCGGTAACACACCCTTTGGAATCACGATCTCTCGGTAATATCCGGTTTTGCTTTTGATTTACCGAGACTCGATTCGTGTTGCAAAGGTCTCTCTCCATGTGCCAAGCAATTACAAAACAATTCAGTAGGCACACGCGCGAATTTCTTACACAGGCGAGATAGCGGCGAAATAATATAATAATCGAAGCTGAATAAGAAGCCGACCGAACGCAAAGGTGGATTACTTGGATCGGAAGTTACTTCGAAGAAGGTCGATTTCCATTCCTTTCTAACGTTTCTCGTTCGATCGTCGATTATCCGTATTAGACCGTCCGATGATTTCAATCTAATTCGATGACGGTATCGTGCAACGTGTTTCTTCGAAACGTTAATTTTACATTTTCTTACTTTGGTTGACGAAGTATATTTCGAAATGATTTCCTTTAATTCTAATTTTAAGGAAGATAATTTTAAAAGATAGTCGATCGGAAGCACAACGTACGAGCGATTCGTAGTTTTCGCATCGACCTTCTTCTCGACGATTATTAGTAAAATCGTAATGGAAGGAGAGGAGAACTCTCTCTAATGTGGCGATTGTTGATAAAATCGTGGATGAGGGAGAGGTATATCGACGTGACAAGATATACGGATAATATACCTATAGACGTTACTCCTCTGTGTCTCTGAATTTCGCAACTAAAGCGCAGGAGAAGCTGTGGTAGAGGCGGAAAGGTCAGGAACATTTATATATAGATGTACAGTACATATATAGGATATATATCTGTACATATGTATATAACGTAATTTTACGTTTAGAGAGACGAGAAAGAAATAGAGAGTAGTTAAAAAAAAGAAAAAAAAAAAAAAAAGAAAAATAAAGGGAAAATGCGAGCTGTACGCTCGCTTTGACGGCGTCCGTCGTAATAAAGAAGCGGCTAACGTCTACATACAAGGTTTGAGAAAACGACCGTGTGCTTGGCATCGTCTAAATTCTAAAGTGTGCGCCCTTTGAAGCGAGACGGAAAAAACAATTTCCACGACAAATTCAACAATCACTTTCTTTTTCACTCTCCTCTCTCTTTCGATTCATCGAGTACGCGAACAGCTTTGAAAACGAATCGAAATAAATAATCGCAGAAATAAAATCGCGCAAATGATAAACGAAATTGAAACACCGGCGAACGAAATACATGAAATATTGAAAATGATAATTGGGTCACTGCCGATAATTCGATTTTCCTCGAATGCTAAATAAACAGCGAAAGGATGCTACGTTTGAAAATTGATCGATAAATTTGAAGATAAATACTAGAAAAAAATTTGAAAAAAAAAAGAACGCTGAAAAAGTAAGTAACAATACAAGCACCAAGTCGAACAGATTGTCAAAGGATATTAAAAACAAGGGAAGCAGGAAGCGAGGCTAAGACTGTGAGCTATTAGGGGCGCAATATCGAGTAATACATGAGTATATGTATACATATACATATATAACATATATAACGTATATGTATATATATATATATAGATATAAATATTACAAGGGATTAGCGAGTTCTCGGGAAGTTTCGTTTCGATAGAAAGAGATGAAATAAGAAGCATTAATAAAACAAATATTCATGCATTTCTCAAGCATTATTATTACAAATACTGGCTGACTCCTTGACAAACCCCGTGAGCGTGCACGCGCAAAAACGCATTCGGGACCTCGAAGACTCATTTGCATCATCGTTTCATTTTCATTCGTTCTCTTAAAATTTCGTGTTTTTTTCCTTCTCGTATTAAATTGTTTTCTACCTAACACTATCTCTTTCCTTGCTATCCCATATTTTCTCTCGATTCTTAAACGTGTATATTCTTTTTCTGCTGTTTATCTGTGAGTCGACGACGCAGGCTACACGCGGCTATATCATATACTCGTATTATCGTATTCTATGGTATGTACGTGTAACGTAGTTAATCCATCGATAACTGTTAATTCGATTCCTCGACATTTGAAAATGAATGACGTGTCGTTCTTTTTTTCTTCTTCTTCTCCTCTATTCTCATAGGACGAATTTTCTCGTCTCGCGGTTATCATTATCGTTTCGCTTTCATGGACGTGACGATATCGTGCAACGTGAACCTACGTGTCCATGTGTATGTGTATGTATATGTATACGTATATCATAATCATGTGTGACTCGGTGAACACCAACACGCATACAAATGGTCAAGAAATCCTTCGAATCCGTTTACAATCGTTAAATCGCATCTTTCTCGTTCGTCGACATTCCACGTTCTTTCTTTCTTTCTTTCTACATTCTTTCTCTACGTTCCCGAGGTTGTCGCTGGTATAACGTTAATAGCGTCAAAGACTATAATCCGTTCCTCCGACGTCGTTTCAGACGATTGCATACACGACTATCTCGACATTCGATTTTTCGACG
Organism: Bombus difficillimus; assembly: GCA_014737525.1. Classification (NCBI taxonomy): domain Eukaryota; kingdom Metazoa; phylum Arthropoda; class Insecta; order Hymenoptera; family Apidae; genus Bombus; species Bombus difficillimus. The sequence goes on from JACXIT010000214.1 coordinate 1,202,648, forward strand.
CGGCGTGCATGAAATAACGTACGAGTATAATTGAAAAAATCAGAGACAAAACGGTACATGATAATAAATACTATCTGTATGTAGTACGCCGTGAAACGAGGATTTCTTTCTTATATCGTTTATAATCCTTACTTCACATTTTATATGTATAATATGTATATATGTATAATAGATCGGCATAGTTCGTAATATAATATGTTTACCACCTTAGCAACGATGGTCGATTATCTTGCGACATATACCGACCAATTTTTTTTCTTTCGTTGCACGATATCTATGCAGATGCAACATTAATCAATAGGTATGCTTACGTTCGTATTTCATATAAATATAATTATTATATATCATGTAAGTATTATATATGTATATTAGACGTTGGATGCTTTTTTTTTAATGTGTTTTTCTCGAGTTTACTCTTGTATACTCTAGTACACGTGTGTCGTTTGTGTGCAACGGTGTACGAGTGCAAGGGGAAGGCACTTGCGCTGTTTTTCGATCGACACCTCGTGGAAAGTTTGGCACTGCGTATTCTTTCATCGATGATTGTCCGTTAGAAAGTCGATTCGAATCGAACAAGTATCGAAAAAGCAAGAGAATAAACGAAGGAAAAAGATTTATAAAATGATCATCGAACGTATAAAAATTATTGAAATTTCTACACCGATACCGCATACAGGCGCATACCGATCGTGTTTATATCGGTTTAACAATCGAACTCGCGGAAAGATGCAGTTCCAGAATTTCGCTGAGGATCTAGGAAAAATCCAGCCACCCTCTCGGTAGTGTACGTACAAGTGTGAACAGCGAGTTGAGGAACCCTACAGTTGTCGGTTCATGTGCGTCACTCGTTAGAAACCGAAAATACGCCTACGATACTTATGCGCATCCCTCTGTGCGAGGCATTTTCGAGGCCGTTCGAATTCGTTCACGAACCGTGTATATCGATACGTTATTTCCGTATCTCTGTATACAGGGTGTATCCAACAGTACTAGCACGATGTTAAAGAAACATTCGGTTTAGCGTAGCTACAGCAAGATACAATACGTCGTGTGAAAGTCTTTGTTATATCTCGATTAACGTGTTTTAGAATCTTTTTAGCAAGAAAATATTTTCTCTCGATAAGACACGTAAGTAGTCCGAATTATTAAAATTAACGAAGCGTTGCACGACAATTCTTTAGTTTCAAATTTTTCACTGCGATTTTTCATTTGCTCGCTGTAAAGTTTTCTACGTCTGCGTACTAATTAGGATATTTACGAGATACACCCTGCATCTGTATCTGTGTGTGTGTGTGCGTATGTGTGTGTGTAAAGATGTAAATGGCAAGGTGTATGCCAGAGTACGTGTATACATGTCGCGTGTCCTCTGCGAATACGTATTTGTCAGCGTTATATGTACATCGAAAAAGTACGATCACAACGAATTACCATTTTGCTTTCTTCCAAAGTTTCTTCGCTTTTGGCCGCGAAATTAACGACAATTTCTTCCTCTATGCATCGTCTGTCAATACAAAATAACCGCGTTTACACTCTGTCGCTATGGAAGACCGTGTTTCCTGAACAATGTTGCTCCCGTAACGGGAGGATACGAACTGTCTCGACGTTTTGTGCGTGTCGTATTTTGCGCGCACATTCTGTGCATATGTTCTGTGTGTACATATGTGTCTATGTAAGTATGTATATAGTATACTCTATTTCAATCGCAGCAGAAAAATTGCCTTCGAATTTCGCGTCCAAAACGAAAGGAACCGGGAGGAAACGAGAACACGCGTTCGCGAACTTCCTCTTCGAGATACTCGACAACTTCCTACTTTCGTTTTAAACTTTTAACAAAATAAGAATAACAAAAATTTTTTTTACAATTCAGTTGACAATTATCAATGGTGTACGGATGAAAGGAAATTAATTGCTGGTTACAAAAATACTAATTCCAATTTTGTTTGAATGATCGCCATCGCGTAGTACCACGTACTCCAACGGCTACTCTCATCTGATTTCTTTAACCTCTTTCACCTCTTCACTGTATATGCCAGTGAATATTTTAATATGTATGTACTTATATACAATACATATATGAATATCTATACATACAATATACTCTTGTTTATTCCTTCGTACGTAGAGAAAATTATTATTTACACACATATATAGATCTACAATATGTTTAAATATAATATACGTATATTTATATATATTTCTTTTTTCATCGTTAGTTATTATCGTATCATCATCATCATCATCGTCATTGTAATCATCGTAATCGCTACTTCGACTAAACGAACTTTCAAATCACTGGTAGACACGAGTACGAATACGAGCAAGACAGAGAAAACCTCTGCTGTCTTCCTTTCTTTTTTACTCATCGGCGAGCGATATTACCTTTCTTTTTCGCGTAACATAACCGCATTTTCGGTCATGTTTCTCTCTCATGTACTCGAATTAATTACTGTTCGATAAGAAGTGCGCGAATATATATCGTATATATATATATGTATGCTAATTATATTTAACGCGTATGCATGTATAGATATATAATGTATATATTTCTTTGTCCTCTTGACGATTACTCGCGTGTATTTGTCGAACGTTTTTGTGCGGTCGTGTACCATTAATGCGCATGTGAACTCGTTTCATATACGTTTCTCTTTTGTGTAAGTGTTTTCTTTTTCTTTTGTCCTTTTCTTCGTTACAATAATTATCGAGAGCCTCCTCTCATCTTCCTCTCTGTATCTTCTTTTCTCTCGAATTCAGCCTTTTCCTTAATGCGTGGTTTCGTTTTTGTTTTTTTTTTTCTTGTTTTTTTTCTATTCGTATCCGCTAATCGCGTAAATGCATGTCTTTTTCCGTTAGTTTTCCTTTTTTTTTTTTTCGCATTTTAATCGATTTTCTCTTAATCATTCGTTAACTCTATCGTATCACTCCGCGTTACGCCCTTTTTGCGTTTTCCTTACGATCGGTTTATTTTCTTTTCCGTTTTTCGTTCTCCCTCTCGGCTAAATGCATAAGCTCGTGAGTTGCAATTGACGAGGTTCACTGTATGCAAATTATACTCCCCCGAATTGAATACGTAAAAGACAGCAGACTGTCTTCAGGTGTTTCACACGCTGTTATATACTAATAGATAAATATATATTTATATATATATGTGTGTGTGTATATGTATGTATAAATGTGTGTATGCGCGTGTGTATATCTGTGTGTGTATAATCATAGCGCTAGATAAAATGAGACAGGACGAAGTCTGTTTGCTAAAATCTATGCACGTACGTTAATCGTGCGAGTTTAAAAGTATCGCCCGGAACACGACGGCGTTTCTGCTTCTCAATCTCATCGATGTGCAAGGTGTTTCTAGGAAACATACAGGTTAGTATAATAGTTGCAATTAATTTCTAAAACTAAGTGGAAAGGGCGGAGTTCGGATCGGTAGAAATTTCAGTGACAATTCCGATGACACCAGTCTCAAGTATATCGATGATCGGCGTTTTTTTTTTAACGTCGCGACGCGCTTAATCGTTTGATCTAATTATCAAGGCGAAACGATGCTGAAAAAGTACGATTATCCTTACTAAAGTGAATGTAAGATTCGTAAAGTATGAAAATTCGTTTGTCTTTGTCTCACTGTTTTCCTTCTTTTCCGCTCCGCCACCTCCGTTTCTTTAACGGTAACCTATGATAAATAATTAAAAATAATTAAAATCTGAGAAACGATAAACGAACAATATATAGCGAATAAAATTCCACAGACTTCGACTATAAAGGATTGAACGCAGACTAACGCGAAATATTCGCAGTGGCAACCATTTTTGTGACGCTATGGTAAATTCGTGATAACGAATGTTACGACTTATGCGTGGTCATTGTTCACGGCGAGTGGGAAAAGTTTCCGTTAAATCTGCGAATTTCAAGCGTTTTCTTGTCTTACGTGCTCGATAGATTTACGTATTCAGGCACTTTTGCCTCGACGGTAAAAGGTCTGTCCGTTGCCGCGACAAATATTGAAAATATATCTGGCTAAAATTATAAATTTCCTGGTAGTTGACAGATTATAAATTTATCTCATGCGACTAAAATTAATAACAAGACACGTTAATAAAACAACTTATCAAATATTCCGATTTTAAAACCTTTTCCTATCCAACTCACAGTTCAGTAATTAAACGATCTGGAAATCATTTTGAATAACAGAACGATTCTTATTATTGCACGTTTGTTTCAAAAACTCGTATCATTTTTTACCGCGTACTAAGAAAGAACAAGCGTCCGAATAGTTTTGTGCTACAGCGTACGCGAATTCTGGTGCCTCTGTAAATATTTCACGTAGGACTGCGGTATTATTAATAACACGTAAGCTATTAAGTTAATATTAATCGGTAATCGACTCAGAATGGACTTGAACAGGCCAACTGAAAAGATTACAACGGGATTAACAATATTCTATGACTTAAAAAGGCAAGTTTCGTGTACCCGCGTAACGTGACTTAGGCCGAGCATCGCTTCCGTCCATCTTCACGTAGAAAATAAAAAATATATAGAATATATTATATACGTAATATAGAACAAACACCTATATATATATATGTATATATATATATAGAATACAATAATCGATCTGATGATCTGACGAAGGAACGATATTCTTTCTTCCATAGGTCACAACAAACGAAACAATATTCTGAACAAAAGAAAACAAAGGGTTACGCGGTGTCACGCGGTATAAATTTCAACAAATTTTTCGTCTCGCTCCTAGTACTTATCGTACAAAATAACGTACTCTACAACAGTAAAATTACTCGCATTTTTCTTTCTCTCGAAGCTACAAATAAAGGAAAGAAAGAAACGTTATACGTTTAATAGTATACAGCTAGAGCGTGTTTAAAATAAAAAAAAAAAAAAAAAAGAAATAAAAATGAGAAAGAAGAAGCGATAGTCGGGATTAAAAACTTATTCCGATGGCTCGTGCAATTGGCAAGTCTTCGTGTCGAGTCGTTGTATTTAAGACAGAAAATAATAGATAAGAACGGGGGGAAAATAAAACGCGAAACGATCAAATCGAACCGCCGTGCTTGGACGTTTCGGCATTGCTACTTTCGCCACAACGAAACGGGCTAGAAATGAAAAATGGTTGAATCGTATTCGTCAAAAGTTCTCGCGTCGTTATTTTCTATTCGTCGCGTGTAAGCGTTACACATGTCTACGAAACGCTCCAAGTGGAATCGAGTCGATAAGGCACTGTTCACCGACAATGTCTGACTAGAAAATGAATCTACATTTTTCGGAACTCTTGTTTGTTTGTTTATTTCTCTGTTACGCGTTTCTCATCCCTTATTTCGACGTTTCATTTCTCGTTTCGCATCCGCTCGCTGTATATTCTCTCTTTCATCAACAGGAACGATCGCGTTCACCTTACATATTCAATTCCTTGTACGCTACAACGACACGCGTTTATATCCTAGCTAAACTCCATATTTATCTTTCGCGCTAAATGAAAAAATAGGTCGGCAACGTTGATCTAATCTTCGATATCCAATTCCATATTCTACGAGTCACTCTACGAAGCTACGTCAAACGAATAAAAATTAACACACACGAAAAAAAGAAAAAAACTCCTCGGCCCTGATATCTCGAAGATCGCCAGACCACGAAGAAGATCCGAAAGAATCGGCACGCGGCGTTCCCATTCGAAAGAGAGGACGCAGAGGACCCAGAAGAAGGAACCATAACGTTCGTAGACGTGGAAGAGGAAGAAACGTGTCGCCCCCTCTCCAATCGTCCGACGAAACTCATTTACGAGGTCTTCATCTTTTTGTACGGCTGCATGATCACGCCCGAGCTGACTGGAATAGCAACCTGCGGTTGCGCCGCGATCGTCGCCGGATTTGGAATCTGCGGTATCTGCGGGACACCCGGTACACCAGCCGCCGCGACGCCAGCCGCGACTCCAGGCATGCTGGCGACACCCGGTAGAACCGTGTAGGGATTTTGGACGTAAGGATTACCTTGGACCGCGGCCGCAGCGCCAGGAACCCCAGGTATCGAGGCTTGAACGTAAGGATTCGGCAAGATCTGTTGCCTCATCAACGAGTAAGGATTGATAGGAGCGCCGGTGGGTGGTCTCGAGTAGGCCAAGATTCCAGCGGAGAGCGGAGAGGCCAAGGCGCCGGGAATCCCCGCTAGGTTCGGAATCACCGGCCTAGGTGTCGCCGTTGTCGCCGGTAATCCGGCGACCCCTGCGCTTCCAGCTGCCGCGGCTGGATTCACCAGAGCTTGTTTGTTCAAAGCTACACCGGTATAATTCAGGGCGGTAAGCTGATTAATACCGTAAGATTGCGACGCCTGAGACAGCTTAATGGCTTTCGCGTAATTCTTCTGGGCGACCTCTTTCGCGAGAGCGGCAGGATCAAGGTGCGTAGGCAATCCGGAAGCCATGCCGAGGCTGTTGAGCATGTTCAACCCAGCCACGTTCGAGGCATTGTAGTTCGACATCGATACCATATTCGTGACCGATGGTACGTTCGTCATGGAGGCCATGGAGGCCATGTTAACCACGCCTGGCATCGAGCTCAGACCAGCGACTGAAGTCAATGGGCTCATCGCCGGCTGCACGGAAGCAGCTGACAATGCCAATTGGTTCTGTATCTGTTGTTGTTGCTGTTGCAATTGATGTTGCTGGTGCTGGTGCTGCTGGTGCTGGTGTTGTTGCTGCTGCTGGTGCTGCTGCTGAGCTTGTTGCTGTTGATGCTGCGCCTGTTGGTGTTGTTGTTGTTGTTGCTGCTGCTGTTGTTGCTGCTGTTGTTGCTGCTGTTGTTGTTGCTGTTGCGAAATCGTCGAGGGACTCGCGTGATTCAATTCGGGGGAGTTATGCGCGTTTTCTGACGCGTCGTGATTCTGCGTCGCATTCGGCTGCTTGTTATTGCCGCTACTATTGTTACTGTTATTGTCGGCGGTTGGAGGTGGTGGCGGTGGATTGTTGCAGGGATCCATCAGCACGCCATTGTTGGCGTCGGCGCAGTTATTCACTGTGGCGCCACTGGTTCCCTGAGAGGAGGAGGAGGACTGAACCACCACCGCGTGGTGGTTGCTTTGCACGTTCGGGGGTTGCACGACCGATTGGTTAGAGGTTTGAGTGGGTAGGGGTGGTGTTCCAGTGTACTCACATGACACAGGCACGAACGGCTGCTGCAGCTGCATTAACTGTTGATAGGTCGTCGCGCCGGTTGGCTGATAGACCGGCATGCCGGACTTGTCGCCCGCCGGTCGTTTATACGGAACCATTCCTGGGAAGGCCTGTAAAACAGAATCATGGAAAACGACTGCGATTAGTAAGGATAACGATTCGTCGTTCGCAGGGGTGGGCCTCGCGAGCGGAGTCCTCCGGATGAACAACGCAACACGCGCCGTCTTTTTCAGGTCTTTTCGCTTCCCGTTGTTCTTTTTTTTTTTTTTCTTTTTCTTTTTTTCTTTTTCTTTTCGCGTTTAAGGAACGGTCATCGAGATGCCGCGAGATCCGTTTTGCGTACGAAACTGCTTTTTCAAGTACAAACGTGGCTCGAGTTGGATAAATTTCTTTCTTTTTTATATCGTCGTCGCAGCAAGAAACACTAGGACGTTGGCTCGCGTTAAAAAATAAATACACGTGTATTTTTATTACTCGCGAAAAAATATTATCGAAAATCTTACAAGAGACAATGATATTTATCGTTAAGATGCAAGAATATACGGCACAACGCGAGAAGAGTACTATAAAATCGTTTCCTCTCGTTCTTTTTCGTTCAACTCGATTCATCAAACGCGCGGAAATAATCTATGGTGTATATGCGCGCAAAGAGCGCGAGATCGGAACAAAGAAAAAGTACTGCATGAATTACATATAATATATAATATATGGTTATCGTTAATTTTATATTATTATTATTTTTTTTTTTTTTTTTTTTTTTTTGTATGATTCAGTGTTTAGATTCTGCACTTACAAAGTTCTCGTAGTAGAACGATCCGACAGACTTCATGTCCATCTGCAACAAAGACAGGATCGGTTTCAACTAATTTCGAGGAAGAGGTTGTACGAGTTGCGTCTGTATAATTGGATTTTTGTAGGAAGATGAGACATAAAAAGAGGGGTATCGGTTCTCAGAGAAATAGAATTAGGTATGTATATTCAATCGTTGGGTAAACACATCACGACAAAAATAGGTAGTAATAGTGGTAGTAACGGTACCAATGATAATAGTTAGTTAGTAGTTAGTAGTAAATAGTAGTGATAGTAGTGTGTAAAAGTTGTGCCGATGACGCAGCTTGCGGCGACGTTCCTAAATGACGACGATCGTTGTTGTATAACTGCAAGATTCTCATTTCTGTTCTGCTCTTTTTTTTTTTCTTTCGTTTTTGCTCATTCTTTTGTTTCGGCTGTTTCGCTCTATCTTTTTGGTTATCATTTCGTAACGACATTCGTTTCTTTTCGTTTTCGACGATCCCTGCCTCTACGATATCGAAGAAACGTGTCAGAAAGACCAGCCAGTTAGTTATTATTACATGGAACACACCGTGTCACGGGGCCAATTAAAGAGAGAATCGTTGATCCTGCTTGAATTCAAAGTCAAGTTGATCCATTACAAAAACGTATAACGCCGAACGCAAACACGGACGATACTGTTCGCTTTTTTTTTTTCCTATTTAAGGTAGCCTAGGAGCAACAGAGATAAATAGACAGACAGAGATAGAGAAACAGAGAGAAATAGAGAAAAGATAACAGAGAACAGAGAAATTTGACTTTTCCTCGATCTCTTGATCGAAATCGAATCCTGCTTCGATCTCGTGAAGTTCCCTTGGATAATCTGCCGTGTATCTGTATATAGTAATGGTAGACGAAAAATCTTTAAACGAAGAAGGATCGGACGAAAAATCGGGGATCGTTTGATCGAAAGCTTCCTGGCTGAAAAAAAAAGAAAAAAAAAATAAGAAAAGATCGCTCAACGTTATAACGAGAAAAAGATAAACAGAAACGGACTCGCGAAGAAAAAGCTCTGAGCAGATATACAAACACGATGATACGATGGATCATCGATCAATCGGCGGACAGAAGAAGCGGAACGAAAGGAAAAAATGTGTTTTTTCTTTCAATTGTATTGTTTTCTAGAAAAAATGTCGAAAGGTTAAGTTAGAGAAGAAGAAAGATATAGAGGAAGCTGCACAGAGTTTCAGATGCAAAAGCTGATGAAGCTGGTAAGAAGGTTTGTTGTCGAGATAGAGGCGGGAACAAGTGTGAGTAGAACTGTCACACGTGTACAAATATTGCGTGTATATATCGATGCGACAGGATTAAAAAAGAAAAAAAAAGGTGCTCACGAAACAGCGGATCAACCAGATACAAGTTCAAATTTCGGTGTGTAAAATGTAAATAGTGGCGCAGAGAATTCTTTTGCTAGTTACAGAGAGGAGTTGGAAAACATGTCGCAAGCTCAGGTGCAAGATACAAGTGAAACAACATCTGTCCATCCTTTTTGGTTATTACAATTTAGTTTCTTCGCAAAGAAAAGACGGAAATATGGGAATAGAAAAATAAACGAATATCGTAAAGAGAAACGCGACAAAAATTTGATACGGTTTGAAACTAGAGACAGAGATAGCTCAAAGTTTCGATCGAATACCGATGAAAAAAAAAAAAAAAAAAAAAAAAAAAAAAAAAAAAAAAAAAAAAAAAAAAAAAAAAAAAAAAAAAAAAAAAAAAAAAAAAAAAAAAAAAAAAAAAAAAAAAAAAAAAAAAAAAAAAAAAAAAAAAAAAAAAAAAAAAAAAAAAAAAAAAAAAAAAAAAAAAANTGTGCTCTTAGCAATTTCGACGTGATCCTGAAAATGCTAGGCGACCGGTAAAGAAATCGATATATACATGGTGTCTTATAACGCGTGAGCAATATTTCAAGATTTGACGAAAAATCTAAAAAGAAGGAAAAAAAAAAGTTTATAAAAACGATCAAACAGGACACGCAATGCGAGCTTCTTTCGTTAGATACTTTTAGATGTGGAGTCAATTTCTAAAATATTGTACACGTGTTACGGGACATTCTGCGTCGAATGAAATAAAAAAGAAGAGAAGAAAATAACGAGGAAGAAAGAGGAAAAGGATATTCTGACAAAAAGTGAGTGAGAAAATTTCGCGTGATCGCGCGATCGCGCGATCCTTGGTTCTCTATAGAAAAAAGATAAAAATTTCGGGTCATCGTCCAGAGCGTCGAGGGAGTGACGCTTGACACCATCACCTCGGTAGTCGCTTAAGCACAACATGCATCATCGGCGCAAGCTCAGAATTTACACAGATCTAACGCTCCGTAAACGCAGTACCAATCGTGTTTCACCACAGTTCATCCATATTCCAAGAACCATCTCTCGTTTCTCAAAGTATCGTATAAGAAGCCCAGTGAGAACATGATACAAGTACATCTTCTTCGCGAAGGAAACGATACGTATTATTTGACACTGTCATACATACGATGGAAAGTTTGCGATAAATCTCCGATCCTTTGTAACTATCTCTGAACGATACAAATTTTTCTATCGTAGTTTTCTCGAATTAAAGATCTTGTCACTTGTACCACCTTTTCCCAGAAACCCTCGTACACTCGTATTCTTTCTTACTAATACTATGACGATCGGCGATATACAGCAACGTTACGCGAATGTTAACTTCTAGTCCACAATATACATATGCACGTAGATTATATAGGTATACATATGTACATGTATATTTATCTACCTAAGCTTTTTCTTTTTACTCTATATTTAAAAATTTGTTTAATAATTCTTTGTTAAATCGCAGAAATTACGCTCGAAACTAGCCGAGTGTCATAGTATTGCATTGAACCGTGTACGAGCGGAGATCAATCTCATCCGTAACGTTTCTCTATTTTACACGCTTTCGTATTTTCTATTCACAATGGAGGTCCTGACGATACGGAGATTAGAGTATCAAGGATTTCGTCACGATGTTTCGCTGCGAAACACGCGCGCACGTTATCAATATATCCTATGAATTCTCAAAATCACTCGAATTGCCTTGGATAATGGTCGTCGACCCGTTCTTTCTAACGAGGCACGATTCTATCGTCCAACGACATTGACACGAACACGAAATGGAAAATAGATCGACGGTGTTTCGTCGAAGCGAACTCGTTAAATTTGAATTTCGAATGGATGAAAGGGAAATGCGCGCGTGACTCGAGACTGTGAAGCAATAGCCATCGATCAGATCGCGATCACGGACGAACGATCGTTCGTCGATCGCGGATCCTCTCTCGTTTCGTGGAGGTTTCGCTAGAGGGAGTGAGTTTACATGAAAATCGATCGTGTACGTTATCAACAACCACGAACCTCTTCTATTTCTAAAACTTTGAACGCTCCTTAAATTTGGCTAATGAAAAAACGATTCATTGGTAAAGCGAACAGGTAACTTTTCTTGTTCTTCTTCTCTATCGTTTCGCTTATTGCTCGTACCGATTCGTGGTTGATGATCGAGAAACAAACAACCAAGCGATCTATAAATACATTACGAGGCGTAAGCTCTGATACGGACAACACTGCAACGAACGACAGAATACGAAGCGAAATTAAACGTAGAAAGTAAGTATGTAAACGGTGTGAAGAAACCAACGAAGAGAATGAAAAAGAAGAGACAGAAAGGTAGAAATGATGGGACAGATAGAGAGAGAGAGAGAGAGATTGTCTGAGAATTTCAATTCGCGAGTGAGTTTTGAGAACAAAAAGAGAACCAATAAATCATACGGTACCGTGTGTGATAAGCAATTAACGCGAATAATGGGCGTAAAGAAGCTCGAATGAAACGAAGAAACTGAAAGTATAAGAAAAAAAAAAAAAAAAAGAAGAAGAATATTTGATACGATTAACGAATAACGATTATAATAAAGCCGATATATTTATCCATCGATCGTGATTAACAATTAAATTTGTACGAAACCGATATTTATTATGAAAAGAGTCGAAGATACGAGGAAATTAAAAAGTATCAAGTAGAATATCGCGGATTTTTAACTCTGCGAAGACTACATCCCAAACACGTACAAATATTCCTCTTGTTAGAAGGTAAAAGCAAAATGTAGAGAAAGAAAGAAGAAAAAACATATACATGATATGATATGTATACGAGAAGAAAGGAGCTAGAGCTCTAAGCGCGCTCGGCAGTGTATTCACAATCGCAATGAATTATATGTTCGTAACTTAAACATATGACATTCTACGAGGAACTTCCGGAAAATAGCCCGAACTTCTTCATTTTATCCTCTCCGTTTCCGGAATACGCTGTGCAAGTGTTGCTCAGCGGACTGCGGATGTCTGGAAGCTTTATCGAAGCAGAAACGATGATCTACACTACCGCCGTCCATAAATCTCTCAGACACTTACAACCAGCACGTTCACAAAAGGTAGAAATCAATTTTTTTAATTAAAAAATGAAATTGCGATACCTAATAACGAATCGTATGTATCGTAAGACAACTAAATTGATTTAAATTTTGAAGATATTACCGTAACGTATTGTTGAACATTGATCTACATTATACTACGGTATAAGAGAGAGAGAGAGAGAGAGAGAGAGAGAGACATATATGTATATATAAAATATAACGCGTATAATTTGCTATAATTTTTATAATTTTCAACATAACTGAATAAAAAATTTCAATGTGAAAACATAACGTTATGTTATATAGTGTCCAGCGATATATGAGTGATTAACGGATCACAAAAAATGATGTTTGCGATAGATTCTCTTTCTTTTTCCTTCCTTGCGTATGATCATTCTTTTCATCAATTAAAAATATTTCATTTTCCTAGTGCTATTAAGAAGATATACTACTCAAAACAATTCTTTTAATGTACGAATTAAAAATTATTTAGGTTACTTTGAAGTAAAAAATAGAAGAAAATATTAAACGCTTGTAGCGGCAAGCTGGTTAAGTATATACACACGTGAAAATAACAAAACTTTAATCTATTTAAAATGCTATCTACCTATTTATATTTGTACCTATCTATAGTGCAATAATTTGTCAGATATAATATCGGAAAATTGCTATTATTTATGCGCATCGTTTGTTTAAACTCTTCCTTTTGCTCAATTTTATGTTTTGAGTAGCATAAAGGCGAATTACTATAAATTAGCACCATTAGTAATTAAGGATTAATTATTTTTAACTCTATATACATATATATATATAATTACTAATATATATATATGTATATATGTATATATCTAAACTACTATAGTTTATAAATATTTGATATTGTCTACAATGATACGTTTTCCATGAAAACTGTTAATTTCATCTTTTAATTATTAATGGAATTTTTAGTTGGATTGTTACCAAAAGTTCGTCTATTAATTACAAAAATATTACACGATAATTTTGTTTCTCATTGTTTTACATTATTGTTACTACGTTTTTTTATAGAATCTTTTACAAATCTCGGTTTATCTTCTGTTAAGATTAAGCGAAGAAAAAATATGCCTTTTCTTCGAAGACATCGTAGTAACATTGAGAATTTCGATACACGTTTCAGAATTTCAAGAAAAAGAAATTTCATCTGGATTAATAAAATATTTATATTACAAAGCCTCCAAAATATTCGTATCGAAGAAATAACATTCAAGCATTGGTAGAGCCTCTAACGTAAAAAGATATTTAAAAGAATCAAATACAAAAGCATAAAACGTTTTAACAAAAGCTAACATTTATTATTTATTACGATCATCGCGGTCTGAAAACAAACAGTTTGTCCTAGAAAATAGCCCGTATATAAAACAACAGAAAGCTTAATCTTTTGAGGGATAATGTCGATACATGTATATATATACATACGTGTGTATGTAATTTTTTGTTCGAATTCGTGTCGTTTGATACGCTCTCTTTCTGATCTCAAGAAATGCATCCCTAAAAAGGTTAAGACGCTATTCTGTCAACAAACCAAAGGAACTATCTCCAGATCTATATATCGATCTGTATCTGTTACGAATTTCTCATAAAACCAAAAATAAAGCTACGTAAGGTGCTAATTCATAGTTACTCACCTCGCTTCAATGTCGGCAGGTAGCCTAGCAAACATCCATTAAAGAACACAAAGGAACATCACTGACAAAATGATAAAGTAACGATCGAAATTAAAGAAGAAGCAAAGTAAATATGTTCGGGCCAATTTCGCGGAATTTAGCTACAGAAAAAAAGGAGAGTGTATTCCATGCATAAGCCGTGGTACCATTAGCAGATCATCATTGGAGTCGCGCATCCGCTTCTTGCCGAGTTCGATGCTTGCTATACTGGCGCTCTGAAGTCCTCCGGGAACCGCAGTTGCCGGCACTCCTGACACTCCGCCAGCCAACGCGCCCATTCCCGCAACGTTCGTCGGCATAGTCGCCGTCTGCGTTTTCATTTTCAATTTTTTTTTTTTTTTTTTTCATGTTTCATTCAATTTTATTTCGTATCCGTGTATTTTGCGTGTATTTTCGTTCGTACGTGCGTGCGATTGACCGTTCAAATTTCCCCGTCAATCCATCATTTTTTCCCATTAAATGTATACGAATACATATATTTTTTTTATTTCATTATATATATATACAGTTTTTTTTTTTTTTGCCCCATAGACAGGTTGCCATAGGTACGCCGAGCAGATTATTCGTCAGGGATGTTTCCACGTTCCGTATCGATCACGAACATCGTGCGGTTTCGATAATCATTCGATATTATTTTCCGTTATTTTGGCGATAATCATCGTTATTGGTATTATCGTCATGTTCGTTGTACACGCAGTTCGTTTTGCCATCCGTTTCATCGTTGCATTCGGCGTTATATATACGTGTGTACATGATTTAAGATTTTTTTTTTCCCCCAGTTCGATTTCCAATTTTTGTTCGTGTCCCCGTGTTCGAGATTCCGGGCGCAGAGGGTTTTTGGTCGGCATAATTTCGCAGGCGTTAATTGGCAGGTAGCGAAGCGTACGAAGGTTTTTGTCAGCAAGCATGAAGAAGCATCGTCAGGCGGAAGAGGGCAAGATAAAAATCAAAAAAAGAAAAACAGACCAGTTGAGGCTAAAGGCAAGAAACGACAGAATCGCGTATATAATATACATATATATAAAAAATCCAAGTAGTTCAAGTTAAGACAGATCCCATATAACGTATAAATTCTCGTCGTATTATTTATGTGCATATATCTATATACAACTTACAGTAAACTATATCGACCAAAAACTAAATACGTTACGGATAAGACGCGAAATGAGTATAAGTCGGACCTTCGCTAGACAAGATGCGAAATGTCTAACGAAGAATTCGCGTTTCGTCTACTCAGTCGTTGGGAAACAAAAACTACGCGAAAAAAATGTAAATGGAAACAAGTAAAATCCTTTTAATTGTAGGTATAGGGTTATCGCTGTCAACAGGAACAAATTCAAGGCGCATCCCAATATCTTCAACAGTTCTTTTTTTTTTTTTCACAAAAATATCTAAAACGGGCTGTTTTATCTCTAATCGTCAAAGATATAGAATCTAAGTTATTTTACTAATTATTGTCAAGCTGAATATTAACTACTGTCTACCTGCTGTATTTCAAGACACGTTTTTTTTTTTATCTACTGCCACGTACTGCGATAGTACGCGTCTTGTTCCGCTGTAAATCTACAAATTTCCAAGGATTATTAATTAGACAGCTCGAATTTCGTCTGGTTAAAGCTTGATTTGTTTAAATTTCGCGTCTTGTCCGTAACATATACGGTACATTTAGACGGTAAAGGGTAACCAAAGTTTCCTTTACGCGTGCGTGTACTATGTGTTGTGCACATACAGCCGCAGCCACGTGTGTTTCGTGGCGCGACACACGTAAAACGACGCGTAAATTGATGTGCCACGCATGCAGACGCGACACGCTTCTCGGGTTGCTCTCGCGAGGTACGCGGTGTCGAGGCTGATGTAATTGCCTCGCATCCGTCTTTCCGCGATTCGATCGGCCATTCTTTCCCGTGATCTCGTTTTTCACCGTGGAAACACCGGCAGAGAAACCCGTGGAGAAACAGTGTCGGGTCGCGATTGTGAGCGAGCAACCACGTTTTTGATCCAATAAACGCAGTTGAAAAGAAAATAACGTTGCGAATATACAAACTCGTCGGAGAAAATAACCGAGATCGCGCGGTTCCCATGTGAAACTGCGTTTACACGGACCGAAACGCGGTCGAATCCTGCTGAAACACGTTGAAAAAAGAAAAAACGAGAAGATCAACGAAAACATGTGGCAAAAGGACGTGGATCCTAAAAGAAAGACAATCAACATTTTCAAAATGGACAATGTGCGACAATCGTATTAACAGTAATAACAAATAGTAACAGAGATTCGTCGGCTGCTCGTCGGCAAAGATCTGCGAAATAATGGCAATGAACGTCCGTGTGTAGCCCGATCAGACGTCTAAAATGGAAGAAATTGGCGTGTTCTGGTAATTGAAAATAAAGTATCCAGAGAACGGAGGACGGACGAGGAGTCGGGAAAGGTAAAAATGAAATATATGGAGCAACGGTGTGAAATACGGGGAGCAAAAGACGAAAGAATATAACCGGAGAATTCCATTTGATCGTCCATCGGGATATCGACTGGCGTTTCTGACTCCGGCAACACCTGCAATAATCGGCCAGCTATCTGTCGAAATTTATTAGTTTCGCCGTGATATCCTCTCGTTTCATCCTCCGTTGTGTCCAGTTATTTTTCTCTCGTTGCCCATCGAAAGACAAAGAATTTCGATGGAAGAAATAAGAAAAATACGAATTGGATACACGTTGCACGCACGAGGCAAACTGATCAAGTTCACCGAGGTTATCGCTCGATTTTTCAAACATTTGCAAGATAAATTGATTTTCCTCGAGTCAATCAGTTTGCCTTTTATACGTGTATAAAAAATATATATATATATATATATATCGATACTCGATAGAAGATAGATAAAACAGGTGAAAAGGAACGAACTGAAAAGAAGAAGGCGTCTCCTTGGAAACGTTTTGTTAATCCCTGAAAAATTCGTTAAAAGACATATAGCGTTTAATTAAGTAATATCACGCTGCACAGGCTTCCGGTTGGCATTGTTTCGACGTTCCGCTGGTTTCGTCGCTGGCATCCCTTCTTCGTAGATGGCGTCGTTTTAGCGATATGTATCAAAATGTGTAGGCGAATGTAAGTACGTGTAGGTGCGTGTCACATGTGCGTGCATATCGTGTGTAACATCTTGTATGTACGAATCGAAATTGCTGGGTAAAAATTCTTACTATCGGCTGGACCACCGTATTCCTACATACGTACATCGTAGCCTCGCGACCGATCCGTACTCTCTTTTCTGTAGGTGATATCAGATATCAAGAGGACATGTTTCGTGTCGTATAATGTGACAAACATTCAGAGATCATGGCATAGCAATTCCGAAGAGTGCATTTCGAACAGATGCATTAGATTTGATTAGACGATGTTTGGCGGTTGTCTATCGTGTGGATGATGATGCGTCTGTGAGAACTGCAGATTAATCGATTTAATGGAATATCGGCACAGAGCGAGAGAACGAGTACTCGAAACAAATTGACGAATCAAAGGGGCGCGCGATTAAATCGGTTTGTTTGACAAATTTGCCTCGCTGACCGAACGCCATCGGCTTTTTCAGTCGTAATTCTAATTGGAACGGTCGAGCGTTTGCAATTAATTTTTACTCCATTTCATATTTTGCTATTTCAGGGGAAGTCTATGCAATATCCTACACGAGCCATAAAGGTTTCAAGCTGTTATAAAGTCGAACGATAATTCCACGTTACGTAAAATTACCAACGTCATTTTTCTTGTTAAATTGTAACTCTACAAATGTGCGTATATCGCTTTCCGGACATTATCGAAATTATTCCGTTTTCAAGCATTTCGACTTTATTCCATAAACCTTCGAACCTTAACGCTTTATAAATCTGGAAACCTTAATCGTACGATGTTGCATATATTTCCCCTATTACGAAAAAAGAGAGACCACGTTAACGTTAAGAGAGATTCAGAGATGCAGAGTTACCGATACGAAATTTCGTCATCTTGGTGAATTTCCAAATTTCAAATTGCTGGACAAAATGGCGTGCGTACATCGGTGTACAAGCTCGAGGCAAATTTTCGAACAAAATTTTCCTTACTCCGTAGGTACGCGCGGTATGCACCCTTGGGAAATTGAAAACCACTTTTAGAGAATGAGACTTCCCTGCCAACAAGCTGGTCTGCCGCAATCATCCACGTGAGACTTTTCTTCCATTGTGTTCCGGGTGTGGCTGCAGGTCTTCCGCGCGACGTTGCTGAAAATGTCTTTCTCGCATTCTCTCGTTTCTCTTTTTATCGTTCTTTTTTCTTTCGTCTTTTTCCTTTTTCACGTTCTTTCTCCTCTTTTGTCTTTGCCAGTTTTTCTGACTTTTCCCTCACTACTTCTTTTTTATCTGCGTTCATTCTCTGTCTTTCGGCCCAATGGACAATTTTAGTCCCCCGAAAACAAATTCGCGAACGATCGGACAGCAAAATATCTCTTCTTCGACCGTCGTTCGAGACACGTATGCGCTTTCCCATTTTCTATCTCCGGCTTACACGCTTTCTCTTAAACGAACTTACTATTTATCCCTCTCCCCCTTCTCCGTCTCTCGAATCAACCGACGCAC
This sequence comes from Bombus difficillimus, assembly GCA_014737525.1. NCBI lineage: Eukaryota > Metazoa > Arthropoda > Insecta > Hymenoptera > Apidae > Bombus > Bombus difficillimus. The sequence continues at coordinate 1,221,348 of JACXIT010000214.1, forward strand.
TCAGGCGAATTTTTGCGAATTCGATTTCTCTAACAGCGATCTTGCTTTCATTCTGTAAAAGTATTTTTATCGAAATTTTTATCCTACTATCGCGTTAAAAACAAAGGCGAATTTCACCGGGATTTCACGATCTTTCGCCAGTGTACGTCGTGGATATTATCTTTTCGTTGACCGTCCCTCGACTTGTACGATATTATCGATAAAACTATCGAAAATCGTTCGATTTATCGGGAAATTGGCGGTCGTGGACGAGGACGAACGTCAGAAATATTTACTTTTAATCGTGAAATTACAATCGAGGTAGTCGTAGAATTTTCAATTTTCACAAATAGTCGAGGGAAGATCCCGAGTTTCGACGAGTCGGCCGAGCAACGTTCCGCTAACGATCTAGTTTGTTTCATTTGTAATTACACGAACGCGAAGGTGGTAATCTACGAAGTCGGTCGAGTGCAAACGTGAACGAAGACAGAAGATCCGAGAAACACACTCCCTTTCGCCTTGGCCCACACACACCTCCCAACAAACCCAGATGATCGAGTTTGAGACTTTCAGACCTATTGCAAATTCGTATACTCTATATTTTGCTTTTACGTACGTGCCTATATCTTTGTCTTTTGCTTTTATACGATTACCGTACATTTTGTAAAAAATTTCAATTTTTTTTTTTTTTTTTTTTTTTAGGCTCGACGACTCTCAGTGTAGCGTTTTTGTGTGGGGCAGCAAAACAGCAGCGAGGGTTGATAGCCGGGGTTCGTGCAGCACAGCTTGTCAGCAGAGTGGTGTACGTGTCATTCATGAAAGACATGTCACTTCAACTACTACTTCTTATTTACAAGATCGTGATCACGCTCCATTTCGACGTTTGATGGTTGAAATTTTGGTCGAGCGTAATCACACGTCAGGGAGCTATCGTAATAATTATAGCGCTTATTAGTAATGACATTCTGAGCTAATACGTCTACTGTGGATGGAAATAATCGATCGAAAGAAGAATCGTATACGTAATAATCGTAAAAGATAATGCATTATGTTAGAATAGATAGAAATGGAGCGGTCACGTGTGGCTGCGGAAACATCTTGTACTTATTGCGACCTAGGCACCGAAACAGGTGATTGGTGTATTGCAACTAGTTCTTTGCACCTGGATAGCTGCGATAGGCTGCTAGAAAGAGAGAAATAGAACAGTGGTGTTTTTGGTGATGTTAAACAAGAATTCTGCCTCGTGTACTACTCACTACACGCTACGAGAACGGCTTGAACATCATACAAGGAATAACGTATAGAAAATTGGACGAACACAAAAGCGACAAACAATGAGGTGGAAAGAACGTAGGACCGGTGTATGATCGATAGGACAGCGTGAATCGGAGTGAGAAAACGCGAGAGAACAAAAAAGAAAAGAACGAAGAAGGGAAAGGAGAATAATCGGAGGTAGAAAGAAAGAAATGGAAAGAAAAGTGGAGAAGATATATATATATATATAGAACGTGAACGAGTGAATTGGAGAACGGAAGAAATAGAAAATAAAGACATCGAGGAGGAGTAACGGGTGTACAATATGAGAGAAACTAATATAATATACATTTCAACGATAACCGTATCGAGTTTGACGTTTCGTTTCTGCTTTCTTGCTCTTTTACATTCGTAATCGCTCGATCGGGAAATAGTATTATCGATCGATGTAAGTTGCAGTTTTTCGCAACGACAACGCGAATTGTTCGCCACGTTGCCACCGATAAACCGAATGTATAATTCGTGCTCGACGACACACTGCTCGATACGGTTATCGCGTTAATTCGAGCACTGCGCAACTATTGGCCAATTTTACTTGTGGTTCGGTAATCTGTCTCGCGTGCGACAGTGCTATACACAGAGGAATATATGTATATATATACGTATCGTTGTAATAATATGTATATATATAGATATAGATAGATGGATAGGTAGATAGAGAGTTCGATACGTGTGTAGTGGCGTATATATAAGAGTACGTAAGAGGGACTACTGCGTTCAAGGGGGAAGCCCGATGTATATACTCGACGTAGATTGGCGAAAAGCAGCGCAGCAACGAAAGCTCCTTTTGACGCAAACCCAGGAAACTGAAAGAGGATGACAGTACACGTGAAAGATCGAAAACAGAGAATAGACAGAGATAAAGAGAGATAAAGAGAGAAGTGTGGGGGGGAAAGAGATAGAAGAGGGAAGAAGGGTTCGATGTTCGGACAAGTAGGATATGCGTGCACTTCTTCGAGTCTTTTGTTCTTTGACAACGACGTAACTTCCGTTTTTCCCGCCCTCCAGGGCTCCGTTCAAAACACCTCTGTACAGTTGCCTTTCGATCGTTAGACGAACGGTACGTGGTGTAACAAATCGAAAGAACATTTTCTTCCGTCTTTCCGTTTTCATTTCATTTCATCACCGGTCAACGTTAACCTTTACGTTCAATTACAGTCGAACACTGCCGTACAGGAGATTCGTTACGGGACTCTACTACTTTAGCTTGTGCGCGATAAAAATTTATTTTCCTTCGCCGAGAAGGATCGACAACGAAGCAACGATACACAAGGTATCTTATCTAAATTGAAGATATAAGAAAGATATAAAAAAAAAAAAAAAAAAAAAAAAAAAAAAAAAAAAAAAAAAAAAAAAAAAAAAAAAAAAAAAAAAAAAAAAAAAAAATAAAGACGACCGAGACGAGTTTACATCGTATCGAGAATAAGTCGAGAATCAAACAACGTTCTTTTTCTTCGAACATTGACATTCCTTTGACAACGAATTACGCAACGAAAAGGTTAAGTCGCCTGGAGATTGAAAATTTCGAAACAATATCATTCGTTCGACGCGATCGGAAATTTCGATTGTCCGCATGCAAAACGATTCTCCCCGTCGGTAGGCGTGCCAATTAAAGCCACGTATATACACACGTAACGGCCAGACTTTCACCACCACCGCATCTTTTTCGCGAAGCTCAGCCCAGATTCAAACAGACAACAGCAGACCGGCTGATAACCAGTTTCCAGCGAGGACGAAGAGAGACAAAAATAATAAAAAAAGACACGTGTACAAGACATCCGCACATGAAGCACACGCCACATGGAACTGAAAGAAAGAGAAACAGAGAGGCGAGAAGAGAGTCAGAGTAAAGAAAGAGCGTGAATCATGGAAGAGAGAATCGATCGGATCCGTTAACGCTCGCACGATCTTTCGATCCATCCATTCGGATGCATTTCGATTTCGCAACAAGATACTTTTTGTAATTTTTTATTACGACCATCGAATCCATCGAAACGACGAGTCTCGTGACTTTTCTTCGAGTTCTTTCGCCAAAATTAATCGCATCAAAGTATACGATCGCGCGTCTCAAAAGTACAAGGTCTCGAAAATATAGGTCAGAAGGAAAGTGACTTTTTACGTAATTCTCTTAGCAAGCGTCGCGCGAGTGTTAACTCGAATAGGTCGGCTGACAGAGGGATTCGTTTAAAAAAAAATTCACTTTAGGAACGATTCGTTAATAGGACGAGCAAAAATGGAGACAAGATCCGCGATTAGTTTGGCGTTAGAGAAATCGCGACTCCTGGGAGACGTTTCTGCCATTACGGTAGTTGTCTCCTCCGTCGATTCTTTATCCACCCGTCTGCTCCGTATCTGTCTGACTCATTCGTTTAATGACGACAGCGAGGCTTTTGTCGCCTGGTCATCGCGGAGGTGGCGGGTGCTACGGGGACAAAGATTCAAAGGGATCTCGAACCAACTAGGGAGGCTTATCGGATATTAGGTTGAAAAGGTTTCCTCCCCATGTAGACGGATTAAAGGAAAGAAACCAAAGTCTTGGTATATCGGAACGTTCTCAGTGATTCGAATGCCAAGTCACAGAGGTGTAAGTAAAACGGGTCAAGGTGGAATTGAAAAATAAAACGGAAGACAAAGAGGTATCTGGAACTGACGATAAAAGTAAACGAAGGTTTACGGGAACGTAAAGGAAGAAAATGACTAGAAATAGATAGAACGACGGATGAAAGAAAATTAGAAACAAACGACGGAAAAGAGAAAATTAGCGATGACAGAGAGATTAATAGAAATGAAGAGAGAAAGAGGCAAAGACAGACAGACAGACAGACAGAGAGAGTGATAGAGAGAGAGAGAGAGAGAAAGAGAGAGAAAGAGAGAGAGAGAGAGAGAATGCATTACCGCAATGCTAGCCCGAGATTGTGCGGCCTTAATGTGGGCTTGAAGGTGCAGAGGGGGGTGGAAATAGCGGCAGGGGTCCCGATTGCATCGGCCCTTGACAGCGTCCATGCAGACCGTCACAGAGCCGTCCTCGTTCGCCTGCACCGTCTCGAGGGGGTGCGCAAACCGGCACTCCGTCTCGCCGCGTTTGCACGCCCCGCGTTGAAACTCGCGACATACCTACAGCAAGAGCGAACACGCATGGCATGGCACTCTATCTATGTGGCCAAAGGGGTTTGAGGGGCTTGGGGTTGGGGCGCAAAACCGGGGGCAGCTCCAGGAACAGTCGGGTGAGGCGATAAACCGGTCTATCTGTACCTGTATTGCTTCTCTTTGGAAATACTATATTGTGAGTCTGTAATACGATTAGGTGGCTTGGAAATGTTTGAATACGTTGTTTGTAAGTGTACTATGAGTATATAATGCGTTTGGCACGTTCGCATATATTTCAATAATACGTTTGGACACGTTCGTGTATGAGTGCTTATGTCGAGTTTTTACCTTCGAAACGTAGAGATGGATCGTGAGTGGTCTTTGGATTTAGGAGCTTGATCTTGGGAATGGCGAAGCAGTGACAAACGTTTACAGAATGGATGAAATTTTTAGAAACGTGACTGATTTCCGCTTGGTTACCGAAAGGTCCCGTCGAAATTGTTGATGCCAGAAGGGTCTTTGATTCGTTAGCGAATATGCGTGTCGCGAGTGAAAGAGGTTAGATATGCAGCAAGACGAATGGTATGCTCAAACAAATGTTGATACTGGAGCTTCGATTCGCTGGAAATATCAACCGCCAACAGATAGTTTCGTGGTATGTCGCAATTTTATACAATGAAGGATTTTCCGAAATATAAGCACATAAGACCGCTTTCCAAAACACGAAACTCCGAAACCAACATTTCATTGATGATTGTTATGGAAAACACGAGTCAGGGTGACAATAGACAAAAAGGTACGAAGGTAAAATTTATTTGACAACCTGGGACACGCAACTGATTTTCGACTGACTGTCGCTAAATCGATGACCATGTGAAACGTTATTTGTCAAGCAATTGGAATGCAACGTAGGAACATGGAATAATATACAGAGTATGAAAAGGAGAATGCAGAGAGGGGGATATCGTGTGGAAGAGCGGAAGGAGATAGACGAAGACGAAAATACCAGTATGGAAAGAACGTACGGCTGTGAAAGTGAAGTAGTGAAAAGAAGAAGAAGATACGTGTGTACGGTGATGGCAAGAGGATCGGATGATGCGAAAGAGCGCCCCATTTTTGGACGTACGGGCTTGTTCTGGAAGGCGAAAAAACAGTCTACCTTATTTTTTTTTTTTTTTTCTTTTTTTTGGTTCTTCGTCTATTGCTTCTGGCCGTTAGTACGGTACCCCGATCTACCGACTTCGTTACAATACATTTCACAACTACGATATCCATGACGTACTTTCACAATTCCTTTTTTCAATTTTACCTACGAATGCGTCTACGAACCAATTAAATTCTCCAATTATTACGATAAGCTTGATCAAAGCCGCGTTCCACGTCACAAATCTTACGCGATTTATCATACTATGCTAAAGTTATTCAAGTTGATTATCCGATTGCAACTAATTTTATTTGAATTTTATGAGAAGATCGAACGCGATGCGTCAGAGAGCGGGACATATCAACGCCCAGAACGACGAGAGAGAAAAACAGGAAACATCTAATCACTACTCTCTACGTTGGAACTAAATACCGTGTTGAATATTGTCGAATAGGCGTCGCTCACTGGTTTCAGTGTACCCTCGCCCCGCCCAATAAGGTCAGAGGACACGGAAAATTGGACGGCTATATTTCGAGAAGGTGAACTAAAAAAATTATGGGAGTGTGGGGGTGGGTGTACGATGGTGGGGTTACTTTGGTTGGTGGTGGTGTGGTGTAGTATGACGGATGTCTCGACGGATGCATCCGAGTTTTCAGTGTTCTATCAATCGGGTTAATTCGCACATATGTTAGAGGATTCCTTGCGCATGCATCATCTACTATTTCCGGCCGTTTGTCTTCTGTGTTGCAATGCACGCCGTTTTGAAAAAAATATATAGTCAGATGAACCTTTGGTAATATTTCACCGCGATTTATACGCCAGTCGCACGAAGAAGTGCCAGTAACGAGAAACAATGAAACGGAAGAAGAAAAAGAGAAAAATTGAAATAAAACTAGAGATAAAACACTTGTTTCAAATGGCTTTTAATTCTCCCGTTGTCGTTTTTATCCGTTATCGTATCCTTTTAGTCTGTTGCGTCTATCACATCGCCAAATTTTAAAAACATATTTGATTTCGAAGTAGACGAAAATTAATTTTATATACAAAATTTTAAATCCTTTAATTCACTGGACACCGTTACGTTTTCTACGTACGAATTGAAATAACGAATATTTTACTCGGTGAAATGTAACAAAAGCGGAAAATTTAATTTTTTTGCCTTAATATAAATAAATAACAAATTCGACGAATTACCAGAATTAATTTCTTCGACACGAGCGTAGAATACCGAATACTGCGAATTTAAATACGAAATGTGAAATTCGATATTTTACATGGAATTTTTTGCTCACTTTCGGTAAAACATTGTTAGAAACATTTTCCGTATGAAAGTTCTAGATACAATTTTCAACAAATATAAATCATGCTTACACGCTTAGAAGTTTCTTTCGACTGTTAGTATGTAAATGTTATTGAATCGTAAGCATCCTGTCGCGGGTTCGCAGTAGAGTAGGTACGTGATTAGTCAGACGTCGCGACGTTTCTTCCTTTCTAGATAACTTGAAACTTCTATTCCTGGCCTATCATATTCGTAATTTTCGTATTCTTTGAAAATACTTCGATATTAAAGAAATAGCTTACTTCTTAAGAAATCAAAAATAAATTTTACTACGTCGTAAAACGCTAGTTTCGGAACTAGAGCAAAATGATCCTTTTCTATGTCATTGTTCTTTTCGGTATGTATCAGTAATTCACACGATCAATCGTGTTTCTTCTCCGTCGACTATATATTTTTCACGGTGCATCGCGAACTCACCTAGCATTCCGTAGACCCATGCAAGTCGGTATGTTTTATTTAGCCGTAGAACGTATACGCACAACGTCCAGGGTTGGATTAATGCGGCAACCAACAATCTGCATCGTTTCTTTATCATGTGTGTTAGAAGGTAAGACAGCAAGCGTGTGTGAGTGTAAAACATGCACCACGAGACACAATACTTAAAGGTTCGGTCCATTTCGTACGTTCGTTTGTTCTTGGAACTCGCGACTTGCCGACAGCTCGCGCTCTTCATCGGAAGTGAAAAGGCGAGATCTCGACACGGGTTTAAGCCTGGGAGCTCGTTAAGGAACGCACGCACGGAAATCGAACGATTAACGAGACACACACACACACGTACACAGGCGATACACGAATCGCATAGAACGATATCAAATATATCAAACACATAGATATGTTATGAATATAAATATAAATACATAAAGATACGAATACGAATACAAATATATGTATGTACAAACATACGAATATACGAACAAATATACACGGAGAGAAAAAGAGAAGAGAGAGAGAGAGAGAGAGAGATAGACAGACAGACAGACAGACAGACAGATAGACAGACAAACAGACAGATAGGAAAAGGGAGTGAAAGACAAAGAAATATTCGTACGAGAGAATATGAAAGAAGAGAAGAGAAAGAAAGAGAGAGAGAGAGAGAGAGACAGACAAAGAAATATTCGTACGAGAGAGTATGAAAGAAGAGAAGAGAAAGAAAGAGAGAGAGAGAGAAAGATTGTGAAAGAGAACAGGCACGATGAACCCTTCCTTTAATTTTATTATCTTACTAACGTTGATTAGACGCGTGTATATTAGGTATGTGCATTTGCAGCCATCAGAAGCTATATAAACATACGTGTATTATCTGAGAAACTTAGAGAAAAAGTACAAGTAACAAAATCTCTAATTTCAAACGTTTTAATATAAAAATTTGAATGCTTCTAAATATCAAAGCACGTTACTATACGTACTAAAGGCTCGAAAAATTCCGAACAAAATCCGCTTGATCGATAGTTCTCAATCGTTGATCTCTGCGGAGATCAGTACTTTCGCATTAGCATCTCCGAAATGGTTGAGAAATCATTAACCTATCTCGTATCTGAGAAGAGAAGGCGAAAGAAATGCGCTTGTACCACTTTTCCACTGAACCCTCCATTTTTCATCAGCTATATCTTAGGTCTTCCGTTGGCGTTGATAGCTACATGCTCGACTTCGTCTCTTTTCCTGTTTAAAGTCGCACGTACGTACAATACGAACACTTCTGTTCGTGCTCGAACAAGTAAATCGAGCAAACGGACCCAGCGTCGTTTTGAAAATAACGAGAATCGATTGCCGTTCCCAAAATTTGACCACAGAAAGAGTGAAACGTGTTCGCAGCGATCTGTGCGTTCGATAGAACACGGGACAGTGTATTTACTCTCGCAAAGAATGCCTCGCGAGACGGGAACACATGATCAGACACACGAAGAGGACGAAATATAGATACAGAAAGAAAGAAAGCGAAAGAGGGAATACCATAGAGTACATTGATATGCGTAGCCGCGCTCTCTGATTACCACGTTTCCGGCACGTTCACGTCGGAAACATGGACTGCTTTACGGGACGCGTAATCGCTGCTGTGTGTGCTCGTGTGTGCTCTAGTTAGTCCATCGCGATCTGTACGCACCGACGAAATCGGATTCACGAACACGGTTAATCGAATTACGAAACCGCTATGTTCTCTGTTCGTCGATGCCGAGGACTTCCGGTGCCCATGAACGCGTTTATTCCGTATTCTTCGCCGTTCCGTTTTCGATCCACGATTGAGGTACATATATATATAACATATATAAATATATATATATATACCCAGCTTTTGTAATTAGCACAAATAAGAGAGAAAAATAAACGGTGGAACGAAAGTATAAAA
>JACXIT010000214.1:1233704-1592373 GCA_014737525.1 Bombus difficillimus
AAAAGCACACAAACTTTCGATACTTGTCTTTTTTTTTTTTTCTTTCCTTTTACTTATTGTATCTTTCTTGTCGTAGAGAGAACTTAAAAAAAAAAAAGATTCAATAAACAGTCTGTGCATTGTTTTTTTCAATTTCAATTATATTTCTTTTATTTGAATTCATTCGTCAATAAATTTCATTGTTGACCCGAACTTAGTGCAAGTCATTCGAGTGGTTTACATCACAAATAGATATATCGTTTACGATATACTAATTATCATCATTAATCATACGTTACCAAATATTATAATAATTATAATTATTACCGTTAAAGACCAATTTGTTGGTTAGCTGATAAAGTCGATCGATAATAGTTTCCGAATTCTATTTGCAATAATTGTTGTTTAATTAACGATATTACATATTCCATAATAATTCATAATATTCCTTTTTTCCGTATTCTTTTTTCTTTTTCGTTCGTACTTAATCGTAAGGTCCTAATATCATTACTTTAGACGAGGGAGAGAGGACAGTACAAAAACTTGAAACAAGTATTTTCTTGGACATACGGAATAATTGTGGAAGGTACTAGGAGAAGGTCAAACACCACGAAATGTCGTACGAAAATTGAATAAAAAAGAAAAAAAAAAGGAACAAAAAACGTTCGATAAATCACGTCGTATTCACGCGTGAACAACGCGTATAAAAAGAAAAGACACTTTTATAAATCCCAGGCTGGAAATTTCGTTAAAAAGATGATAATATCTCAATTTAACGTATCGTTGGATCGATCGATACGCCTATGAGAAGAACGTATCAAAAATTCAACGAGAAGTAATCGAATATGCCACAAAGAGATGGAATGTATCGAACTAAGTGCAGTTTATTCTCAGCTCTCGTTCTCCTCGATACAAAACACAATCAGTTAATTTGTTAACCTACCTACTATGTACACGTGTTACTATGCGCGTCTGCATGGCCGGCGCATAAAAACGTATTCTGTATACGTATGTAAGTGCATAGATTCTTTAAAGCGTTGTTAAAATACCACTTTGGAAATATGTGCAACGATCTTCGATGTTTCCCTAAGGAAAATGTGAAAATTCGTACGACGAAAGTTTCATTATTTTACCTGCATTTTAAACCCATCCGTTTTACACGAATTATATTTTGTTAAAGAAAAAAGAGCGCTATATAATAACCTTAGAACAGTTTTTAATTATTCGAATCGCGACGAATGATTTTTATTCGAGTCGCATGATCGTTCGACCCGACGGAACATGTTATATCTAACATTATTATCATTTAAGTTTCGCTTTTGGAGGATATTCTCTTCCTCGTGTCGCATGTACGTTACTCCCGCGATATCGTTTACCGTTCATCGATTAATCTTCTCTTTATTAAACATCGCGTGCATGTAACAAGTACGTACTTTCGTTTATCTTGTCGTCGTTGGTAAACTTCAACGAATACGCCTCTTCGTCAACTTCATTTATTAACCGCAAATATCCAACAGATATAGAAGTTTCTCAGTACTTTGTCAAAATAACGTTTTCGAATGCCCCTCGGTGTTTATAATTACTTGAACGACGGTAAATCAAAACTCTCTTTCTACTTAAGTTAAAGATTTTATTTTTGAAAATTCTTAATTTTCAGCATTTTTCTTTGAATAATGTTTATATAGAAATACATAGCTACATATTTCGAGTCTCGTTTGAACAATCGCTGACCATCGATTTTCCTTCTTCCTCTCTGTTTTTGCAGGAAAACAGAGAGAGAGAGAGAGAGAGAGAGGAACAGCAGAGATTTCTGTAGCTGTCCATTTGCGCACGAGTTGGTCTCGTTACCGGTCCAATACACGGAAAACGTATTAAATTCGCTTTCTACGAAGAGCAGTTTCTTGTTCCGGAGAAAAAACGGAGAGGGAAGCTCCATTTCACAAACGATCCGCGAGAGTTCCGCGCGCCGATACTCTACCAGCCCTCAAGCCGCCCCTTTGCTCGCCGATTTTATTCATTTTCTCTGCGATACCGCCGCGTGAAACTTGCTAATTCCGCGAAAACCATCGGGCGAAAGAAACGATACAGGCTCCGGGGAAATCTATAAACTCGAACGTTATAAAACTTACAACAAGACGAACGTTTACCAATTTTTTTCGAGGTTTATACACACACCCGCGCGCATACGTTAAGAAACATTATCGTCCCTTTACGTTTTACACGCGTTCCTTAGCAAGAGATCGGAACATTTGCGAGTCTCAATTAAATCCGTCGTTATCTGTCGTTACCGTTTCGAGGGATGAAAATACCTACACCGTACCTCGTAGACGTTGCTTCGGAGACACGATGCGATTTTATGGGTTTGTCTCGACGAACTATGGAAATACGGTTCTTGTTAGAGTTTATCCCTCTGCCGGTGCTTGTGACAGTTGGTGAATAGAATGAGAAGGGATCGCATTTGAAATTGTGAAATTGGTTATCCTTCTTAATTTTTCGTCGTCGTTCTATTTGCCCATGCTTTACGTACTGTTCTTGGACTTTATTTTACTTTGTTTTCGATCGACTGTTCTCGAAGAGATTCATCGAGGATCGTTGCATATTTCGCTACAGTATCTTACAACTTACCCTCCTCTCTAATAATATTAGTAATTATCACCACGTTTTTTTATCGTTGCCATTAATAGTTGCTTTGAACGAACCTTATCCAATATACAATCTCGAAAAAAGGAAAAAAAAAGGAAAAAAAAAAGAAAGAAAGAATAAGAACCGGTCGCCACTGGCGACACTATCCTCGAGAACTCTATCCTCTACCGTCGTGTAATGCAATACTCTTAATCGAAATTTCCGTACATCATATACGTACAGTGCTATAATAACCATAAGTGATTACTAAAAAGATTATATAGAAATCGTAGAGTCACAACGTTCATCAAGGCATCCGATAGAATTGCCTGGTTCCACTCTCGAACCTCGTGTCCTTGTTTAGGAACACGATTCTCCATTTTGTTTCGTCATTAACGAGCTTCGTTTCGCTCCAATTCTCCTGGCTACGAACGATCTGTGAAATCATCGCCACGGTGCAATTTCGTACGGATGATCCGGCGCGATGTAATTAAGCTTCCGACAATTCGATCTCGAACAGCATCGAAAAATAATTTGCTCGTCCAGCCGGAATGGACGACAACGAAGCTGAATATTTCGCGAGGTGTTTCTTTGTTTGGGGGAGCGGGGGTTATACATATGCTTCACATCGCACGCGGATTACACTATTTATCGGATATAATGTATATAAATATAAGATTTATCCTGGGTTGTCGAACGTATTTCTCCTCATCTACTTCGTGATTCTTCGAAGGATCAATGAGAGCCAGCTAGAAATACCTTCCAGCCTAGGGGATTGTTGCCTCTTTTCCCTTTAAAAAATCTCGACATTCTCCCGAAGAATTTCAAAATTAACCTTAACCGGTCTCTTCTTGCCAAAAGTATAAAAAAATAAACGAAAATTCGTCCGATATCGAAGCAAACTCGGCATATGGTACGTGACCAGACATCGATCGAATAGAAAATCCGCGAAAAAGCAACGAGGCACAAATGGAACGATCTATAACCACGCCAATGATATAAACGCGCGAAAGGAAGATAAAAGGTAAAAGAAATAGAAACAAGGAAAGAAGAGAACTGCATCGACGATCGATTTCAATAATACGCGTGGACGTAGATCAGGTTGTGGATCGGGTGATGGTGGGCGTGAGGATTGTGCAAGGGGGTACAGAAGGAGGTAGTGGTGATAGTGGTTGGGGATGGCGGATGATTGACAGATTGCATCGTGGAAACGGGCGACACCTGATTGGGGGGACCGGCCGGCACTTGGTACACGGTATTGGGCGCGGCCATCGGGCACCTTGAGGCCCCGGCTGCGCCGTGTTGGGCCCCATGCTGTTGTTGTTGTTGTTGTTGCTGTTGTTGTTGTTGTTGAATGTAGTTTGGTGGTAGACATACCTCGAGGCGGTCGGTACGTGGCATCTTCTGCGGCATCGCCACCGTCTGCGGCACCACGCCCAATGGGCTTCCGACTCCTGTTGGATCCGCCGGACCCATGATCGCTGGCATGATCGGACTAGGCGCAAAATACGGGCTGTACGTGTTGCCAACTTGAGGCATACCAGTCAGGTACGGATTCGTCGCCTGCGAAAACACACCCGGAAAGTATCCAGGTAACACGGATTAGAACAAACCTATCCCCACCTACGCTCCACGCGATGTCGTCATCGTATGTGCCCCGCAATTTTATTATGCTAGAGCTCTTCGCTTGTTTGACCCCCTTATCCTATCCCTGACATAAGCGCGGTACAGTAGCCCCACCCTTATTTTAGCTGTGCTATTCGTGAACAACAATTTTGTATCGTCAATATTGCGGTTAATGTGATCGAGACTTTGCGAGAGGTTTGACAGATAATTAGTATTAAAATTAAGAATCAATTTACGATTAAAAATATCCCGCAAACAGACTTTGCTTCGATCAACGAGTATTATATCTCTCCTTTCGTAAACCATCGTAGAATACGCTATTCTTTTCGTCGCGGAAGAAAATTAGTATACCATCGCGAAGGATCGTGACGATACACGGTCGATTCCACTCGTACGGAATTAAAACGAATTTAATTCATATATATGTACGTAATAAAAAAAATTCAGCTAAAGAATTATAGAAGATCGAAGAATATGAAATTTAGTTCAAAAGTTAGTAAAATTCAGTGGCGAAGATTTTTCCGTTCCTTCGAAACTAAACAACGAGCAACGATGTAAACGTTTGATTAAACGATTCAGACATCTGGGTCAAATTACCTCGAGCGTTAAATTATCCCGTATGAATCGAGCTAACAACAATTTTAACCAATCTAGAGGAAAAATTGTAACGAGTGGAAATTAGCGAAGAAAAGAATAGGATATATGGCTCGCCAAGTCTTAATCGTTCGTTTCTTTCTCGGTGGTAACCGCTACTTTGAACGACAAGCGCGCGTTCCCATAAGAAGCGTTTGGTTTTGCAGAGAACGGGCTTCCCAGAACCGAAGGCAGGTAATTTGAAGCGCAGCCGAATGAGCTGAACGCCCGTTCCTTCTTCTTCTTCTTAAGGACCTGTGTGCTTGTATCCTTCGAACTTTCGCCGAGTTCACGCCATCACGTGGTATAGAAGCTTCCAAGGCAACCGAGGAACGCTAACCGCCGAAAAACTTTCAACCGCGCGATAATGGCCGTTGACCCGGAAAACGATTTTCGAGTTACTCTCCGTGCAAACAATAATCTATTGGCGGGTAGTCAGCGTACCTCGATTATTCGCCATTTGCTCGCGTTTCTCTCGTTCTTCGGTCGATTTCCCGTATCGAATCGACGCTGTATCCAACGATCTTACCGGATCAAATGACATATTACGATCTTGTATACATTTAATTACGGTCGAAACTGTTCAAAGTGATAAAGATTACCCGATTTGAACACGAAAAAATATAATTTTATTCTCTTCTTCTCGCATAAGATAATAATATGTATATACGTTGTTTATAACTGCGATTCAGGTCTCAGTTACCTTGTCCATATACATTTTTTCAAAAAAAAAAAAAAAAAAAAAAAAAAAGACAAATTTAACATGTACGATATTCATATCCTTCGTCTCGTTTATAGTATAAAACCCATGTATATACGATATATTAGTTTCGAAAAGACGATGTTAACATTCTCTGTAATTAATAATTTTACAAAAAAAAAAGTTCAATCTATTATTTCTTCCTACATGTTCTGAATAATTTTTACGTATATACATATACAACCTTATGGCATATTCAAAAGTTCTAGAAAAAAACTACGTGCACGTTCTTAAAACGTATGGTATGGAAAAATAAGCAGAATAGAATAAGTGGATATTTAAACGTATTTTACGGAGAACGAGAGAAACTCGGCGATTTAACTGTTTGTTGGCCGCAAAATAATTCATGCTTTCGAGGAAAACCCTCTAAAGGAAAAACTTTATCGTGACATACAGAGAAACTTTTTATATTTCGATAAAAACAAAACGAAATATTTCGTAAAGCATGCAGATCAAGTCTCAATCTTAATTTACAGTGCGGCACTCTTTTAAAAACAAGTCGAAGCTTTCATACAAACGCTTACTAGACTTACAGGCACACTAACTTGCGCGACAGCGACGCCATCTTACAAATCTGTTTCTTTCTAATTACCTTCTAATCATACGTATTAAAATTAAAGATTTTTCAACAAAATTTATATATAACAATAATTACGCTAATAAGAAAAAAAGGAATATATATATAATATATAACAGTTCGAGTAGATTTGTTTCGGAGGGTCGGCGCCGTCGCGTGCACTTTAATTAACTAAAAAATTAGTGGAAGCCAACCAAAACCAGGAGTTACCATAAAGGCGTGGGTAGCGAGAAGTTGCTGCTGGATTTGCTGTTGAAGGTGATGGTGTGGTGCCGGAGGTGCCGGTGCCTCCTGTTCACCAATGACGTAATTGGAGAACACACCAACAATCAACCACAACCACGAGAGCCACAGCGGCAAACATAGGGGACAGACAGGCAGTCATACGAGTAGTATAGGGTTCGATGTCACGTAGCAACGACTATGAATTATTATGTCATGAAATAAAGAAGTAGGTGGGCGTAATTATGATGGTTTGATTTCTTGGTGAAAATTTCCTTTAAACGCCGAGATATCATTACTGGGGAACGAAATTTTTCGTTATTCGCAACCTTTAAACGTTTCATTTCTTGCACGTGCACGCATTCGAAAGAGAGACGACTCTATTAACCCCTTGCCTTGTAATATCGAGTCGTAATATACTTGTTTAACGAAGGTAGATCAAAGAAGGCAGGCTCTAACTTTAGTTTCAGATTGACAAGTACGTAAATATGTACAATTTGTCGATATACCGCATCCGATATGGCGTTGCAACGTTCTTGCAGTACAAACACAGTAGTAATTCGAAACACTCGTTACTCAAACGTTTTGCTTTCCAAAATTCGACGATGCATATTTTGTCTCTTGTTAACGAGTTTACGTGTTATTTAGCCGATAATCGATAATCGAACATATTATTTGCGACAAACGAAAAGTTTCGTTACTCGTAAAAATTAGCAACATTCGTGTTTTAGGGTTACCCAGCAAACACGAAAACATTGTTACAGGCAAGGGATTAAACGACTGATCGTCTTTCGTAATTTACATATTTATCGCTATAATTTCTTTCTTTTTTTCAATAATTGCAATAGATTTTGTGGATTCGCCAAATGGTATGTATTATGATTTAAAAAAAAAAAAAAAAAAAAAAGAGAAAAAGAAATACTTTGACGAACCAACAAAATAATCGTTTGCTTGTTTAATTTATAATGTCGTGGTATCCGACGGCAATCTAGGAGAACTAATAATTGTAACTACGGTCTTTTCTCTATTTAGCTATTTGATTTTTCAACAAATATTGACTGTCTATCGAGAATCATGGATAAATTAAAGGAATAGGGGGTGACACTGACCAAAAACATGCGGCGTGCTAAAATTTACTCTCTGAGGTTTTATCTTTCGGTGCAATGCCCGCAAATATAAAGAACGTCGGCAAATAAGAACGACTAGGTGTGATATTCTTCAAGAACTTTAATCGATTAATATCGTTCAAGTCTAACTTAAATATCGAAGCACAAGAAACAAGATATTCTTCTATGAAGTTTAAATTTTTTTAAATACGTATACGCTAATTTGTAAAATGTATATCTTATCGAGACATCGACAACGATAAAATCTGCCAAAGAAATGATTCGATCGAGTATTCAGCGAGTCGAAAAATCTTCGATTATCGTAGCGCAAATGTAATTTTTGATAAGAAACTGGCAGCGGTACACCTTATCGTTAATCATTTACATGGCGTTACCTACCAAAAAGGTAATCTAGTGGTAGTCGTCGACTAACACAGACAAAACTCAAGATCTCTCGATCGTGGTAAAAAGAAAAATGTGTGGATGTGTGAACAGCAGAAGACGTGGTGCAACGAATGTGTTAAAGTTCGGACATACCACTGCTGGTACCTGACCAGGCACTAATGGTTGGGCCGGTGTAAGACCCATCTGCTGCATCAGCGCATTCTTCAGAGCTAAATGATTGCGCCCGTTTATCAAAAGCTGGTCCTTCAGGTGCTGCGGTGGATGGAAATATTTGCACGGCGGTTTTTCGCGATTACATCGGCCCTGAAACAGAAATAAAACCCAATACGTTACGATCGACTCTGGACATCGTGTCTACGGACGTAGATTGCCTTTCACGCATATATAGGCTACGTTTCGTTCGTATAAGTACAGAGAGTATCAAACGAAAGGAACAGGATTCCTTTCTATATATATCTAACAGATACATTGGATTATAGTCGCTTTCGGCGCAGATTAAATGTTATCATCGATAAAAGCGGATAAGATTCGAGGATAGCATAGAATTAACAAGAAACGTTAACGCAGCAAATTCCTCTTCGAGCGCATAAGGACTAGAGCTTGTACAAGTGGCAGAGGAGCGCGATTAAACGCAATTTTAATTACCGACCCTTCTCCACCGTGAACAATATTCCCACGAAAGGTCCACGCGTGCGATAACACGACACCATTACACGCGTCGCAATGTAATCGCGCAGTAATCTTACGTGCGCACACAGCCTATCTGCAATTTGCCCGTAAGTGAAACACGCTCACGTACAAGTGGTTTATAATGCAGCTAATATCGAAAGCTCTGCCTTCCTCTCTCTAAATTTTCCGCCCTCTCGTAACTTGGGTGCCGTAGCGAGCTTTAACGTGATTTCAGGCTTCTGCGCATCGTTGCGCTGCTGTGGGAGTAAGTGGTATAATTGAAAAAAAAGAAAAAGAGAGAGCAATATGATTCAAAAAGTTCCTATTAACGATTCAGAGAAATGCAGTTCTCGTTGGAAATTCGAAATATTGGAATTGGAACGGTGTTTATGGTTCTTTAACAACAACGAAGGCAACGAAATTAACATTGATTTACTATTTAACGATAGCGTTTCATTCGACACGACAGATTCGAATAAGCTACTTTTAAGCCAGGTTACATCTCGACAACCACGACACGGAAGTTTGCGTGGAAGTCAGAGATGGATAAGCAGGTCGATAGGACGTAATCCCTATTCATCGCATCGTGAAACAAGTGTCAAGACGCGTTCGTGTCAAACGAATGTACGCTCGTTGAAAATGTATCCTGTCCATTTTTCTTCGCTTTGTCCTAAATCGTTCGGCAAGTAGCGACTATTGTCACTAATAATATTATCGAATTGAAAGTAATTTCGTCAAATTACATCGGCTAAGATTATCGATCCTGTGCAGGCATCTTGACATCATTTTTTAACGACACCCTGCGGACTTACAGGCAGGAGGGAGAAAGCAAGATTATAGGAAAGGAAGGAGCGGAGAGGACAGAAGATACGAAGAAGATTGGAGACAGAGGATCGAGGAAGAAAGAGGGAGAAAGAGAGAGAGAGAGTCAAGAACAAGGTCAGGCGGTGTCACGATGGTACTAATTAGACCCTAACAATATTAGTTCAGGTAAGACGTCTAGGATGGCGAAGGTGAGGCAACAGCAGCCGGTAGGCAGCCGTGCTTTCTTACGGAAATCCAGTGGCTTTCCATAATAGCAGCTTGCAAGCGTGAAACCGACCTCAGAGGGCGGGCTCGTCCGTGAAGGGATGCCTCCTCAAATATCGCCTAATTAAGCACATTCGAGGAGTTTCCAGGAATAATGTGTACCAGCCAGCGAGAAACTTTCGACCCACTGAGAACGCAATTGCCCCTCGTCTCCTTCTCCCTCTACCTTGTCTCCTCTCTGCTTTTGCATATAGCTGTTTCCATCTTCTATCAATGTTTCTAACTTTTCTCCTCTATCTTCTTGTTTTCTTTTCTGCATTTAGTACCACTTCACTCTCTGCTTAATTTATCGCTTCACTCATTTCCTTATCTTTTTCTCTGTGTTTCTTTTTCTTCTGCTTTTTACTTTCTTTACTATATATACAGGTATCTTTCCACTTTACCACGATTTTCATTTTTGCTCTTACCTCCTTTCACCTCTTTCACCCTCGCTGCGATATAAACGAACGTCGAGCGTGAAAACTATCGCCGTTAACACTAACGCGAACAAACCGCGAGTTTTTTCATAAACGTCGAAACGGAACTCTTTGCTCGGGACAAACTACGAGTTGAGCAGTTGCACGAACGTTGTCCAGCTTATTTGCGATGTTTCGACGGTTTTACGATCGCAACAGAGAGCCAGAAAAATTTGATTTCCAACGACCAAAGTAGATTTGTATTTTGCTCGTTTGGCCCTCCACCGATCGTTAGAAGATTTTTCCGATTAGTCTAATATCTCTTTCGATACTTAGCTTCACAGATCAATTACTTGCAACAGTATTTCACAGAAAATGGCATTATATTAGGTTTTATACAAAGTACCAGAATGTGAGAAACTATGTAGATTCTACAATAGATAACCTGCTACTTTCCAATTATAGCGCAACAATAAACGTAAATCGATTCGAACACTCGAAAATGATACGCAATTGCGATGCAAATGTCGTGTTCCACTCGGGTAATAACACTTATCAAACTTTTCTGAAATATCACGCGATACACGCGTTATTCTAAAGCCTCGATTAATTTCGGGACGATCTCCTGCGTTTTCTCGTAAAAGATTCCTCTTCGCAGTGGGGAACGCAATCGCGAAGAACATAATCTTCGATTGCCACGCTGAAGCTCCTGCCAGACTCTAACATGGCGTCGGTTGAACTTAATAATAAACAGAGGAACGCATTATCATCGGAATGCAAATAACGGTAGTTTCCTTGGAATTTAAAGCGAGCGTATATTTTAGACGGTGCTAACTGGCGAGCGGAGTATTAAAGTTGATTTAAAGGGTCTACTGATAAGAAACAGCATTCTCCGGGGAACCATGCGAAATGTTCCTTCCCTCCTAATTTTAACGAAACTTTAATGATATTTAGGGGAGGAGAAGATATATGTATGTATAAATACGGCGTCACAATAAAGAGATTTAACGCTTTGCGAATTTACGGTACTCGTCGAGAGTAGGTAAATACCAGGTAAATTGTAAAATCAATCTTTACAACGAGAAATACAAAATGTTTACTGATACCGAACGCTTTGTTTATAGTAACTATTAGTTTAACTTTTTAATCAAAAACGGTACGTTACCATGTAACTAGATTAAAATACCGATTACAGAGAATTAGTAAAATTACCAGCAAATGGAACAACGCATCCGTTGCATGGCGTAAGAGAAGATGATGATTAAAAGTAGATCTCGCTACATTCACGAGCAAATTGCTGGTTACGGAAACAAGAGTATGAGGTAAGGGGTAAGAAGGTGAAATCGAGGGGATGGAAAATCAACCAGCCTAAATCGAAGGCACAACCGACACCTCAGCTGGCATTCGTTCGTACATAAATCATTGATCCAAAGCGGGCAGGTGTACCACGAGCAAAAAATATTCCGCTCGGAGGAGAGTGGTCAAGTAACTCGAACCTTCTAGCAGTTTCGACTTTCTGGCGTCACTGAGGGAGCGGCGGAGAAAGAAGACAGAGTGCGAGATGGGGTCGACTCAATTACAGTCGCTGAACGACGCGATAATTGGGATCAAGATTGATTGTCTTCCTTTCCGTTGGTCTGACCTTTCGCGAGCGAGAAAACAACTGCTGCCTGTTCTTTTCTCCGCTCCTATACCCAAGCTTGAACGCGTGAACGGTCGCGGCCCCACTCGAACAAATTGTTACCGCAACGGAAACATATGCTCGAGGGATACACGTCGAAAGTCTCGTTGCATTTGCATTTGTTAGGAGCGCCGTGAACGTTTTTGAATTAAGTAGAATAAGAAATCGAAGAAAAAAGATTTTGCGCGAGACATTTTCTATGTCAACCTTTGAAATGCGTTACCATCGGTAAAGTAACGAGGTATAAGATTTTTGTATACGTTAAAATTTGTAACTTTCAACGGCGAAATTAATTTGAACGAAATTATAAATGTACCGCATTATCGGAGCGAAATTGTCCGTGTCAAATTTCGCGTTAGTTTCGTCAAACGTAGAAGCAAAAGTTCTGGTATCATCTCTCGCATAGCAACATCGACGACGACGATGAAAAACTGTTCTAGAGAGGATAATTAATTTTTACCAAACGTTGCTCTGTTATCACCGTTTAAAATCGTGGTAGAGTTTAATAGAACGAATAGCGAATCGAACGACTCAAAAGCGGGATTTGTGGTTGAAAACTAGAGTACGGCGAAACGCCTGCAGCGATAGTTCATTTTAATTTAGTTTGTGTTAGGGGATTTGTTTACACGGGCCAAGCGAGAAGTATAGATATAGACATAAAAGCTCGACGGGAAGAAGCTAAAGTATGAATATAAAAAATACGAGTGAAAATATTTGCAAGTTGGAAAACTTCGTATACTCGATTCTTACAACCCCGCAATCGTCCCAAAAAGACAAACGAAATCAAATATTTTTCTCTGGAAATCTTCCTGAAAGCGTCAAAAAGGATCCCGACCAAACATACCCACCCAACAGTCTTAAAAAACGAGAGGGAGGAAAGTAGACGGAGCGGTAAGACGACAAACAAGTGAGAAATGTAGAAAAACGAAGAAAGGGAGAGAGAGGGAGGGAGATAAAGGCAGCAGGAGGGGTGGTAGGGGATGCTCGCTTCATGGTTGCAGAAGGTCGACGTCGAGCAACCTTTTTCACCTCGATAAAGCCTTGTCGTCGTAGGTGGCCGACGAACACGATCCTTCAGACTCCGGGCTAACCCCGCTTTATAACCTCTCACCCGTCTTCCCTTCGCCTCTGATGCGCTTCACGTCTCGCGAGGGTGGAGTCACACGCCGAAAGCGGAAGATCGGTTGTCGTTGAAAGAGCAAAAGCGTCATAGACAGGATGATAGAGAGTAACTGGCACATCGAACGGGTCTAGAAGAGGCGTTCGAAGCGACGAAACGAAGAAGCGAAAGAGAATAAAGATACGAGAAAGAAGAAGAGGAAGAGATAGAAGGAGAAGAAGAAGCAGAAGAAGGGGAAAGGGGGTCGTCAGAAGGAGGAGGAAGAAGCGAAGTGTGGTAGAGAGGAAATGGGAGAGACGTAGGGAAGCACGGAGGAGCGCTGCAAGGGCTGCAAGGCCGGGTGGCCAAGATTACTAGGATTTGCGCGTAGATTTGCATATCGATTTTCCTGTGCAACGGTGTCGTATGACGGCAAGCGGCGCGCGATTTCCCTTAATTTCGTCGAGGGAACTAGCTACGACATTAGCCTCGTGGCTACGTTTAAACACGCTTGTTTCACACCGATATAGCTTGCCAAAATTTCTTCCTCTCTCTCTCTCTCTCTCTTTCTCTCTCCTTATATACGTATATACGTGTATTTGGTTCACCGAGTACGCGTTTCTCTGTTCGTTGATGCTCATAAAAGTGTTAAGCCTGTTAACTACTGTAACAATCGTATAAATCGTATTTGCATCGCAAAGTGGAAGTATCGGGCATTCGGATGGAATTAGGTTAATCGATGGGTATTGTAAGTTGAGAGACGTAGCACGTACGATATGTCTGTAACTATGGCGTGTATCTACAATTTTTCATTCGTAAGTGAATTCGTAAGAATCGATCGTTTTGACATAATTTATAATCGCAGTTGATCGTTTTCGCGCGAAATAAGAATGACTAAAGGCGTTATTATTTTGCAATTATTCGATGCCGGGAAACGTAATTGCGTTTTCTCGCATCGAGAAATAATTTTGAAAAACACGGATAAACGCGTAAAAGATATAACGACGTAATAAAGCAATCCAATTAATTTTAACAAAGGCCGTTTAATTATGAAACGATATTGCTTACACGCGATCATTCATTCTTGTTACTTCGATTAGCTTTTAACTAAAGTAACTTTCCAAGTTCCAGTATTGTATACGTAATTTTTTCTACAACTCTTCATAATCAACGAGATATAAGATACGATTATACAATTATATGAATTCAATTTTGTTCTCTTGTTGTATGATATATTATTATATTCGCGTCAAATGTATTTACTCGTTTTGACTACGAACGATCAAGAGGGGCACGTGCAGTCAAAATAATAAAATTAATTAAATTATACTCGTTGAGAAACTCGAAGCATCTAGGCGTTAATGGGATTAAAGCTTCGGAATATCGTAAAAGTTGGATCGTTTGAGCTTCGAAGAGTGGAAATCAGCGGCGCGACGCGACGTCTAAATAAATTGACGAGCTGCATAAAAATTGCGAAAAGAATGCACGTTGTTCGATTGGAATCGAAAACTCGGCGAGGAGGGTGCGCGTTTCGGTTTAATTTTTCAGTAGTAGAGAAAAATGACCGGACGTCGAAGAAAATCTGGGACATTAGTCCCACGGCTGCGTTAAATGCGATCCGTTACGCGACGATACTATTTTTCATCTTGTCCCCCGAAATTACCATACTCGAACTCGGGAGAGCGGTGGTAAGGAGAAATCAGCGATGGCCAAGATTTATCACGGTATTTAAATTCTTACGTGAGAAATTTTCGAACAGTACTTTTCATTCCGATGTTCCAAAGGAATTCTCCGATCGATGATATTGTTGAGATATAGTTGTATATCACCGAGTAATATTTTCCGTACAACGACACTGTCAAATCTGATCAAGTGTGATTGAAATTTTAAAAGATCTGAATATTCTTCGAAACATTCGGCATTTTGGTTAAGCGTCGATCTCCTATTAGTTGGTTTAGTCTTTGTTTTCGCAAGATAAAAATATCGTGTTTTATAACGGTAATCAAATTTCACAACTGTATACGCCTGTTACGGAAGGATTCAAAGGTTCCATCGAACAGCTATATTGTATATTTTTTCAACGATATAAGGGAGATTTGTTAAGAAACCACGGAAGGACGTAAACACGATATACGAGAGAACCGTATTAGCCGATATGAGATGAGATTCGAAAGTACGCGGAGTTGCGTAACGAGGAAGGGTCGATGGAAAGGAAAAAGGAAGAAAAAAAGTTTCCTCGTTTATCCTTAAATTTCGAGCGATCGTAGATTCGAGCTAGCTAGCTGGTACGTACATATACATAAATACATATATACATACAGATGCCACGACGTTGATCAGGGAACAACGTCATGTTTTTCCCCTAAGTAATCCAGATAACAAAGTTCCTCTCAATCTGGCCTATCATCGCGCCAATATCCGCTGGCTGCGTCCCGTGCCGCCATCTCGATATTTCCTTCGGCGAAAGAGGCTCCGTTGTTGATCGCATTACTTGCTCCCGAGAAAGGATATTGCGAAATAGAAAGCCTTTTCGTTGGCCCTTACCTTGTATACGATTAATTCTCTCTACGTGTACGAAATTAACGCTGTCTCACGAAGGTCAATACAACGCCTTTCCTATACCCTTTTGTCACACCCTTCCTTTTTTAACGGTAATATCTAGTTAAAGCATACACTCGCGTGGCATTTCTTTTTCTCGAAGATGAGAATTTTATCCACTTTCGGGAATTTTTATTACAAACACATACGAACAGGTGCATGCAAAAAATTCTAAAATCAAAAAGGGTAGACATAATTTGGCACAAATATTGCTAATTATTCAAGTAACCATTCTTTGGTAAATTCGACCGATTCTCCCTCGTAAGAACAACCCATAAATCCGAACGATTCGGCCGATTCCTCTTTAACGAAACGCACCCTGCGATTAACCGAAAATTACTGGAGAAACTTCTGCCACGAAACGAATAGCAATGGACGAACACCTTGGATCTCGGGCAAACAGAGAAGCAAGAGCGCAACGCGAAAAAACTTTTTACAGGATTTCGCAGCGATGGACAGGCAACAGCTGGATGCCTATACGCTTTCGCAAAGAGCGGCGGGAATGACGGGATAAAGTGGTCGACGAGGGACAAGGGGAGTTTCGGGCCGAGTTTCATACGTTTCCGGGCGAGTTTGTCACGCTCTGCTCCTAGAATTGTGGCTACAACTACCGACAAGCTTCTCTCTCTCTCTCTCTCTCTCTCTCTCTCTATCTTGTCCAACTACTCACACCCTTTATTCTTACTCGTTCTTCCTGGCCAGCCTTCCATATCTCCGTTTCTGTCTTCGTCTCTAAAGCTTCTCACGAACGCGGAGTTTTAGCTAAGACGAGCCGGCTGGTTAATTCGAAAAGTGCCGGCACACTACGTGCGTTCCTCCACGTGTACAACCTTCTCCTCGTGTTGGTCGTCTTAGAAAAGCTCCCTGACGCTGGTGGAAAGCCAGGCCAAATGACATCAGGGGTCCCGTTTCATTACGTCGAGAACGTGAAAGCCCAGCTGAGTCAGTGGCTATATACCCTTGGTGTAAAGGGAATTCCGTTATTTCCCTCTTTTTGCCTTTTTTTTTTCTTTTTCTTCCTCTTCTTTTCTCTTTTCGCTAGCTGCTAAAGATATTTCTCGGAACCACAAAGCGTTCTTTACCTCTTACCGTTTGCTTGACCCTTCGTTTAGACACACGCGAGACTCGCCAAATTATAAAAATATTTCAGATTGTATATCAATACGCGATCTCTTTCGAATAAAGAGGGAAAAAGATTATTGGAAGAGCCTTTAATTACAACGCACGGTTCCATTCTTTCCTTGAAACAAAAATAGAATCTTCGAGGCAGCGACGACTCGAGTAAACGGCTAACTTAACTTAATTATCAAACGCGTGACTTGGTGGTATTTTAAGTTAATTACAAACATACGCCCACGATGAGACAATCGCTGTTATAATTTCTCGTCGCTTGTAAAAAGAGAAAAAGAGAAAAAGGCACGTTGACTGCTTCGAATCGATTGAATTTTTCGTCGCGGAAGTTCCAGGAACTTTCAAGCAAATGATAGCCGGCTAACAATATCCGCAGAACACGGCGAATAAACGAGAATTCGCTGTCTACCGCTTCACCAGCAGCGTCGATATAATTCCTTCAACTTTCTGCTTGACGAAACTACTTCTCAATGACGAACAACAGCGGCGGATCGTTCTGTATGGGAAGCTCGGTTCGTAGGATGAGGTTAAATGACCAATACTTCTCCGAAGCATTTCTATCCAATTGTTCGTCGCAGTTATCCGCCTGAAATTCTCTTCCCTCTTTCATTTGTCGCTGAACTTTCCTTGAAAAATGTAAAAAGATGCAATTTGCTCGAGTCGATAGCAATTGAATTTACTTGCGTTCCTTGTTTAAACAGGGATGTCTGTATCTTTACTTATATTTATTTTACAGTTTATATATTATTTATATCGAACTTAAAATTTAATTTCCCGAATCTCTATTTATCAAAAATCGTTCGGTTCCCTTGTATAAAGCCTCGTATTAGTCCTATTAGCCGTTAATTGCTGAAAAACGTTCCACGTATTTTATCTCTTGTTGAACAACTGTTGACACGAGGGGCAGTGTATTATCGGCACGTACAACGATCCATTCAAGAGCTCTTAATGAGGCGACGAACAAATGAAAATTATTAGCGATAAACAAATTGAATCGCGAATGGTGACGAGTGGGAACAAGGTTTAAATCGAAGCAAAAATCACTCTCTCCCTTCCTCCCTCCCTCTCTCTCTGTCTCTCTCTTTCTCGTTGTACAAAAGCAAGTGGATCCATTCAAATCTCTACAATAACGACGGCAACAATAACAATAAGTCCCTGCGAAACGTCGATCTTTGACGATGACGCGATAAATCCAGCGGTAAATGAAGCAAATGGATATGCGAAAGCAAACATTAATTGAACGCGAAAACGATTTGCATTTCTGAAATTGAAAGATAGATAGGCAAATGGCGGTAGATCGTGAAGAAACGGACAAGTGGTTGAGGAATCGTTGTCTGCCCGTTCTGCTATCGATATATGTAATACGTACAATAAAGCGAATCTGCAATTCATGTTACGACAAAAAAGAACGTTTCACGGATCGATCGCGACTAAAAGAGACAGAGAGAGAGAGAGAGAGAGAGAGAGAGAGAGAGAAAGGGAAGGGAAGGAGGAAAATGCGACGATTTATCAAGCACTCCGTTAGTTACATAGTGACTCGTCGTCTATTCGTTTGAATAGAAGTAATGCGATCGCTCATTTGGATCGCGTCTTTCGGCGTTTTTCCGACAGAATTAAAAAAATTAAACGACGTTGATCGAGAATCGAAAAATGGCAGTAGCGTCTCTGTGTTCGATAACGGGATAATAATCATTAGAAGAGCGTATAGAGTTAGTTAGGAGGAGAAGAAGTAAATGTTCTTATTATTATTTCGTCTCATTAAATCGAGCAAAGATTCAAACAAACGTGACTGCTGTTATTAGAAAATTTGTCTTATTTCGAGTTAATCGGATATTCTACATGTTCGTCGAAACACACGCTGCGCTGCATATATCGCTCGCGATATATCGCGTAAATTATTCCAGCCTTTCCACCGCTTGGATATTTGCTCTCGGAATACAAGAGTCCCCATCGTTTCCGCCTCGACTCGATACACCAAGCCGAGAATTATTCGGCATCGAAATGAGATTCGGCTCGTGGCACCGCACGCGCGACATTTCGGCTTCGACCAGCCCCGAATCTCGAGCAACGTCGCGCAACTGAAGCGAAACGTGGGCGCGAACGTCGTCGTTGCGAAAGATCGTGCAATGAAATCTTGGCTATGGCGAAATTTCCAGATATCATATCCTCGCGTAAGAGGGGTTGCCGCGGTTACGTGCCCGCAATATGCAAAAACAGATTTCCCGGTGTCTGAAACTTCCATCCCGGAAGCCGTGGAGGTGCAAGGAGCCGGCATTGGTGGTTCGTTCGTTTTAACAGGAACGCGACAGGATAACAGCGTGGAATTATTAACGGCACGGTTGCAAGGACGCGACACTTTCCAACTAAATTAGAGGAACAAGTTGGCCAAGCGCGTCTCTCATTATCCTGACAAATTTCGCGTCTCCGCCGCTCCGCCACCGAAGCAAGGGGGCAAGGTGAACAGTCCCGTAAAGGTGACTCCGCTCCTCCGCACGTTACATATTAATGCGTAAAAGTTAATTCCGATGCTGGCGATCATTTATGTAGATCACGAACTATATTAGTCTAGCCTATATAAGATCGTCTGATACCAGGTCTGTCTCTCTGCTCCGCCTTCGCCTCGAATCTGCAAAATTCTTAACCACGTTTACTCCGTCCGAGGTTCGAGTTATCACGTGCGAAGCTCGAATTATTCTTATTAATTGTATCACGTATAAGGTGGATAAGGATTTTAACGCTACGGAGGAAACGTGTTTGACAGTTTTCGAAAAGTTTACGACGAGAAAATATAGCCAGCTAAGACTAGCGGAAATTTTTTAACATTTCTCGTTCTTCGTCGTACCGCAATTTGTAAGCAATTTTGTATTAAATTTAAGTTCCTGTCTTTAAAGAAATCTGAAAATTCTACGATATTACAAAGTTTTCATAAAAATGTTCGCTTTTTCCCTGGCCGTAAACGAACGGAATGAAAAAGGCATCGGAGGGCAAACACGGTTGGTAGCTTTAATCTGGAAAACATCGAAGAAGTCACGCCCGTATCGTAAACCCGACCCGCGACAGTGTGGTGAACGGAAACAGCGCGTGTGCGCGATTACACGTGATTCTGAAATACGGCCGAACGCGAGAAATTTATGTGCGGAAGGCCAATCCGTATTTCACGCCGATCGGAGAACTATGAGGCATTAAAGCGACTTCGTGGATAAAAAGTAAAGAAAAAAAAAAAAAAAAAGAAAAAGAAGGAAAGAATGAGAGAACGAACGTAACTAAACGACGATGGTATAAGTAGACAGTAGAAAGATAGATTAGTTAATCAGTCAGAAAAGTGCAAATATATATTCGTGGAATTTTGCGAATTGAAACGAAATAGCCACGACTAAAGCACAAATAAAGTAATCGCCACGCATCCGAAAAAAGGTTCTACGTCGCAACACAAACGAACCAGCGGAAGAAGCATAAAGTGGGGAGTAGAAAAATAGAAAAGCCGGAAATAAAAATTGAGAAAGGCGATGGAAAACGTCGTGACAGATTTCGATTGTCGGGGTGCGGAATGCGTGGCTATAGATGAAAAGGGCTTCTGGTAACAACGAGTTGTGGAATATCGGCATGACGGCTTCGCATATACGTGAATGCGCCTTACCATAAAAGGATATGACAGATCAATGCCGAAGCCGGCGAATAAACTCGCGGATAACGTAAATCAGGTATTTCAAGCAGCGGCACACTACGTACGTCAACTGCTGAAAACGTCTGATTGTAAATACTAATTAACCGCGTGAACTAGCTTTGACGGACAGGTAGCGATCGCGTAATTACGCTAGAAACGTCATCGAACGAAACGCCGATGGAACACGTGCGAAAATTGCGTATGGAAACGTACACGATGTTTTACACCTATTCGTGATCGCGATTAGAACGAAACTCGAAATATCGAATTTAACCGCTTGTGCCTACTCGCTGCTCGTGTCCCCCTCCTCTCCCCATTTTCTTTCTTTTTTCTCGATGCTTTATCGTGACCGACGTCCGATGCAAATACTCGAAATGTCACTGAAGCGTATCTGAAGTTCTTAACTTCACAGCTTTCTTATTCCCAAATATCGGTCGACGTTTTTTTACACTTTGCTTCGAGAAGGAAAAAGGGATTTCTACGAAAGCTTCAACGTTTATATCTCGCGCGGAACATTCACTGTGATGGTTCATTATCCGAATTCTAAGGATCATCGGCGATCTACCGTCATCGATCCGAGGGACAGATTAAATTCCAATTTTGAGGCGAACGACGAAACACACGCGGATCCATTTTCCCTATCTAGATCCGGTGGAAAACGGACATGGGAATAATTATGCGGGAAAGCGCGCGTCCAACCGTTCTCCTTCCCTCTCCATCAATCCTCTTCTATTCCGAATCTCAATGACCCGTTCGAAATGGAAGGGAAATTCACCGCGTGCCACGCGTCTTTCAGCCGATCTTCAACTATATACAACACTGGGTACCGTGATTGTCGTCGGATCGACGATTTAACAAGACATTTCTCCGAGTGTGAGTTATCGTTTAATGAACGCCGCTTCGACTTCGGGACGTTGAAGCACCCTAGAGTCTAGTGCAGCGTGCGGGCCTGGCTTTGCCACTCCAGGCTCTAAGGGCTGCCAACCCCCCTGATTCTCTGTCTGTCTGTCTCTCTCTCTCTCTCTCCCTCCTTGTCCCACTCTCTATGGTCTTTCTCCTTCTACACGCGTTACTGCTCCCTTTCGTGAACTCGTATCAGGACCTCGACGGTTAACCGGGCCTGAGAAGTCGTGATAATTTGTACAGTGGGAGAGATAGAGAGAGCAAGAAAAGAGGTTAGGCGAGAATAGACAGAGATGGACGAAGGAAGAGAAATTTGAGTTCTTAGCGTTTGATTCGTCAGCACAATTAAACGAATTAATAGGCGTCGCTTGGCTCGTTCAACCACCCCTACTCAGAAGCGAGGAGACTCTCTTCTCTTTCTCTTTCTCTTGTTTTCCGTCCCTCTTAATCTTCTCGACACTGCCGATTTCAATCCCCGCCACTTCATCTCCGTCGTCTCTTCCACTACAACCGGGATAACAATCAAAGTTTGCTTGGAAATGTACCGATTTCCGCTCGCCGCAAATGGCCATCCAGCTAACCAAAAAACTTGACGCGAATTCGTCTATTCTTCGCTCGAGGACCACGAGGATCGATCATTTTTAAATACTATATCAGCGTATATATTCGTCGTTTTTGTAAAATTTCGCTAACGTCGTTAGCTTGATCCTAACGGTACGAAATCAAAAACATCGTAGACTGAAATATGTATTTGCACGTAGATTAACGAAATACATACATTGATACCCTTTTTCGACGTTTCCTCTAGATCAAAGGAAGACGTTAGACCTCGGGTACAAAGAAAGGGAAAAAGAAGCCTCCGGTGCGACGCGGCGTCATCAAGAATTCTTTTTCGCACTCGCGATGCGCCGGGAATTTAGACGCAAAGGCAGGCGGAAGTCCGTCCTTTATAGAATAACAATTTAGCGAATTAGGAGGTTCAAAGAAGGCGGCGTGGCGGCTGTGCGCTGATCCTCGTGGGAAGGAAGAGTCTAGCTCCTTCGCGAAGCGGCAAATCAACCAGCGCGAGGAAAGAAGGAAACATATAACGAGCACGTGTAACGAAAGAACAAAGGGAGAAGATAAGAACGAGAACACTTCTCCATTCGTACACTCTTTAAAACAAAGTAGCTTTTCTGAAATTGGGCGCATCAACCTATTTCGATGAAATTTTATATAAACACACCGAATCCTCTCTTTCTTTTTTTGCGATTCTGACCGATTGCACCTTTTAAAAAAATTGTCTTACTCGTCGTCTAATAAATTAATTCTTCAAACTTCTCGCAAAGGATCAAACCGTCTGATCGAATTTTAAAAAGGTTATTCTGTTTTAAAGTGTGTAGGAATACTTTTTACAGTCGCTGTATACCTCCGTACAAAAGTACGAGGACACTGACTGGTTTGCGACAAATGTTTAAAAAAAGGTTATCAAACTATTAACGAATTTCACCGAATTTTACATATTCCGCAAACATCGACCTACTACCAAGTTTATTACTATAGATTAAATTTCGTCACTGATTCGCTTCGGCTAGATATTTTTATATTTTGTCTGCTTATAAGTAAAAATTAAAAGTTATAAAGCCCGATGACCTAGAAGATAACCGTGTCTGTGAAACGCGATCTGCTGGATTTCGATTTAATTATAGCCAGTCGTTTCAAAGAACGTTCTCCAATGAAACATTCAAAATTAATTAAAAGATCGAATGGAAATTTGAAAAAAGAAGGAAAAGATTTAATGTTAAAGATTAACATTTGAAAGCGTAACGTGATTGAAAATAGCACATGGCCTCGTACTTTTCGGCTAGGATATACGTAAGAATAAAGCAAGAAGGGATTCAAAGGCGTAGAAAATTTCCCGAGCTCCAAGCGATCGAAAAAGGAAACGTTGAACCTCGCGATGTTTTCTCTGCGTCTCTTCGTCCTTTTTTTGCCTCTTGCCAAAGTCTTAGCTTCTCTATTTCCGTCTTTTTCTCGTTCTCCAAACCAAGCTCTTCCTCGCGCTAAGAGTTTTGCCGAACATCAAAGGGTTTCGTGACTCCGTCTACGCGCCGTATAAAACAGACACGATCCACCAAAGGCAAACCACTAAGCTCTGGGTCACGAAAAGTCCTGATTCGAATCGGTCTCGATCGATAATTATCTACCGAGATCTTCTCTTTTGACCGTCGAACACGAATTTATCCTTCGTGCTGGTGTGAAAAATTTTCAATTTTCATTTTCGAAGGAAGTTTCTGAGCGGAAGTGACGCGAGATTATTGAACAACGAAAGACGAGCGTACGTAGGAGTAGAAAGAAAGAAGCAAGTGGTGAGGATCCTTGGAAGATAGCGCTAACACAAGAATCGAGCTACATCGTTGCTCGTAAGTATACGGTATGTGTGTACAGACGCTTCAACAGATTTGCATTCTCTTTTTATAAAATCATTTTTAATACGCTAGTTATTAATTATTAAAGAACTCGACAATAGCGTATACGCTTCCATTGCACAGTATGTCGACACAACCAACGACATAGCGGTGAAATACACGATAACTTTTTAACAACAATTTCAATTAAATCGATGAACACGAATGTCTCGCATTCTCCTTGCCAATGGAATTTTTAACGTTCTCCGCGTGTCGAATTTTTGTCGTGATAGATTTTTCCGACAATTTTCCAATTTTCATTCGTATCGAGGAATAAATCGTGCCGCTAACGAAACGATAAATAATAATAGTAGTAATAAAAATGAAGTTGGCGGGCTTTTAGCGCCTCGAATGAAAATAAAGCAACCCCGTGTAATTCCGTTTCCATTATCGCAGCCATCGTTTCAAGCATATTCCCGGGGCAGCGGTCCGACAAAACAAATTTCGAAATCTGCGGGATCCGCGCCGTGTTGCCGGTGTTCATGAACGCATTATACACGTTTCGATGGGCTCATATCGCATGCACGCTACATTGATTTAATCCTCGATTCTATCGAGGCGACGTGAGCCGCGTACCAGTCTGCGTAAAAAAGCAATCGGAGGGACGATGTTCGTCATCTACTTTCGATCTGGATTATCGGCTGAGCGTAACGGATGAGGCGAGCATCCGAAACGCGGCTTCCACCAGTTACCTAAGTATCTAAGAACCACGATTTTCTATCGCGACTAAACCAATTTTCCACTCGTGATCTTTTAATAATTTTCAAATAATTCTTTGATCATAAAATGTTCGATAATAAAATTCCTAAGTTTTTCTAAATTTTTGAAACAAATCACTCGGCGACTGTTGGCTCGCTACAGAAGGAATTTAGAGAAAGCATCCTGCGTATAGGAATTTCTTTTCTTTCGTATGATATTTAATTCCCCGCCGTAAGAACCCACAAAGGGACAGAAAATATAGCGAAAGCTTCTTCTCGTACGACGAATGCAGCGTGTTCACTAACTTAATCAGTGCGATTTATTCTGGCTAATAAAACCAAAAATGACCTTGGATAACAAGGTGGCCCTTAGCGTGTTAGCCGGAGAAGGTCTCCATAAAGCATCTCTTTCTCCTTCCTTTCTTTCTCCGCTTTTGTGTCCATCACGAGGAATCATTCTCCGAGGACAACCCTATATTCGTCTATTTGCTAAGAAAAAGTTTGCGTCCCTGCTAGCTGTTCCTGATCCCCAGGGACTACTCTGATTTTCTTAGATATTTTACCTCTTCTTGACGTTAATTCCTTCCTCCCACGCGTGAGGTACACAATGTTCTCGCCGCCCAATTTCGACACAACCGTTCATTAGTTTCCCCCTGTAATTTCTTCGGTGATAATCGATACATCTCTTACAGAGTTAATTAATTTTCTATCGAACTTTGTCCGACGTTGTCGAATATAAAATTGCATGCGACATTACTTATAGCACGTGCGGGTATTGCTTTATCAAATCTTATGCGTATAAAGATATAATACGATAAATAAAAATATAGCAAAGGGAAGAATCAATAGGTAGGTAGATACTTAAGAAAGCAACGTAAATACAAGTGATACAAAGTTGTCGTAAATCGTATGGTAACTATGCGAGGTATCGTAACACGTATGCACCGTTTCAGGGGTGAATTCAGGACACGGAAGCTATAAATAAAAAATATTACACCGATCTTTCTTTAGAATTATAAATAGTTATTTTTTGGAAACGGTTCCTGTTGGCCGAAATTTTGCATAAGTATTTTTAGTAACGTATTTCTTACGAGAATGACGTAAAGTCATAAATTGTGAA
This sequence comes from Bombus difficillimus, assembly GCA_014737525.1. Taxonomy (NCBI): domain Eukaryota; kingdom Metazoa; phylum Arthropoda; class Insecta; order Hymenoptera; family Apidae; genus Bombus; species Bombus difficillimus. The sequence goes on from JACXIT010000214.1 coordinate 1,259,129, forward strand.
ACGATGCAGAAAACATCCAACAAAGGTCGTGCATCGGACGTTCATAGATAACGTAGCGTACAATCTATAAAATACGTATAGAACGTAAGAAGAAAATGAAATCGTGTAATTATTAATGGAAATGTCGCTTTCTCCTATGCGAAACAACTTTTGTATCTTCGTACGTTCTGCATCTGTAATCTTTAAGCTCTTTACGAGTGAATCCGTTATTCTTTCGTTCCTTTTGAAGCGTATTTGGCAGAGATTTGGATTCATTAAAATATGAAAAGAAAAAAAAAAAGGTAGGACGAATAAGCTACAGGTCGAAATTTTTAGATTTTAAAAATATTTCCTAGCAACGTTGGATTTATTTTCATTACAATTTCTTTACCGGAGATCGTATTTTTACGCATCTAGTAATTTGAAATGATAATATAAGGTGGAAAATTTAAAATTACTATTTTCGACGTACACAGGAACGTATCGAATCATCGTGTTTCTTCTTTTGTTACACATTGCCCGAAGGTTAGAACATTTCGGTTTACGTTCTCCTACGAATGTGTTAATTCGTCGTATGGTAAAACAAATTGTTCTGTTCTAATTGGAACTCGAAGAATCCCATTAAATTAATCCTGATTTCCAGATAAAGGCACAACCTGTTGTATCAAATTTACCGTAACGGAACAGTGTGATAGAACATGTGCATAATTTTGGTTTTACAAAAAAACGAATCGAATATTCACCCTTTGATATTAATTGAAATTTACGACAACATTGGCTGTACAAATGTAATTACACGCCATGACACGTGTCCCTATATGTAACCACAAAAATTTCATTTTTCCACGTAAAACCGATATTCAACTCGTATAAAGAATGAACTATCACGAAACGGAAAATTTGTGCAATAGAAACTAATGGCGTGAATAATACAAATTGCACTGCAATAATACATTTTCATCACGATTAAGCGATCGGCAAAGGTAGTGACTGGAAATACATTGGGACCGGGACGTCCTTTTCAAGTGTTAACGGAACGACTTGCACGTGTTCAAGCACGAGAAAGTACTCCTGTAATACGAAGCGATATATACGAAACTTTTTATCGATAAATGACACTTCGTTCGTTTACGAGTCACACTTCGTGTATAAATATATCTATACTATATAATGATATATGTTGAAGTGGTCAGCACTTTTGGAAAAACTCTACATCTGTACTGTTTAGTTTCCTCAGTCACTGAAGCCATTGAGAGTGCATAGACAATAGACAAGCGACGATGGCAGACCATATGTTTTAGAGAGACGACGTTGGCTTCGGGTTTCTTCAGTCTCAGGGTAACACTGCCAGCGTGCGGATCTAGACCAACTGTATTCATACTTGTATCCACTCATAGGCATTAAATATACTTGCTATCTTTACAATTTATCCACGTGTTCTTTAATCCACGTAACCACAACAATATATAATGTGTATGTACGTGTACGATAGCGTATTTATCATAAAAAAACGTCTCTAGAAACACCTAAACGCTTTCTGTTGGTCGAAATTTTGCATAAGTTTCTTTTAATAACGTGTTTCTTACGAGAACGACGTAAAGTCATAAATTGTAAAACAATGCAGAAAATGTAATCTTTAGCAAAATGTTGTTTCTGAAATTTAACCTACGATTTACGCAATTTCTTCCTACCTTCTCGACTAATTCATACGCGCAAGTCCCAACGGACGAGAGTATACGCACTCGCAAGCAAGTAAGATGTCCGGACGATATTTAAGGGTACGCGTTTGAGACAAAATGGCCAGGGTGTTTAACGTGAAATAGGAAGCACAAGACATTCGCCAGGGAAGAGAGCGTGTTCGTGGTATATTTCAGCCAGGAATCCCTTGATACCGTTCTAGCTGGGACACGAGACAATCGTGCGAAACAACCGTGGTTCCAGGTGCGTGGCCACCTGCTGCTGACGCCAGCCACCATCGAAATTCGCAACGCGATTTGCAAGACAGACGAAACATTACCAACGGCCGGAAGCCGACGAATAGGCAGTTGCTAGACACAATGCCGCCATTTCCGGCACGGCTGTTTTACCAAGCCCTGTCTTATTCGATCGTTTCGAGAAAAAACGATAGTCCGATGTATCGGAACGTAAGTAAAATCTTTTCTTATCGTTGGCGATGTTATATCGGATCGAATTATCGCGATTAATAATCATATCGATTACGTTTACGTAAAAATATTATTACGACGCTTGTATCGCTTTTACCCGTTAGCTGTAAAGAAAATTATACGAAAGTTTACCGGATAATTTTTTAACTCGTTTGATACTTTCAAGGATTAATCCTCTCTCTCGTTTAATCTCAAGTCCCTTCTTAATTTCGTGTTTCGAATGAAACAATTAGAGAGCCAGACGAAGAAAAAGCTCGTAATAAGGTAGAAAGGGAGCAAGTGAGCCATCTAACGCCGCAGTATCGCCAGCTAACATCTCATCGCGTGTATATTTTATATCTACTCATTAGTAACGTGGAATTAAGCTACCGTGTAGATAATTGCAACCTGTACGACAGTTGTTTGCGAAGTGCAGGGAACGTATTGATTTTTATGATACGCGAGTAAAACATGCTGGCTTATACGCCTCTCCGTGTAATATCCTCCATAAATTTTTGATTTCTTGTTAAGTCCGAATTAGAATGGTTCTACGTAATTCGATTTTACAAATTTCAAGCGTAATAAAGTAACATCGTAACAAAGTGAAGCGATAACATCTATAAGAAACAATTACCATAGATTTACAATCGTAACAAGATTCCATACTTCGAGTTACTTCGTTGCCGCTATCGCGGGAAGTTCACGTTCTAAAAACAAACAAATTTCGATGGTATATCGTAACGGTGGCGTTTTACTTGCTAGACACGGTAAATCATCTGCGTCGTTTATCACTGAACTGCGTTACCGTACAAATGTTCCGCAATCAGTCGCGAAAACTTTATTACTAACGCGACTTCGCCAGACACCCGGGAGTTTACGCAAACGCTTTGAGAATTCGAAAGAGAGGGCGAGAGAAAGTTAAAACGAACGAGAGACGAAATATTTACAAGATATATGCAAAAAGACGAGACAGAAATTTATAGGCTATATCGTAGAAACGTTTCTTCGAAAAAAATGTCCAAGAAATACGCAAACGACACGTATTTTGAACAAATACGTGGAAGTGGAAATTTATCCACATATTTATACCCTGTATTTTGTAATCTTTATATTTCAAATAATTCTCATTTTTAATTTCCTTGATTGCATTGGATTTGAACTATCGTCCTAAACCTAACCGACTAGTACGATCGTTGACCATTTTCGTTGGACGACTTGCACGATGATATCTTTTTGGGGGACGTAGACGCGCTCGTTCGCCTTTTTTGGCCTACTAACCACGCAAAGGGGTGAATAGACAGAGGGGAAAAATCAGAGAAAGGGAGTCGAAATTGCTAACGACACACGCGGCTAACCGCGTTGACCCTTCACGTAGAGAAGTGCCGTCGTCGTACCCTTTGCCCGACAATTTCAAAGTGAAAAGGGCTGAAACGGGCATGTCTTTCGCCATTGTCTCGACGGTTTGCCTCTTCTCGCCCGCTATTATTTCGTTTTGCACGCCGCAGTAAAGGATTATTGCTTATTGAAGCGATCTCTTGGATAGAGACACGTGTTCGTCGGACGATGAAAAGTTCTCGAACGACGGATTAACAGTTTGATACGATAGACGTGCGATCGTTTGAAAATGTTTCAGAAACGATGTGTCAGTTTCTACGAGTACGTCTCGTACACCTTTCATACTTCGCTCGTGTCCTTACAGCACCATCCATACCGATCGAATAAAAAAGAGTCTACTATATCTTTCACGAATAAAAATTCATAAATACCTATGACGTGTCATTTCGCGAAACGAAACTTTTGGTTTCACTGCAAACGAACGTCGAATTTATCAGTGGATAAAGAATAGCCAAACGATCGATTCGTTAACCGCGATTTTCTTCTGCAAACCGAGACGTTGGTAGCGCGAAGGATCGTCGTGCGAAACATGATCTAGCAGATGCGCGTCGAACGAGAAGCGTTCGCCGAAAGAAACGGACAAGACCGGTTAAAATCCAAGTGTTCCGTCTTTGGCGGAGGTGGACAGAAAATCGATTTGCTCGCGTAGAAATTCCAGAGCGGCTTAAGCTAATAATATTAATGGATGCCGATGCGACAATGCCATTTGCGCGGACGAGACGAACTTCCCGTCTGATGCGAATTCGTGGGGACGCGTAAGTACTCGAAGTAGATTGCGTCAAGGTGGGAAAGACATTCGGTCGCCATGGATGCGAGCTCTTCCGAAACCTGTGGGGTGGTGTACAGGAGGATCGTAGTGGAAAGGCTACCTTCCGTAAGTTTACCGTACGATCCACCCCCGTCTCTTTCAAACCCCTTTCCGTTTCCAACCCTCTTCTTTCCCTCTGTCTCCTGTTCCTTTCCATCAAACGGCGCGCGCGCGCCTAAGCGCGAGCTATTAGAGTAGATCCCTGCGAATTTGCACGTGGTCGAAGTCACAGCCGGTGAAGTTCTTGCGAAAGCAAATCCAGAGCAAATCGACTGCTTAATCGAGTGACGCGAAATTTGAATAAAGACTGCCGGATTCGTGGCAGATTGCGCGCCTTTATTCCGCTCGCACCTTCCCCCATCCCCATCCCCGCGGACTGGATTACATTATCATACGAAGCCGCGCGAGAACCGAAATGAATAATTTCTAATTACTGGATTTCCGTCGTACCGCGAAGAAAGTTACGCTGCCACCGATCCGAGCTTTTTTTTTTTTTTTTTTTAATTATTGTTGCAAATGGGAGAGAGAAAAGTCTAAAATATCCAACAGTTCTTTCGCTATATTAGGGATTTTTTTTTTTATAAAAGTAAACGTTCAAAGGAAAGATGTTTAAGAGTGAAATTTTTCCGAGGTTGTCAAGGATGCAGTTTCCCTACCGAGCGTAAAAGTATATTCTTTACATTTACGAGAATCTGATGTTTGATGCTATTCGCGTAGCAAGCTTAAAAGAGATTGATTATTTTTTAGCGAAGTTGCAATTGCAAGGATCGATCATTCGACAAGAAGGATGTTCGAGGGAAGAGCGTGAGTGTTCGAAAATAACTTTCTGAAGACCTTTAAACATGGCAAGTTTCGGACGATCTGTACGAGCTAGAATTGAATGTCAGAGTTGAAAAGAGTCGCGAGTTTGTCGGAAGAAAACTTGGAGAATGTAACGAGTGAGTTGCGACGAGGCAGGGAACAGGGTATTATGCAATTTAATAAAAAGTTGTACGTTTCAGTAAACACAGAAGGTGACGTGTAACAGGTAAAAAGAATCAAGAACACGGAAAGAAATTTTACTTTAGAAAACTTTGTTCCGGGAATGAATAGCTCCAGGCCTTTATCCTGAAATATTTCACCAATTAATGAATCTTCCTTGATTCAACGCATGAAAGCGTCGAATTATAAAAAAAAAAAAAAATACTCTCTTATCTTCGAAATAAAATCAGTCGACATCCAACCGAATCTATAAATTTGTTTCTCCGAAAAGTAAACAAATCCAAATAAATCCAATTCGAATTCGCACGAGAGAATAACAGGAATCCTCCGATATCTCTGAAACCCTATAGAAACAGAATTTCGTGAAATCCATAATTTACGGTTGCACAAGATGCGAATCGAATTAGGGTTAGCATCGAATCTCCCATTTCTCGACGCATAGCCGGTCGCAAATTTCGCTCAGCCGTTCGAATCCGAGAAAAGTCAGGTCGTGTTGGCGCGGCGAACGCAAAAGGCGTTTTCGATTCCCAGGCTGGTCCCCCTTTGATATGTGGTTAAATCGGTTTTTCTAGACCGCTATCCGCATGAAATATTCACGAAACGCGCGCGCGCGCCGCAACCCTTTGAGAATACCGGAACGAGCCGAGCCGAGAGTCTTGCAAAACTAATAACTTTAATGAACGCTACGGCGCGCAGCCTCTTCTTTCGCGAATGCCACGGATAAGAAAGACATTTGCATGAGGCACGTCCGCATGTGAATTCGTGGGGATGCATTCGAAGTAGATCGCGACCGAGCTAGTAGGACATCTGGTGCTCGGCTACCTCTCACAAAAGAAATATCGTCGATCGTCTGAACTCGTCGAAATTCCGTTTTCCGTCGTATCTCGACTTTCTTCGTCGAATAACGAGATTTTGTTAGAAGCAAAAATATAAATTATAAAGTACTCGAACGCTTGTAGACAGCTTTAACGAACGTACGTCGTGTCAGTTAACTCGCGTTGTACGAAACATACTGAGATATCATTAGCGACGCTACGAGATTCGACTATTATCTTTCTATATTGATAAAGTTTGAAACAAATCCGGAAATGTACGTAGAAATTACAAGATATTTAGTACAAGCGTATATTTTGCAGTAAATATCTTGTAATTTCAAACATGCCCGATATAATCACGACAATCGTATCTCGTTACGATGCTAATGAAATTTCGAAATTTCTATAACAGAAGTTTTTTATAACACGTACAATTTGCACGTAAAGGTATTTTGCGGTCAGCGTTCAAACATCTTTGCGAGCTGGTATATGGGTACAATATTTTTCAACGTTTCTCGTAATATAATCTTCCTAAAACACGGAATCCTAAAATACGGAATCTGAAGGAAATTAGAGAAAAAAGAACGAAGATTGTTTGAAATTTATTTCGGTTTGCCCTTCCGTTAAGAATTTTGTATACGATGCGCCGATGCGCATGTAAAACGCAAAATCTAAACTTGGCGCAACGAATGCTGTCTAAAATTCCGTTTGCGTATTCTGAAGGCGAATTAACTTCGCCAGAGATACTTACTCGAGGCAATCTTGGACTGCTCGAGCTATCGCGTTTTTATCCGCGTCCGTAATTCGAATTATTCCGGTTTAAGAGAAGCAAGGAATTTATAAAACCACGCTCGAACCGTTCGAAACCATTCTAAACCATAATCTCCATTTTCTTCGCATTCTGGATTTAAAACGTCGTAAACTATAAATATTTAAAATGTACTCGTATTTCGTAACACGCGTGGAAATCTCCATACAGTTCGCCAAAAATGTACAACTAAACATTGTTATTGCGTGTTAGCTTTGAAAATTTGAATTTTTTCGTGCTATCACTGTCTACAACACGTGGCTAAAGTAATGCTAACAACAAAATAATGTTAATTCTCTGATCGTTAGTTTTCCGATTAAAAGAAGATAATGTAAAAGACGTTGTTATAAAAGACTCGTAAATCTTAAATGCTTTCAAATACCATGGAAGATTCTACGGATAAAAGGAAGATTCTCAGAAAGAAGCAAAGATATCCAAGAGGTATCATGCACAAAACAAAATGGTTGTATATCGTGGTGCTTTGTTCGCTGGAGAGAGTTCCGAAGAGAGATTTCCTTCCTTTCTATCGTCAACTCTGGTTCCTATCGCTTCGAAAGTCTACCAGTCTAGTGTACTTTTATCAGAACGAAGAGAAGAGGAGGCAGAGGGAGAGAGTAGGAGAGAGTTTGTTACGGTCGCATGTGAATTCTGGAGAAGGCATTTGAAGTTGATTGCGCCGAGGTGGCAGGACATCTGGTCCTTTATATACATTGAACGTTTGCATCGACTGAAATTCCTTGAAGGGGAGCCAAGCAGAAAAGACGAGTTCGCCTCGGCTTAAAATGCCTCCATTTTCAACGGACATAGATCCGCGCAGATGTTCCTCGCGAGATTACACGAGTCGGCCTTGATTCCCTTCTTTAGTTTCTTCCAACAAGAAAAAGTATACCACCTTTTCTCTGCCGGGCCCGCCAAGTGATTGAATAAACCTGAGATACGAGATACGCCGAGCGATACAGAAGAGTTTTGCTTGATTTCTTGAGTCGCGAAAGAGGAGCGGAAACTTCTCTAGAATGGGATTTAATTTACGAAACGATCGAGTAAATGCAAAATTTTCTTCAATTTGATATTCACTTTGCGATATCCACGAAGAAACACGAAAGGACGATATTTGCGACAGAAACGAAAATCGTCGAACGCGAACGAACGGTTACTACGAAACGCATAGCTGGTTATCTTTGTTAACATAAATTAGATGCGAGTCGTTTTATCGGTAATATTACTGTGAAAATTCCAGATTTAAGAGACCAAGGATCCTAAATCGTTCGTTCGAATACCACATCGCTATAACCCCAGCAACTACACGCCCAAAGAAGACGCTTCTCAAAACTCTAGCGATCAAGATCTTTCAAGGATCCTTAAATCTCAAGCTTCGCCCTCGTTCTTGTTCGTGACAGTATGACAAGTACCACGTGTGCTCGCGCGTGCATCGGTGGCGCAAGGGCGAGCGCGTAATCAGTATTAAACAGGGGCAATAATTTCTCCTCTGGTCTCGCTTATTATCGCGGTACTCGGTGGCCGATTGTCAAGAAGAATAACGAGCTTCCCCGGCGGCGAACGACGACTGAGCAAGAGGAACGGAGAAAGCGATAGACAGGGACGGACGAGGATGGTGGTCAGTTTCCGCGAGCGGTCGTTTCACGGAAGCCCGACGTCGCTCGTCCCCGTGGAACCGAGACTTCTTTCAATGAATGTTAAATTGCCTTCGCGTTATAGCCATTTCCATTTGGAGGCAGCAACGGCAACGGCCAGCCGCGGAGGACTTTACCGGTGGCTGCGGCGCACACACACACACAGATGTCAACCGGACTTGTCGTCGGTTAGTTAACGTATAGCGCCGTCACATGCAACCTACCGACGTTTCTGCAACATGTAAATTTTCTGCGGCGACGTACGCGTAACTTTAACTGCCGGAGACTACGGAACACGAGGATGGATGCGACTTTATGGCGCGATCGGGCGCGGATATTAGAGGCCAACTCCTCACCTTCTAATAGAAACTTTCAATGGAAGCAAAGCCGACCGTTTTTAACGCTCGAAGATCAAGCTTTCACTTTACGGGAAAAGTTTGGTCGCTTTCTGACGAGGATTTCATTTAACCTATCAAGGACCAAGCACAGCGAAGTAACACGCAAAAGTTTGCTAAACGTAACGATATTAAACAGGGATAAATAAAATAAGTCGATGTTTTGTCGAAGTATAAAAATATGCATTAGGACAGTACCATCGTTAGACGATAGATACGTTATACAAGTCCAGCTCACAGATCGAAGGCACAAGGAGAAATTTTATAATTTGAAAAGAGAGTATTTCAGATGTTACAGAATATACACGATGATAGATGCACGGTATAAAAATAAAGTATGTATAATACGTTAATGAGGCGCGTACAAAATCGTTTTCGGATTATACGCCTGTAACCCGTTTCTGTTCGTTCACCACTACGCAACCCTAACGCATAGAGCAGTGAAAACATTTGCCAAGCTGCTTCCGTTTATTACGTATTTTAACAACAGCTATTGCTTTTCATTTGCGCGCGATGGTTTTATGGCCGGATCGATGTTTTCAAAAAATTTAACAACTCGATTAACGTCTGTAACGCGTTACGATACATACGCGTTTATATGACACCGATAAAAAATGGTTAGGAAATATACCGCGTGTTATATAAAGCACCAGATTAATATAAAAATATATGTCGCCTGTTCCGAAAGCGTGCAGTTATTTGCTCACTTTCAAAAATTAAATTTTTGCTGCCGAATATAACGATTTATATATATATATATAAAAAAAAAAATCGTATTGAAAATATTATCGAGTACTTTCGATCATTTCGTTTCATTAGCTCCAACCGGTGTTGAAACTTAGTTACATCGTAACGACCAGTTAAGAACGAACGTTTCAAACCGCGGTAAAATAAAATCAATTTTTTGAAATTTTCGTAGGAGAAAATAAGTACAAAGTAAAGAGAACGCAAGCTTAAGACGCAAGAACAACGATGCTTCCTAGCGAAGTTACGCCAAACGTTATGGCGATAAACAGCAAGCGTCGATTTCCCACCTTCGTAACACCGTCTGAAATTTGTCCTCATCTTCCGTGTACATTTCGCAGCAGGGAAGCAGATTTAAAAGCGCACTCCGCAAATTTCGTGCTCTCGAGTGCGCGAATACCTCAAGGGGATTATGAAAGGTGATACCAAGGCAAGATTTTAAAGTGCAGGATACACTTACGTCTCTGGACTTCGCTCGGGGATGAAACTACCACAGATTAGGAGTGCAAAGAGGGTGCCGGGGGAAGGCAGCGAGAGAAAGAGAGAAAGAGAGAGAGAGAAAGGGAGAGCAACAGGTTGCAAGCAGAATTTGCTGATGTCAACTGAGAGAAGACAGCGGCAGAGAGTAGCTCAAGGCGATCTGTATCGATCCCCTTATGAGTGCTTAAATTACAAGCGTATCCTTCCGATTCTTCTGCTTTTTACACTTCTCTGCTACTCTTCTCTGTTTTCTCTCGTCTTTTTTCTCCCCCTGTTTTTTCGTATCGTGTTCGAGGCTTGTTTGGTATTTCGTTGATAGCAGGGACAAAGAGGGGATCGAAAGAAAATTAAACAAAAACACGCTTTTGCTTTCACCGTTTTGTGGTCGACACGGCTTGTTGCGCAGCGAACTCATCGAGAATCTTTCCATTTTGTGGCTAAAATCGAAGCGCGACTTTCTTTCCTATCGATGGCTTTCTGTTTGACCATCTCGGAAATAAATGACCACGATGCGCGATTATCGATATCATTCTTTATTTCGTTTCGATGGACTTGTGTAATGGTCTACTATAAAGGTATAAAAATATATACATCCTTTTCAATTGTTAAAATGTTTCACAACCTACTCTCTTCTTTTACGATGAAAATAGTTCAAATCGTCTTCTACCGTGTTTCAATCAATGCCGTAAAAAGGAGCGTTCTCGAAAGCTTCTAATCGCATCTGTAGAACTGAAAAATGTATTAAATCAAAATCGAAGGGCAATAAGTTTCTTTGCTATCGAATCGTGCTTTTCAAGCACTTTTGCGCTCGATTACACAGAATCCCAGCGTTGTTCGATCTCTTTGTACGAATCCCTGTACCAGCTAGCAAAAGGAAAATTTACCTTTACGCGCTAGAACACGCCAGAAATCTACCCCACTGAGCCAGACTAGCTACTTTCTCGAAACTGTTCAGCGACTCGTGTTTCAAATTTAAATTTATTCGATATACCGGAGTCTGTGTCTTCTCAGCCGAAGATTAAGTCGGCTTGAAGCTAAAAATCGTAAAAGCCAATCGACCTCTTTGAATATATCACGATATCTTTGGCTATCTTTTTATTCCAAAGTCAAGAAGACTATATTCCGAATATCGTACAGATTAATTAAGTAGATTTTGTAAATCTATTCCAAGGTACGCACGCAAGAGATAGCTGTATGTTTTATGGATTCTCCTCTCATCTTTATTGCCATAAAATATACGCTAATACGGGAATGATAAAATTTTAATAGATTTACGAATCAAAAAAGTTGATTCCACAAAAGTTGATCTCGTGAAAACGATCCGAAAAGACATATCGTTTCCGACTGTACCGTGTACAGTTAACAAAGAAATATCGACTAACGTTTTTCTTCAAGGTGAATAGATTAAACGAGTAACCAACCTCAAAAGCAGCTAACTCCGCAGAACTTGTTCGAATCATTCCATAATACGCTTCGCAAGAGAGACTTGACGAGTTCGACCGAATTTAACGAGCGAATTAATTTGTTTAAACGCGTGGTAGAAACAGGGGTCGAGCGGTGGGGGTTTGAGAGAGGAGATTGAGAGAAGGAGGGGGCTAGTTAATAAAACGGTAGAGAGCGGTCTCGTGGAAATTGCGGCGCAATTTCCACGATTTGTCGCAAACAATGGTCAGACCAGCGAGAGGTTAATTACGTAAACAGTGTGTGCTCCTCCGGTATTTTTGTAGTGTTGAATTAACGCGGGACAGCGGAAAGTAACGCGACGGAAAAATAACACGACTCATTTGCACGCTCGCATATACGTGATCATCTCCCAAACGATTTCCGCAACGTAGGGTATAATAATTCGATTCAATTATATCGTTCTCGTGACCACTCGTCTCGTTTGGTAAAATCAGGCGAATTCATTTGACCGAAGGTCATTAAACCGAAACTGCCTGGCGTGCTCTCGCGTTTCCATTAAAACTCGCCGTTGCGTCGATCCCGCGGATTTATCGTGGAAGGTAAACTCTCTCGCGGAACTCGAGGTTCAATTAATGAAGATAGCCGGCTCGTGTTATCGGGAATAAACCGACTGTGATAACGAGTCACCCGAGTGACTAACAGACGGAGGACGGAGAAGGATAAAACGAACGGAAGCATGTAGACAGAAAAGGATGGAACGAAAGCGGACTTACGTTCGATACGAGAGGCAGGATCTTGAAACGTTCTTTTCTCTTTTCTTCAACAAAATTTTTTTAAAAGAAATAGTCTCGGAAAAGAGAGAGCTCTTGCCATCTGAATTATAGTAGAAGAATAAAAGTAACTGTGCGAGCGGTACGGGTGCTTGCCTCGTAACTTATGAATTCCACGTAATTACGTGGCCAAACAGGGGCAGCAGCTGGGCTCGGATTTTCTCCTGCGAAACACAGACACGCTGACTCGTGGTTAAAGAGAAGGTTACCCGTAGGAAGAAACAGCCGGAAAAACCGAGCAAAACGATACGAGCAAGCAGTGGGACGGGGAACGTGTCTAGAGAGACGAAAAGGAGCAAGTTTGAAGAAGAGAGGGGTCGCGACAAAGACAACGGGCGGATGAAGAGGAGGAAAAGACGGAGGGGAGAGGATTGGTGGATTTACTCGGTTAGCGAGGAGAACGTAGGACGAAAAGAGGGTTCAAACTACCTCGGTTCATTTCCATAAATACTACCGTACTGTCCTACGTGGACTGTCTACTAGCAGAAGGGGTGGCCACCCCCGGTGTTTCCCGTGTCAGACGAGGAACAACAACGGAAACAAATGCTGAAAGTACCGGCGGAGAGCGTCGTGTTCGCGGAATTTGCCTATCAGCTATTTGTTGTCGTTTTTTCACGACCACGATTTTCAGAGAGGCAAGCAGAGAGTAGCGTGTTAGTAAATTCCGGCAGCTGGATCAATGAGTTGCGCGCGATAGGAAAAACAACGTTCGCTCGATTATTCATAGGGATCGACTCAGGCGAAATAGCATCGAGAAATGGACGCGGTGACGGGGATCGATATCGAGCGAAGACCTTGCAATTATTAAGCTCGATTCGTCGCAGTTCAGCTACAAACTATTTTTCTCGTAGTGGCTTTCTCCCTATGACCAACTAGCGTTCTAATTTGATTCCTCTCTGATTTCTGATTGGCAAGGTATTTTGAGGGTTTTTAATAGTTTCTTTTTAGTTACCGCGGAGTTTTACAGACGAGATTAGAAAATGATTTGAAATTATGGGAATTTGTTAATTTGCCAAAAATTCTACAAATATAAATCGTTCTAGCGTTTGTATTCCTTATGAAGTTGATTTACGTATATCCCTTAGCGTTAGAAAGCTTACGCTTCATTTTTTCGATAGTTGTATCGTTTACCATTTGAACTTGACGATTAGTCGAGCCATCCCGAAAGACATAATGCGACAGATCAGACTTTATCGTTGGCCAGGCGGCCATGCCGCGTGCCGCGACAGCGCAACATGGCCGATAAAGAGGAACACGAAATGAGAAGGGAGAGACGAAATGGATGCGAGCAGAGATCGAGGTGGAAAAGAACCGCCCGTTAAATTATCCTTCCCGCAATTATCGCGTCCCATCTCGACTCCACCGCGCTCTTCATATTCCTCTCTGATGTTTCCCTTCCGCTCTATTACGTGTTCTCCTTCGTATCTTTCTGTTCGTCCGTTGTTTCGTTTTCAAGTATCTCGAACCAAGCGAAGAACTCATGGTGAATCAGAGACCGTAATATTGTGTAATATGCGTACAATTTTCAGAGTTTGTTTCAGTTGTCAACCTCAGACTATGCTGTTCGCGCGGTGAATATTTTTCTAGTCAATTGTAGCAACTTTTGTAAGATATCGAAGAAGTCAGGTTTCACAGTCCAAGGAAAATCATTGTTTCGAGTTAATTTTATGCTAAAAACTGTAAAGCTTGTACGGATAACGTATATTCGTGTTACAACGTTGTTCTTTTAATTTTTATCAATCTCATGATATCTCGCGGCATCTCAAAATTCTAAGACTAAAAAATCCGAATTAGGAAAAACAATCTAACAAGTTCGTTGTTTCTATCAAGTTTTTATGTCAAGAAGTATACGAATTTCGAGTGGATACATAAAGAAGATTGAATCTTGGCCGAGGGGAGGAGGATGGTAATTTTAACACAGTTTCCACGAGACTGCAGCAATTTATAGGACTTCTGTAACGGCAGGTGCTTTCGAAGTTTTGAAATCTCGTAGGTCTTCCCACCGAAGTGATCGTATTACTCTCGTACGTACATACCCCTGCTTCAATTTTGATCTTGCCAACGAGATAGCAGTTCCTATCACTTTGCATAACCATGTTGGAAAACTGAAAATACAATCTTTTCCTATCCTCGATTGACTATCGCCTTTTTCGTTTATTCGCTTCAAAGTAAGAGCAAGAGTATGGATGTTTCGTGGTCGGACGACTGTTTTAAAATACCCGGACGAGAAAGAAAGAATTAAGATCGGAAAACTAAACAAATTTTCGTCCATAACTAAAAATCCATTTGCTCCTGCAACTTCGATCATAGATGCAGTCACACCGGATCTCTATCGAACGGAAGAAACGCAATTTTACAAAGTATAACGCGATTCTACTGGTCGTAAGAGTGATAGATGCGTGGAGCGCGTGACGAGACAAAGACGGATAACCCGGACCCTGATCTTTCGCTTTCTCTGATTTCAAGTAGTCGACGAGAATCGCGAGAGCAACTCATCTTCGCCGCATCCAATTTGCCCCGAGTGACTTTCAATTACGCAATATCGAGGAATGAAATTCGGGCGAAGGTTGAGATCGTTTGTCATGCGCTCCGTTCTACTCGCGCCACTCGTCTACGAATATTTACGAGGACCTGACGGACAACTTGCGAAAGATTCTTCGCTGCGAGATGTTTTAGCCCGAAAAAATTGACGAACGCTCGAACCCCCGTTCAAACAACCTTGATATCGGTTTCCAAAGAAAATTAGTAACGTATCTGTCAGTTTAATTCTTCGACAAGTTTGACAACGAAAGGTCTGTGGAGGAATGGAACTTTTCATTTATTGATAGTATCGCCATCTTGGCTTCTCTTAAGGTGCTGTTCCATACTTGTGGTATTAAATACAATATGACGCATTTAGAAAAATAATCCACGGTATCTAATTTCAACTTCTTCGAGAAAATTTGTTGGAAAATACGAAGATACGTAAGGACGTTGCAAATAAAATGACGCAGCTCTTAATTTGCAAAATGAGAGTTACAAAGCGCGAATCTATTTCTACTGAAAAATCTCGTGCTCTCTCTTGTAAAGACCAACGTGCGTGTAACGTAATTTTTCCCAGCAAAATATACTCTTTCCTCCCTTGCTAAGAACGTTAATACTTTTCTAAGAAAACATGCCGTAATAGTAGTTAGTTCCGTGTAAAAACGTGGTATTACAATTTTATTATATATCTACAAAGGGCAGTGTAATAAAGTTCTACTTTGGAAAGGTCGTCTCTCCTCTCGAGAAACTCATTGATTTTATGAAAACTGAACGATACCCTTTGGCATTAAAGAGAACGTTCTGTTTGCTTCGTGAAAACAATCATACTCCTCGTTTTATATATTACTTGGCATATTCAGTATGTTTATACTTTACAGAAGCTTGTAACCTCTTTGCTAAAAATTCGAACGATCTATCGAAAGCTAGGTACGAGCATGTTATTTCATGCATTGGCCATCTAAATGCACAAGCGCTCGCATTTTGTTTTACGTAAACATGTACTTTGACTTAAAGATCGGGCTCTACCTACGACAACGGGAGAGGAAGCAGGAAAATTCTCGACTTTCTCTGTTTTAAAATCTGTCTGATCTGCCGAAGAAGCGCGCATAAGACGAGAGACGAAGAGGAAGAAAGAGAGATTCCCAGTTGGTCGACGGATCGGATCGCGTTTCGTGGCTGAATTCGAATCCGAACTACCAAGGGAAAACCGTATAACTTCCTAATAAAGTATTTAGCCGACGGATGGAAGCGCGATCTAGCCCGCTAAAGGGGCGGCTGCGGGGTTACGGTTTCGGAAGCGTAGGAGAGGGAGTTTCAGTTTCCGGGTGATCTGTGGCTCCCTCGTCGTGAGAATCGATGCTGCCAGCCGGCCAATAACCATACATCGTACGACTATCACACCCCTGGGGTATATACTAACGCACACCAACGTGTCCTCGCTCTCTTTCTCTCCTTACAACCTTCGGATGGTCGTGGACGCGCGGCCTCGACGTTTCCGGTACCTACGCCCGCCTCATCTAGCCGTCTTATTACGAATAGCGAGCCTTACCTCGCCTCCTTCTCGCATGGAAAAATCGACCGAGATTCCACTCGCTGCTAGACGTCTTCCCTTGTGTAGGATTCCGCAGAGAGCGAATGTCACGTGGCTTTCGATGGCCTATTCTTAGTGGGATCTTGATGGCACGTGATTGGGAAACGAAAGTACTGATTTTATTTGGATGTGGTCCGTCGGGTGATTGATTCTGTCGTTTCGTTGTCTTTCGAACGATAGAGAGGACACGAGGTTAGCGGGCAAGGGAGTACCTTGTCTGGGATACTTTAAGGAATTGATCCTAGATTGCATCGTATTGGCAGAACGACGAAAGTCTATCTTACGAAATAACTCGAACCGTTTTCATAACTAAATTTTAAGTATTTAAAACCATCGACGATGAATCCGACGATTTTACAACAAAAAAGATCGATTCCTAAGAAATTGATCTACGATGCACCAGAAACTCCAGGATACTTTCAAAAGCTTCTCTCAAAATGGTATCAATTTTCTTCGGCACGACAGACAAGATTCTACCTCCATATCCGGCAAGATAAAGAGACGTAGTTTGGCGCTCTGCGGGCTCTGGGCCAGCTAATGTGTCCGCGTAATGTTCGGGGACCAGTCCAATTTCGCCGAAATCTAATCTAATATCATAGAGCGTAATACCAGGAGGATACGGGGTCAATTGCGCGGCAATACCTCCGTCGTGTACCGAGTTTATCAACCTTCTCGTGTTTGCGGATCCGTAAGTAACGCTAGAAGCCTGGCATATATACCGAACGAAAGGACACGAATAGGAGACTAAGTGCCTGTCTGTGTGTAAATTCCTGTGTGTGGGCGCGCGTTTGCGAGGGAAAGAGGAGGAGGAGGAGGAGGAGAGAGAGAGAGAGAGAGAGAGAGAGAAATCTATCCACGTGCATTGGCAATAACGACGATAGACAAGGGAACACACGAAGCGTCAACACGAAGTTTGCCAACGACCGATCCGATCCATCGGCTTCCATGGCTCCAATCGATCTTGATCGCCTAATTGTCCATGCCTCGAATCGTTCTGGAACGTCTTAGACCGTGCAAGTTGGAGACAATCTCCGTTCGACCGACTCGAAAGAGCCTTTGTCTATCGTCCCGCTGCCCGACCGATCGATTCCCAAGCGACTTCGCTGTTTCCCAGTCTTCCTACTTCCTACCTTCCTCTTCCATCGGCTTCCTCCTTTAAATTCAATCTCGCGTAATCACGTAGCCGTGCGTGAAGCGTATTCCTCGGCATTCGCGAGCTCGAAAATACCAGGCCGCGGAATTGGTATGCAGTAAACGAGCGACATCGCCGTCCGTTCTTCGTACACGCTACACTGGGTCATTGAAGAGGTGATGCGATTTTGGTATAGTGACGGTTTACAAAGTGGTTATGAGCTAAGGTGGTGTATGGGGAAGATGGCCTAAGCTAGAGGTGGAGAAAAACGAAGAACGTAACGGAGCGTATCGGGATAAGTTTAGAGCAGAGATAGACGGTTGGTTGTCGTAAGGGATTAACGACACGAGACTATAAGTTACTACCAACGGAACGACGATCGCCGACGTATTATTTAGGATCTTTTCTTTAACTTGGTCCGAAGCCGAAAGTATCTTAGTATCGCTGGCAAAACTTACAATTGTTTTCCAACGGAGAAAGATTCTGTTAAACGTTTAACGAGATACGCAAGGAGTTGTACGCTTCCAGCCGATAAAATCACGTCGAAACGGGAGCAATGAAATATTAATTATGGGTAATAGTAGCAACGTATTACGCTAATTATCAGAAGCGGGTAATTCGCATATAACATAAACGAAGAAAAGAATTAGCGGCTTGTACTCGTGAATAAATCGCTTCTATTATTTAAAAGACCCACGTTGCCAGCGAGACAATTTAATATCAAAATGTTCCGAATTGTTGATAATTAACGAAACAGCGAAGCTGAGCAGTAATAACATTGTCGATAGTTGTGCTCTATTGGCAAAGATGTACACGAGGCCATCGAGTATCGATTCGTTCTATTGGTACTTGAATAGAACTGCAATACATAGTTACCGGTACGGCATAGGGGGCGTAGGGACATAATTCGAGTAGTAATTTAAGCACGTTGAATTCGAAATGGTCGTTACAATACGCCGCGAATGCAGTTTAATCAAATATGTGTTTACCTGGCAAATAATCTAGTGTGTAATTACTAATTACTCGTAGAGATATTATACGAGATACATTACGAATCGGCTGGATATTCGTATTTAACTACAACACTCACCGTTGCGGGTGTAACAATCGATGCTCAGTTAATTATGGTGTTTTACTGCTAAATTTCTTATGAGCCGTCTTTGTTACCTCGTTTAAATTACTCTCGTTCCTCGTGCCGCCAGAAACCACCGAATGTCATCCGAGGAAAAGGAATTTGTATCTGGACACTTACCTGAAACGAAAAAACGAAATATACTTAGTTAGAGAGAAACGGTTATGTTGAATGAATTTTTATCGCACAACGATCATTAAACGCGTTGCTGATAAAAATACCTGTATATACATCCTCGATTTCGTATTCGCTTCACATTAGAGGATATTCCGATAGCAGCGATAAAACATTTTATAGCGAGTGATATATTTATCGTTGCTTGCGTGTATATTATTGTTTATTGCTTATCGGCGTCATTGATATTCACGAGCATAGTTATCGATAGTAATAATAATGATAATACAGAACGTAAGGGACGAGGAAAGAATTTCACACGAACGAGAACGTAAACGTACCTGTTTGTTAATCGATACTGCTTGAACCGAGAGTGAGGAACGACTATCGTACCGCTTGTGTTACTACTTAAAATTTGTGTCCCAATGAAATCGCGACTATAACAATTTGGACAACAAACAACAAACAACGATAGATGTATACGAATTTGAACGCGTTATAATAAAAGTCGTCCAACGCGAAGTTCAGGTTCATTCCATCCACGCAGTGATTCAAATAATCATAAACAAGAGACGTATGAAATTATCTGCCAACAAGATTAAAAATAGCGTAATACAAAGCGGCAACTTTCCACGAATTCGTTCGAATAGCCCCGCGTGAAGCATACTAGGTGCTACGGTTGGCCCATAAAGAGCTAAAAAACATGGCTAACATAATATAAAGCGAAGCGTTCTAGGTGGACTTCGTCAAAGATTCAGCCGGTTACACAAAGGGCTACCGGACGAGTCCGAAAATTTTCAAGCCGCTGTTCTCGCGAGCGTTATTAAATGAAAATTGCTCGGGTGTAACAAGAGCCGCAGGTAAATTCCGTAAGTCAGAGCCGACAACACTCTGAATAGAATTTTCTAAAAATTATGTAATTTCACCTGCCTTTTGGATACAAATATCGTATGAAAAATGCAAATTGATAACGCTTTTATGTTCAACAATATAAAGGATGTTTCACGATTAACTAATAGAAATCGTCAAGATTAAAACGATGCGACCTACATACATATTTTTAGTAATAACGTTTTCAAAATATACATCGCTCCAAATAAAATGTATATTCTGGTTCGCTGTTCGTTCAAGTTTGAAACAAATTTTGTCATAGGGCACGATATATCTGAGAGGGAGACGGTAACAGATATTCGCACGGTGTTATATGCGAACGCGCGTTTACATTTTATCCATGTTACGACAGTGGCAATCGCGAAGAGAGACCAGAGCGCGTTAAGCCGTAACGTTCAGCGGCGAGGCATTTTGGTTCGTCGAAACGAGTCGAGATGTCTGTTTAACGCGTGACGTAATATCCTGGAAAGTTGTATAAAAGAACCACGTATGTACCAAAGGTTAACACACTCCAGGGATTTTCCCCGGTTTTCACGGCACGTTAACAGATCGCATAAAGATTACTAATGGAATCCATACGAGCGTATAAAAGTTGTTCGTCGGTGGTTGTCCGACTATCCAGGTAGTCGACTAACCTTTGCGGAAACGTGGTCTCGGCAAAAGGTTTGAGGGGAAGCACGGTACATTAGCGAGTTAGCACGTATACAAGGGTACCACGTCAGAAATACAGAGTCGGAATGCATTTTCACCGAATAAGAACGCGGAGGAGCGAGAGCCTGGCTGATTGGAGAAAGCCCACGGGAGTCGTTTCGTCGTCGAGTCTTCGCCTCGGTCTTTTTAGATTCTTATTCCACGTATCCCCCTAGCCGACCGTCCTCTACCACCCCTGTCTTTCTTCCTCTTATCCTCTCGTTTTCGCGTACCGTTCACCAGACCGCCGGGATCGTTTTACGCGCCAGCT
The DNA here is from genome assembly GCA_014737525.1 of Bombus difficillimus. NCBI lineage: Eukaryota > Metazoa > Arthropoda > Insecta > Hymenoptera > Apidae > Bombus > Bombus difficillimus. The sequence goes on from JACXIT010000214.1 coordinate 1,279,887, forward strand.
ACACGTTTACATACGATTCGGCCGTGTGTAAATGGTAGACGTGAACTCGGTACAACCAACCGGGTACGCTTTTCGTTCGCGCAAGAGCTGCTGAAAATTTTACGCCGTTCCCAGAACGAAAGAAATACTTGGGACTCTTCTCTGTCTTTCTTAACCGGAGAAATGGCAATAGGAAGAACTTCGAGACAGCGATGGTAAAAGTAAGAAAGAGAGAAGAAACGTGTCTACGTATGAGTGTGTATGTGTGCGAGAGTATGGCTCTGCGAGGTCCGTTCGAATTCCGCGTCTGCGACGTTTTAATAAATTAGGAAACCTTCGGCCGCTTCTCTCCAGCCGGATGGCTGAACCGGGAATCGTTTACGACGCGCTTTCGGAATGAATTCGTTATTTTTCTCGTGCAGAATTCTCCGGTTGACCGTTCCAGTCCCGCCTCGTTCGCGGGCCTTCGTGCGCGCCGACTAAATTTTACATCGGTCGGTTTATCCGTAGTTTCGTCAATTTTTTAGCATCTTGCGCTCGAGTAAACTGAATTTCTAATAGCACGGTAGTAAAGGTACGGGGAAAACGTACATCTCTGGTATCGAACGAGAAATGCTTCGGAGGAAGAACAAAGGAAGAACGAAGCGCAAGCTACTATTAACGCTTAAATACCAAAATCCTCGGTATGATCAATTTGTAATTTTTCATACAAATTGTGTAATTTTTCATATTATACATATATATATTTTTTCGTAGATCTAACGTTTCAATCTTTTATACAAATATCGTACTCTATTCGCCGTGATTCTAGTCGTAATAGGTTGCTCGAGCGAGGAGTTATCGCCTTCGAGTAATCGTCCTGGTGTGGAGAATTTGAAGTGGTGTTCAGGGAGTAATTAAAAAGACTGTTTTGTTATGCAACGCTCGTGAATCTAACATATCGAATCGTGTAGGCCGATGTGTTCTCTGGTTTATTGCTTTAGTTTTTGAATTTTTAAAGCTTCTGTTAATTTATATCCGATCGAAATTCGATATTACAAAATACATGATCGTTGTTTAAAACTGAAATCACTTTTGATAGAAACTAGGTGATCCGTCGGTTTGAAACTGCCAAGTTTTGACTAACAGATTGAATTTGCTTTTCAGGTATCTAGAACTCGTACTTTGAGGGTTTGTTTCAAACTCAAATTCATTATGTATAGTACGTATTTCTAGTTGAGCTGCCTGTGCGCTCGAAACGTTCGAGTAGTTACATTCTATAGTGAAATTGCTGAAATTTGGCCGTTTATTCGAAATAATTTCTTTCGAATTGCTTAAAATTTATCTATAACTGGGGCTAGATACTTAGAGTTCGACCGAAGTTGTAATTTCAATTTAAACAATTAACGAAAAGTAAGAATTATTAAATAGAAAATTTAGCCGAGTTATTGGTCAACTCGTCGTTTGGGAAGCATCAAGTTCACCAAGAATCAATAATGCGCTTCTCACGAGGACTTTTCAAAAGAGCGAAACGACTAATACGAAGCAGCCGACAGAACGATCTAATCGTTCGTTAAACTGGATCAAAAATCTTCTCGGTCTTTGGTCTCTTACGATAAAAGCGAAGAAGCTTCATCGCACGCCCTTTAATACGGCTGCCGCCCGCTTTCTTTCCGTCGTCTCGTCGATCGATTTCTTTCCCTATCGTTCAAACATGACGTGACCATTGTGCTCGATGGTTATAGCCAGGTCTTTTCTTCTCTCCCTTAATTAAGTCTCTGTCTCGGATAATTCGAAAGTATAGCTCACTACGCTCGACGAAATTGCAGCTCATTACGTCCACGTTTATCAAACATTCAAGCAAACGAGTTACCCGGATATTCTATTTACGCCCACGCGACTTCAAGGAAATAACGGAATAACAGGAAACTTCGTTTGACGTTTCAGAGATTCTTTCGCCCGCGAATATTTTTTTCTTCGTTTCTCTATGCTTTTTCGAATACGGTGTCTCGGATAATTAAAAACTTAGTACTTCTCGTAAGGGAAGGAATGTTAATCTTTGCTCGAGATCACGCTCACGTGACTCATTAACGACGATGAAACGGTAGAAAATTTTTACGACGAGACGATCAAGATCACAGTCAGGATTATGTATGTGGTATCGACAGTTCGGACATCGCAACGGGATATTAATAATAGAATATTAATAAATATTCATTATGTTCGCACATTGTTTATATTATCGATAAAACGTCGATATATCCATTCTCCTGTAAAATACGTCAAATCTCAAAATCTCCAGACTTTTGATATCGCTCCGTAATGCAGCCTTCGTGAAGTACCATTAAAATACCATCCACCTAATATCGGACATTCTCTCCGAAGAAAGCAAACAGAATCAGATAAAAATGGCGTTCGATCGATGGATAAGCCAAGAGAGTGGGCGTTTCGAAACAGCATTACCTAGAACCGAATCGGAACCGGCGAATTTAATCGCGAACTCGGTCTTAGACAACATCGGCGGGGGGGTCCGATATCGAATTCGAGCAATTCCGTCTTAAACATACAACACGGTCCCCAAGAGAGGTTTCAATAAAACGTCGAGACGAAGGAGGCAGACGGGTGTGCCGCTCGAGAAAGTGAAGAAAGAGAGAAAGAGAGAGAGAGAGAGAGAGTCCTGAGCTTCTTTGTAGCGGACTTGTGTGTACTCCGTTATGGAATTCCTTCCTCTTTTGATATCATATTGCATTCATCTCGTCACGATAAGCCTCGAATAAGGGCTAGCATAAAAAGTGGCTCAACGTAAGCCGGATAGAAGTGGCAGAACGCGAATCTAAAAACACGGCATCTTTTTTTTCTTTTTCGACCAACCTGTGCAATCTGGTCTGTCGACGTTCTTACACGATTGAAGACAAACCGAGGAGAGATACGAGCACGAGATTCTAATTTTTAACGGAATTGAATTAATCGTAAAAGCAATAGCGATTTTTGTGCGAAACGACATAAAGGAACGGAGTCGGGCGAAATTTCGTCCGTGTACTTACCAAAGAAAAGCATAAGCTTTCGCGATCAATTGAAACTACATTGTCGATAACGCGACCCCCTCGACCAAGACGAAGTAACGCTGAAAAACGTTCGTCCTCCGCTATACTCGCTCTTCCTATTCTTCTAAAAAAATTCTTCCCCGATTATACTTTCGTATACATCGCATTTGATTCGTAAGAGTCCTTTTTAATTTCCTGCCTGGCGTGTAATACACGTTGGTTTCGACAGAGGAGTTGGTTCCTCTCGTGTTCGCAGCGAATTTATCGTTTAACCGAAACCGAGGGGGTCGCTGGTCGAGGATCCTAACCCAGAAACTCGTCGACCTCGAGCCTCGGTACGTGAAATAGGAGCGTGCAGGTCGTGGAATAAACGCGTTTTTCCCCCTTGGTCCCCGGAGAGTAAGTCTCGGTAAGGACCTTACAATATCCAATTCTAAGGGGTGGATGGAGGATGGAGCGAGGCAGGCTCGAGCTGCAGCGAAAATTGTTTTGCAACGAGCCAGGCCGGAACATAGCGAACACGAATGCTCGTCTGCGTCGTCAGATATCGTAATGACGGTAGCCGTGAATGCCGCGTGCAGGAAGTCGCTATTGACGGCCATACGGAAAAAGTAAACGAAACGGGGGAGCGAGAGCTACGTGCCGCTGTACGAGCCAGAGATTCGAGCTGCGAGGATCGAGAAAGAGAAAACAGATAGAGAGAAACTATAGCTGGAGAAGGAGAAGGGATAAAAAAATAAGAGAGAGAAGGGAGGAAAGGAGACACAGAGGAATAGATTGAATAGCGAGGATAGAATAGACAGGAGGAAGAGAGAAGAGAAGGAAAAGAGATAGCAACAGATAACGGGGAGGAGAGTTTTCGAAGGGTGCGGAGGTGGCATAAAAGCGAGTAGTGGAAATCCGGACTGGCTGAAAGGAGCGATGCGGGATTACGAAAGGATTTATTTGAGATTTTCTGCTGCCGCCGCTGCTGCTACTATCGGCGACGCTGCTGCTGTTGCTGCCGCTGCCTGTGCTGCAACATCTCGACTTGGATCGGTGTACAAATAACAAAGCGAGAAAAAAAAAAAAAAGAAAAAGAAAAAAAAGGGAAAAGAAGAAGGAGGGAGAAGGGGGAATCCGTGGGAGGATATGGAAAAGGATAACTTGGCAGCCGGAGGAACGCGATATCTAAATCATACGGAGCAGAGAATCGAACTGTCGTTTTGCCCGCATGAGAATGCGGGACCGTGTCTTGCATTGGAAGCCCCTGCCAGACCTCAGGCTCGGCTATAAATTAACCGAGATTCGGTAAAAAATATCGCAAAGTTATTTCGGTTAGAAAAACACTTTGGAGGGACAGGCTTTCTTTTCAACGATTATTTCGTAGGAAACGAATCGATTCGTTTGGACTTGATCCGAAGGGTGGATGGAGGAGGAGCTATACGCGTCGATTATGTTTGAATATTAAGCTCGGACAGAGGACGAAATTAGGCCGTTTGAGTTTATACAGTTGAGAAAAAGTTTCATAACAATCGTGTAACAATTGCGATCGTTGTTACAAGATCGTGGATGTTTATTGGAAATCAATGTTTTTACGAACGTTGTCATAGAAATGCAATTGAAGTACTCTCTGTATCTTTAAATTTCCCAAAAATGTATAGACGATCATTTGTTCGTTAAATCGTGATCTATATAAAAAAAAAAAAAAAAATTATTGCTAACGCGAAGAGCCAAGATGTCAGTTTTTATTTGACGAAATCAGCTATATCGTTAAACCAACGTTCTACCACCGAAGTATGTCCAACAATACGAAGAACTATAAAACGAAGGTTGATACCGCCTCGACGCGACGTGAACTTAACAATGACAATATCCGACGACGGAGGAACAGCTCCGACGATTGCTGGTGGCATCGTTAGAATCGCGCGAATAAAAAGTTTTTCATAGCATTAAGAATACGTCAGGAGGCGATGGTGGCTGAAATGAAAGCAGTCGTCGTTATAGAGTCGTTCGTAGTCGGCACCGCAATTAGTTTCATTCTTTCCCGCGCGCCTCGGTCGGCCTCTTTTACTTTTATGCTCGAACGACCTTCTTGCGCTCCACTGCTCTACAGTGAAGAAGGTGTGAAGTAGAAAACGAGAGAGATGTAACGAGAAAAATTGAAGAATCGTCACGTTGCGCTTAAAACTCTTTGCACGCTCCTCTACTTATCCCACTTAAGGCAGATTTACAGCCGTTCCTGTGGCATATCATCGAATAAGAGGAAACCTTATTTAAACGCGCAAATTATGCGAATCGCCACTTCTTCTTTCGTATATTTTAATTTTATTGCCACTACAGCTGGCACAGCGTGAAATACGTGAAATATTAATAACGCTGTACGATTAGAATTTTTATTGATCCAGCCATTGATCCAGTGGTACGTGAAAAGAATAACCATCGGCTACCAGAATTTACCAGAAAATATCATTGCCGTCTCTAAAGCATTTTTGTCTGTTATTCGAACGTCGACACGATATCGTTAAATTTTGCATCGGTTTTAGGATACCCACGGTAGGGGTGCATGTAATTTTCACGGAATTAGAAATAACGTAGCCAGTTCGTAGCCGCGCCCCACGAGAATCGTAAACAGATAGATTTTATAGCGATGGGTACTTTAATATGCGCAAGGGCCGTCCGCCTAATGTAATGATTATTAATTGCCGCACTGACAATATTCGCTGCACGCTCGTGCTCGTACCGCGGTTGCAGCTGCAACCAGTTTTATTAGCGTCCCGACGGCTGTTTGGAAGGTCTACCAACAAATATACATCTTGGTATGCGAATAGTAATTGTTGTTTCGAAGTTGTAGCGACAGCCGACGAGCAGGACATAAGCTACTCGGCTAATGCGCTCTCTGTGCTTTAGTTTATCCGCGTTAACTGCGAAACGTCATCGTTTCTAGCGCCTCGAATACAACCTTTCGCTGCTTATCTTTCGTTATACTTCGCTTTTCGTCAACGACCGCAAAGATTTCGCGAACTCTCGTCCAACTTGAGAACAATGGGAATTTTCTAATATCGCATGAATCGACGATCGATAACGGAACAACTGTTTCGCTATCAAACGTATTTAACCTTTTTAATTTTGAAAACCAATTTCGGACGTGATAAATTTTTACATTTCAGAAAACTCGGGGCATCGACGATCGCAAAGGCTGTTACGTTTAATTGATCGATCAATTTCTATCCCAGTTAGATACTCCTTGGTTCGCGTTTATTTCGAGATATTATCGTCGACAACGAGAGACATGCCAGTAACGGCGTACGCATAAATAAACGAATCGCGAATCTTTCGTAGCACGATTATTAAACGCGTCGATACGATGAGCTACGAATAGGTCGTAAATGAACGTGAAAACGATGAAATATTACCGAAACTGAATTTCCCTGTAACAAAGATATCGATGCGGTTATAGGAACATGATCCCGGTTTGCTCGCTCGTTTGTTATCGCGATATCTTCGATTTCGATACACGTACATACATAAGCTGTAAACCCTGAAACACTATCGTTGAGTAAACCTATTCGACCGTCTAAATTTTATTTCTCTTTACTTTCACGGTTACACGGTAGTCGGTTCTCCAATTTAGCGTCAACGGAATTCCGTGTAGGTGCAACAGTATCGTAGGATTAATTTCTAGATCAGAGGCAATCTGTGTGCTCTGGACACGTATATTCGCGAATCGGATATATTTCTGCGGCCCGATTACATAATATAAAGGATTTATCCTCTGTCGTGTCTTGGAAACTGCATCTGGGTTTACGACATGGCGCGACGGACTGTAATTCAACACCTATTGACACACTTGTCTTTAATAGAACACGAACTCTGAAGCGCATATATTGCGACAAACGTTGCGCTGGCTGAATTATATCAAAGGAAGACGTCCGCGAGTGCAATTTAATTGCACGTCGAATAATGAAATTCTATTCCTTGTCTGCTGAATCTTAATTCCGAGACATCGATGCGCGGAATATTCTGCTGTGTGTAAATGTGTGTTGTACACGCGAGCTTGTATGCAGAGTTTGGAAGCCAACTGTTATTGCGATAGAAGAGAAATCGAGGTTCTTATGGTCTTATTGAGAACGCGATACGCAGAGTTTGCCTCTCTCGTTTCTTTTTCTTCTTTTTCCCTTTCCGTAGTTGAAGCGTAAACGTAGAAAATTTTATCGCACAAGGATAAAAGCAGGATGGACCGATAGATTTTTAACATCTCGGTCTCTCGCAGATTTCCGGTGCAAAGTATTTTCCTCGTTGAAATTGTTCAATGACGATAATATATTTACTAATTGCAACAGATTGGAAATTCCAGAATTCATTTGTCTAGAACTGTACGAAAATCTTTATAAGAAATTTTAATCCAACAGAATTATTCGACAGTTATACATTTCTCTACTAATACCACGTAGGTTCTCTCGAATGAAAACTTGTTTAAAGAGCGGAAAATGAATGGTTGCTGGAACATAGTCGCGACAGTTCCATATTCGAAACCACATACTCATTTAGTTTTTACTACGTTTAACTTGACATACGCGCGGCTGGAGAAGGTTGGAACATTTTCAATTAACCAAGGTCCGTTGTTTTAGCAACAACGCAAGAAGATAATTAGCTTTTTAATCCGATACAAAAGAAAAAACTCTGTTCTATGAAATCGGTATCTTTATTCTTACGTACAAGCGTTACAAAGTAAGCTGAACTTTCGTCTGGTATAATCCGAACTGTGCGTACTGCAAAGTATCGAAACGAGTTTCAAAATGAAACCACAGAGAAATAAATAAACTCGTGGGCGACAGACTGCGAGATCATTTCGTAGAAACTGACATTGTGAAACGGCCCAGGAAATTAACCGAATATTGTACGATATTTGTAAAAAAAAAAAAGAAGATGTATTTTGAACGATTTTACGAAAATGAGAAATATTCGAATAAGAAACGTTTAAATAACGTAATTAAAAGTTCGTACGCCATTCTCTTTTATGAAATAAAATGCATCTGTTAATTAATAGAAATTGGAAAATTCGTCGTTACAAATTCTAACAAACTGAGCTTAATTATCAGCTCTACCTCGATAATCTTTTAATTATCACCAAAAATTTCTGCGATATAATAATTCTGCTTCGCTGGATAAAGTGCTCAAATACTTGGAATTCCCATAATTAATAACTGCGTATTTTTTTAACTGCGACGGAGACGGAAAGATAATTTTAACGTTTAAATATTAATAAAATCCTTCCTTCTGTGTTACAATTAACAAGAGTTTTGTTCGTTTCATTTGGTTTCCGCTTTGCATTTTACAAACATTCTAATTGATTCCACGATTCCCAGTTTAACCATCCAGGCAGGCAGAATGAAGAAACAACAAATAAATTGAAAATCAACTTAACGAGTTTATTATAATTATATTACGTTCCTATCGAAGGCCATGCAGAAAGTATGCAATAGGTGTATTCTTCTGATTTCCTGATTTTCATGTCACGTTGTGTTTAAAACGGAATACCTATAAAAATATGAATTCGCACAAACGTTGGCGGTCTGCGATTATATTTCACGCGTGAAAAAACGCTTTCAAAATCGTCGATCGTATTAATTTTCTCATTGTCGAAACAATTATTTGACGATCAAATCGCCAGGAACTCGTACTTTTCTTTCGATTCTCTACCAGCTCTATGCACGCACGATAATTATACATGATATTTCTACGTACGGTCATCGCGAAACCTGCATCAAATTGCTAATTCGACCCTAAAACAGCAGGTACTCGCCTATCAATCCCCTTAATCCATCCCCCCTTCGCAGCCACGATCGATCACGATCCATTAGATAGATTCTAATCGAGCTATTTGCTATGTGGAATTCATCCGCAGAGGGCGTTCCTTCGCCCCTTCTTTGTTCCGTTCATTGACGAGAGAAGGCTTCGTTCCAAGGAAGTCGCGTGCTAGCATAGCGGCTACCACACGGGCGCAAGCTACCGTGTTTTATACGACTCGTTAGGCGCCAGGATGGCTGGTCCCGGTCGTAGAAGTCGTCGTGCCGACGGTTTTCTCTACTCGCAGCCCGCTAACCCTTCTTCGCCACGGCTATAGGGTGGTTTAGTAATCGTTGTACCACCACGAGAGGGAGTGGAATAAAATTTCTTCGTACGAGCTTTTGTTTTCGATAATATTCTTTTTCAACGCTTAGCAACGAGAATTTTTTTTTTTTTTTGACGTTTTAAGAAATTAAAAAGCGAGATAAGTTGAAAAACACGCGTAATAATCCAACTGGGGCAATATTTCGGTAACAAAAATGAAAAATTCAACGTCCGACGATACCGTTGACTTCGTCGGATTCCGTTTCTTCACTGGTCGATCAAAAATTTGCATTGTCCCGTTAATTACTGGGACACTCTCGTACGGATCGTTCTCCTACGGTGGTAGCGTGTACTTGCCGAGTATGGTTATGCGTATCGTTACGAACGACACGATACAAGTCGGAACCCGGTCGAGGTCAGACCTCCGTAAGTTCGAGTGTTAATCTGCGAATTATTTTCTAGGGAGGCGTAATCGTTAACAGCGGCACGAAGGGACGACGCGTTAAATGTTAGAAATTTCTCCTCTGGCTCGACCAACGCTCGCGTAGTCCCTATCGTTGCCGAGATAATCGAAATCGGTGTGTCGTACCGTCACCGCTCAGCTGATATCGAGCCAATGTCTGTTCGTCGCTGTTACATAGCCAGAGAGACATTTAAGTCTGCCTTTATTCACATGCAGACAACACGACACAATTACTCTCTGTTTGTCGTAAGAGAACCGCTCGTCTGGCTCGAGAACATCGCGGTGATACGATACGATCAAGTTCAATATGTACTCGCGAAACCAAGTAAATTCCAATACAAAAGTATTACTTCACGAGATTCGAGTACCGCCGATAAAAGGCGAAGGAAATTTCATAGCGAATTAAAGTACCTACTCGTAAAAGTTCGAACCTGCTCGATCAAGGTTTGACGATAAAGAATTCGAATCTAAATACTTAAAAGTATCGTTTCGTTTTCCTTCCTTTCCTTTGCTTTTTTTCTTTTTTGCGAAACACCGACGAGGCATTCGAAATTTCATACACACGCGGTTGGATTCGAACGCGGTAGCGACGTAGTTGATCCCATCGCTAATCACAAGTATGGCAGTCGTCGAGGGTTAGGGATGTCGACGCTAAACAGAGGTAGGGACAGGGTGAAAGTTCGGGTTACCAGGCTGCGTGGACTAGCTAAAGGATCTAGAAGGGTAGGAACCGCGAGTCAGTTAGATGGACGCGTACAGAGTGGGTTCTCGTGTGTTTAGATGGGTTTGTGCGCGGTCGAACGCGTAGAACAGGGCTTGGTGTAGCATGTGAGTAGACCAGTAAACGCGAGAGGGATACGTAAGTAGTAGGTAGATCGGAGGGCGGTGAGCTGGCTTGCCCTCCGCGCTCGGCGAAACAGGGTGAATCGGGGTGAGAGAGGAGTAGGAGGTAGATGAGATGGAGGTGGAGGTGGAGGTGGTGGACGTGGCAGTGTATAGGAGAGGTGCAGGCGGCAGGCAATAGTCGGAGTGGCGCCGCGACTCCCGTGACGTCTGTCGGCGCGTCGGCCAATCAATAGCATCCCCATGGCAACCACAGATAACATCGGACACACACCGGTGCCGCGCAAGCACGCCGCCTTTCGGGCACTCGGTACTTCCTTCCACCGATGCCCGGACGAAAGACTCGACGCTGCGCCGTGTACGACCCGTTCACCGAGACGGGGTGGTGGTGAGACGAGCTTACACAGCCTCTATCGGAAAGATTCCTTTCAACCTACTCTCACCACCCACGCGCGCGCTGCCCTTCTTTAGCTTCGGTCGTTTCCACCTTCTCTATCGTTCCTCGCCAAGCACACCTATTCTCCTTTTTCTTCTCCCCTTCCGCTCTCTCTTGTATTCCCCTCGCTCTCACTCGCTCTATCTCCTCGAGTGTTTGCCTTCTTTCTTACCCTGTATCTACCCCTTTATCCGTCACCACCTCGCCTTCTCCCTTTTTCATTTACGTCCAATATTCCCCCTTCTCCGTACCCATGTTTTCCACCGTTCCACCATCGGCAGTTCGCCCCTCGCATCCCCTTCCACTCGTTGACACCGTTCGAGCAGCTCCACTTTTAAACAAACTCCTAACGTCACATCGGACCACCGACGGTTTCGTGCAATTTTCCGTTTAGTCGATCCTACGTGCTTCTCCGTTTATCACTCGTTACGATCAACTCGCATATTGGGTGTCGAATTTACACCCAATCGGACGACGATGCATTCGAAGGCGTGGTTAGACGCCCGGCAACAAGGGGACGCCTCATTTTTAGCTTCCCGTTCGTTTCGTACGTTCACGGCCTACTCCATCGTAACCCTTTACACTCTGGAAACAGTTTGACGTTGCTCTTTCTTCCGCGTCTAAATCCCACGTATTCGTTAAATTTTTCTATCGCTGTTAACTATTTTTCAGACAGAGAGAGAGAGAGAGAGAGAGAGAGAAAGAGCGTTCCATATCGCAGGATCCATGAACAAATTGCGTTCAGATTCTTCGTAACGACAACCTACATATCTCATTCAGCAGGAACGTGCCCTGGAACAATCCTATTCCGCGAACGACGAAGCGTCGCGAGAACGAAGGGGCAGCGGCCTCCACTAATCGATCTCGTGCTCGAGCTCTCGATTTTCCTCTCGAGATTATTCCACTTGTGCATAAGGAGAGTTTCTCCGCTCGGTGTTCCGGGCAAATTGCGCCGCTGCTCCATCGCTTAATTGCGTTTACTCGAGGAAAAGTTCGCTAGACGAGAATCCACCCTCTGCTACCACGATGCACCGATGGTCCTTCACTTCCGGCCCCCTCCTTCAACGTGTCCTTTCTGTTGCTACCTGCTACGTTTCTCTCGTTTCCTCTCTGTGCCACGGCGAGTCGACCGCGTCGACGACGAACGATGGACAGACAGGACTGGATCTTCGAATATTTGCAGACAGAGGCAAACTTTCCCACCGGTACGCTTCACTGGACGAGATACGTCGACAGCATTCTTGAGTCGACCGGTCTCCGGTGCTTCTCTAATTGTCCACCGATGTCTTCATGAGATTGACGTTATGATACTAGTGGAAATAGCCGAGTATTTTCGGCTGACACAAAAATCGAATTCAATCAACCGACTTTATCGAGATTGTGTTTCTGTTTAGTTGAACGAAAGTAGAGTTTCTCGAAGGTTTAGGGAGGGAAGAAACTCGGCTAACTATTAGGTCGTAACGCATCTATCGTCGGTTTTCTAGAGGAATCGCCACGGATAAGGAATTTTATCAAGAAAATTATCTTTTCTTCGATAATTATTTTCGAAATCCCTAATACAATTTTGTTTAAACAAAAAAGCAGTTGAAACAAGCCCATCTTTTATTACGATGTCCCTACCCTGGTAAGTAGTTCGCTTTCGGAATTCAGTTTTACGAATATTTACGATCGTTGCTCTGTAAACGACTACAAGAGGTAAACCCAGTCCTAGGCTGGCGATAAAATTATTTCGCGAAAACCAAAGCCCAAAAAATAAATAAATCCGAAAAATTGTCTCCAGGCCAGGCGTGCAAATCAAAGAAAAGGCACGGTAATGTTGCATTTCGTAAGCAAACAAGCGTCCCGGAATCTAAATTCAGTGGAGAAGCAGGAGCAGGGCAGGATGCACAGTGCAGAGAGTGTGATTTAACGAGATGTTTTCGTGAATTGTGCCCGTGCTCTGGTAACTAATAATTCGATTTTACGAGCAGTCGCGTTGAATGCCTTCCCCCGGCGCGCCGCGACCGTTCGCGGTGTCGCGCGACAAGCAGCCGGAAAGCGTCGCGGCGCCACTCGGGCTGGAGCCCCATTCCCACGCGGTCCATAACACCGCCAGCTCGCTCGTTTCCCCGTTTCTTTCCTCTTCTGTTCATCCTGTTCGCATTGGTCGATCAGCTGGTCGAAAACGTCTATTCGGATTCTAAAAGTGCCTGGACTCGATCCAACCGGGTTACCGCATCGCTTACAACCCCCTTTCCTCTTCGTTCGGTTCCTCGCCTTTAACGATTCGATCGACTATATTGCCAGTAGGTTCGAACGAAACTATAAAGTTTCGAACACCTTCCGAGTGTTTTGTAGATATAAATATAAAATATAAAATATACGTAGCAGCGTATAGAGTAAACGGTAAAATATGTCAAATTCCGCGATATTATTTTAGCGATGAAGTAGGAAAATAGTGTAATTAGAGATATATCTATAGGTTAGTTAGATCATTAAATAGTATAAATAGATATTCAGGGATAGTAAATTCATTATTAATCTATTACTACAGATCGACCAATGCCTGGATTCTTACAAACGTATGTAGTATATAATTCGAATATTTTACGCCTAACAAAATTACGAGCGACTTCCTTTGCTTAATGCCTGATCGCTTCGAGACCTGTGTGCCCTTCATTCCCGGCCTCGTCGCTTTTCTGCTCGTTAAAGCGCCGCTGGAGACGGTCATTAGTCGTTGGATTCGAGACGAACTCTTGACCTGTCGATTCGAAAGTCGGTCATCGTCGAGGTCGATACCGATCTCACGACGAGATTTCATGGGTACGCATGACTTCAACGATGGTCTCGGAATTTTTCAGTCTCGATAAAAGTTTTGCCGGAGCATGGGCGACAGGAGATCATCTTCGTCTCGGAGCCGGATTACAGGACTCCGCTAACGACGCTACCACGACGACAACGTGACGCTCAAACAGTAAAGTTCCGATATTGCTGACGCGGATTTTATCGGTCTTTAAAAGGTTTCGGTCGCTGCACCGAGTAAACGCGTGGTATTATATAGATAGCGTTATTGGAACTTCCTACAGAATTCCGCTTCTTTTCTTTACTTGGCAATATCGTTAGCTTTCGTATCGCATGTGGGATTACGTTGCATTTGTACAATTTCCTTGTCCCAATATTACATTTGTTAATATTTCTACGATATTTATAAAATTCTATAGAATTTTCGGTCAATTCATCGAATTGTCTAAACACGATATTTTTCTACCAAAATTACTTTTCGTGTACCTTACTGTCTGCGTAAAATATAAAAATTATAAAATATTAAAATTTCCCTCTCTCTCTCTCTCTTTCTCGAAAGAGTTCTATCCCTACAGTATTCATACGTAACATTTTATTCGCGCTCCCCGTGGAATAACAATTCACAGACACTCGTCTCGCGAACACGAAACCGTATCTCCCAATGTCGACATCGATTTGTGTCATCATTCGAACAGCCATAGATTTCTCGTTGCAAGGAACGTAGGTCGAGTAAAGGAAACGGTAAACATGCTCGACAATTAAAACTCAATTAATCGTGGCCGGATCCGCGTATTTTACTCGGAAGGGATCGATAAAAGTGCTCTCGATCGTCGTAAACGCGTGACCTGACGGCGTTGATTCGAAAGTCGGTCGTTGCCGTTGCGCTAAATTTTCAATCGCGGAATATGGCGAAGGTGACCTCGTGACTCCGCCTCGTCACCGCGGATATAGCGTATTTTTGTGCACGAAACAAGTGCAGACTGGAAATATCGACTGAGAATATTCGCAAAGACGCTCTTGCGTCACTTTGGAGTATAGAATTATTATAAGAAACGCGAAGCAAATATCGTGGTATAATAAGATCTATGGTAATTTCTAAATCCAAAGTATCGTAGTTTCTTCGGTAGCTTCGAAATAAAAAATTTATTCGTATTCGTTCCATCGTGTTTTGAATATTCGATACTTTTATACGACAGGCTAAACATTTTAACAAAAAATCCTCATTCGTTTCTTTGATATAGAGACAGGGATTTTTTTTTTAACATTTATACGAAAACTTGTTCGAGGGAACTTCTTTTAAATTTTGATTACGCGATAAATATTCCATACTCGTAATCGATAACGATCTACAAATTAACGATACTCTCGCTCAGATCGAAGTACTCTAATCATTTACCCTACATTTAGCAGAAACACGGAACTTTACCGGAAAGGAATTTAAACCCCTGAAACTCGTTAACCCACTTCAGAGATTTCTGCAATTTTAAACAACCAATAAAAAAGTAAGCTGCTGTTCTACGTTTCTATTTCAACTTGAACGAACGAAGGGCCCGACGTTACAATCCAACCGAATAGAACGATAAAATAAAGATAGCCGTCATCGTAAATCCTCCGCCGTTACCCTCAACAACGCGAATAAGAAGAAAACCCAAAATAACAGGAAAACCTGATATATAATCACGTAATAACAAACGGGATCGTATCCATTAAAATGGCCGCAATTGCGAAAGTAGAATTCTAATTTCGGGGGTAGATTGCCTTGTTACGTTCCGCCACACGTTCACCAAAATATTCAGAATTTCCGTTGAAATTTAATTATCCGGTTTGACAATTGAACATCGATCGCTCGCTTAAATTTTCGCGCTCAATTTCTCCTGTCTTTTTCCACAATGCGAAGTCGAGGTGTTGGTTGGAATGTTTGTCATTTTCCGTGGCACGAACCTCTGTTATTTTATTCGTGAAATCCCACTTTTATACGGTTTATCGAGATCTCTTTCATTGTGCAACAAGATATATCTCTCGCTTCCTCGCATAAGATAATATTCATCGTTGTTTCATGTGAATTGTAATTTTTATGAATTTACAAATTTGTTAAGTATCTGGTTGACTCGTCCTTACAACCACCGCGGAATTACGTAACGGAAAGGAAACTGGTTTAACAAACTATTCTCGGTCTCTTATATTTTCTCGGCGAATCTCGTGGTAAACTGTAAGATGCGGAATGCGAGGGTAGAGGATAGACAGGGAAAAGCCCGCGGATTTTAGTTGGAGAAACTTTTCTCACCTGTCGCGCCATACTTTATTCGGGCGACAGCGGCGTTTCATGACGACCGTACGGAAATAAGGATGTCGAGGAGGACGAAGAGGAACTGCCACGATGCCGAGAAGGGGAAAAGAAAGGAAAGAAGGAAGGCTGGCTCTAAAGGAAAAGAGGAAGAAGATCGAAGAAAATGGTAGAAAAGACGGCGTAGATAGTCGAAAGTCATTTCTGTCGGGTAAACCGTGTCGGAGGAATTCCAGAATAAACAAAAATGGATCCACCCCCCCCTCCCACACCCTAAAGCGAGGCTGCTTTATATCCCAAGGCTGACGCGGAAAAGAATCCAGAAACGCGAACAAGCTCGTAAATCAAATGTGTCTGCACTCCACGGCGAGTATACGAGAGTCGAATCCGTAAACCCTACGCCCCTTTAATCCCACATCCATTATTGGTACGTCACGAATAAGAGGGTACTTTCTTCGGTGGCGTAGAGCACCGCCATTACCAACGCCATCGCCAGTCAAGCCAAGTCGTCTTTGGGATACGGTGGTGCAACGATGGAGAAGGGGCGAGAGAGGATAGAAAGGGGTTCCTCGCGACCACGCATTATTTCCTGTCGTGGCATTCGATGTAGATGGCCCCGGGCATTCCAAACGTTTGATTGAAAATTTCTTGAGACTCAGGAATGGTATGTGCAATGGGGTTCGACGGTACGCCGTTTCACAGACGGCTTTATCCCTGACACAGAGGAAAAAGGACGAAGATAAAGGGAGAATCGATCTATTTAACATCTAGGACTGTTCGAGATCGTGGTGGACGTTGATAGGAGGAATGCATACCTAATCCGTATGAATGGAGGACAGGCTTTGTCTCGTCCCGATCATCTTTCTGCCTTTCGTTTGAGAAAATGAAAGAGGGCTAGGTCCGTCGTATGCTCGATTTTTCGGAGAAATGGCGTAATTCGCTTACCGAAGGAAGATTTACAAAGGATATAGGGAGGTTGAAATATTGTCGCGAAAATGAAATAATCCGTAGGAAGTAAAATAATTTCCCAACAAAATGTAACGATACCCTGTCCGATAGATAAAAGGCCTAACCAACTAAGTATAGGCAACGAAGACGGAACGAACTATCAAAAACGAAATACGTCTAATCTATTGCGTGGCTTATTGGAGTTTTCCCCGGATTCGCCTCCCTCTCGTTTGCCACATCTGTCGCACCTGTCCTTAACATCCTTAGCACTGGCAGGACGCGTGTCTGCCAGTTATACGAAAAATTCGGACAGGAAACGATACGCCCAAGGAATCGGTGAAATTGCTTCTGCTTACAAACACGAATTATTCGTTTCGAGAAGTAGCCGTCTCGTGGTGCAAAACCCGTTTATCGACTCGTTATTCAACTCCAACAGCCTACTGTCGTCCAACTTGAACACTTCGCACATTTATGTCTCTATCAACCGGCGTTGAATCTACGTATTTGTCGTCTACATGGAGATATATTCGGAAAAAAACATAGAACATTCTATGCAAGCATCGTCGAGCTTTCATTTGCTAAACTCAATTTCCACGCGATCGTACATTTTTTTCTGGACAAAAGCCGTTAAGTGCCGTATTTGAAGACGGAACGCGTCTTGAATCGTTTTTTCGATATTGGCGCATTACTTGATTAAAAATTAATTAATTAATGTCACCGACTGTAGTAAGCGAAGCGGTCAAGGAGACGAGATATCGGCGTGGCGTTCAAACAGGATGACGCGACGCTGGAAGAAAAGGGTGAAAAAAATGGCAACGTTAGGTCGACTATTTTTTCGTTCAATTCCATCTAGTTGAATGTAATGCGTTTAATCGCGAATACGGTGTCCGTGTACGCTGTATAGGCTGGCCGGCGCCAAAGCGATAATAGTAGCGAGAACGATCGCGAAGCAATCGATCTCTCGACGGGCGTTCATGGAAAATGAAATTGTGGTCCGAGTATTATCCGGAGAATTTGGATTATCCTCGCACGTAATAGAAAGCCCATTAGCGCAGGCATATTGTTTCTAGCGACAAGCCGCATCGTGCAAGATTACCCGTGCCCGATTAATGCTAAAAGTAGGCATAATTGCTATGATTAACTGTTCTATCAACGAAATTCCCGTAATCCGCGGTTATCAACCAGAAGTGACGTGACCGCCGTGAACCATCGGCCATTACGTTCGTCGTTCCATGGTCTCTGATACGTCTATGACAAGGCAATACGAAAAACCGCATCAATTTCGACGATCATTGGCCTGCAATGAAATTTAGGATTTGTAATCGAGGAACTCGGAACTAAAGTGGTATAAACGACAAAATCTTTATTCCGAAGAAACTCTGGAAACTTGCAAACATCGAAATACTTTACCGCGCGTAACCATAAAGATTTGGAAATTCATAATAAAATGCTGACCACAAACGTTGTCTAAAAATGATTTCTAGTTACTTCACGCATAGATAAATTAGGCACAAATACAAGTAGATAAATTTGACGTCGGATAAGAAATTATTTCGGTATTTCTCTACTATGTACAAGGGTCATGTTACATTCTCTTCCCACACAGTCGCCGAATCAAGGCTTCGGTAGAAACATGCTTCCGCCTCGCGTTAAAGCGAATTACCAGGAGGAGACGAGGTAAAACGAGGATTTAATTATCGGTGCAAGGAAGTTTCGACCGGGCGGGAATTAAATCGAAGCTCGAAAGCGATCTTAATCGTTGACTGTTAATCACTCGATTCACCAGCGTGGGAATCCAAACTTTTCAAATCGTCCTGCGTCAGAAAAAAGCAGGATGAGGTGATTGATGCCGGTTAGGCGAAGAGTTAGCGCGAGTTCTCGGGTTCGTTTGGAAAATTCGTCAGCTAACGAAATCGTTCGCGCCGACCCCGCGATACGAACCAACGAGGGGTAGTTTCGATGCTTACCACCCCCTTGCTCGCTCTTCTATCACACACATACACACACACACACACACATACACACACCTGTGAACCCTTTCAGAGTTTTACGAAACCAGTTCCTATCCGAAAGTTCCGTTCTCTCAGTATCAATGCAGCTGGTACCGTACCAGTCGCGTGTTACTGCCTCCGTCGCGATTGATTTCCGTCATAGTGCATCGGCCAGCCTGCTCTAATTAATGCTACTTTTGCCAGTATAGCGTACGACGAGTGAGCAGTTCATTTGGGAAGAATTATCGTCGAGGCGATGTCGTTTCTGGAAATTGTTGTCATTCTCTACGAGAAAAATAATATCATTTACCGCGATTTCTTGTAATTATCGTATATTATTTTCAACGCGATTCGTTTACAAGTTCAAACTTTTCGTTCGACTTTCTGTTTATTTCCCTATTCAATTTGCCGACGAATTTTACTTTCCTCGGTTCAGCCATTTCCATGGTAAATCGACGTATATCAACGTGTTTCATAATCGAAGAATTTACATCTCAAAAGTGCTCAATGCATAGTAAACTAGAACTAATCATCGTCATTTTATGGATTTTTATACGAGTCGTAAATTATACACAAGCCGCTTCTTAAATAAATCCAACGATAACCGTCTAATTTTCATCCGGTCATCGCGTTAGTCCGAGACTCTGGGCAACTTCTAACGATAGGAGCGATAAGCAATCTACTTCGAAAGTTACTTACGCTTTCGAGGGACGTTTTATTGATGGGTCGCTTAATCTGTATATATCGTATCGAGAAAGGTATCCGACGAAGTCGCGCACGCCCGTAAACCTTCCGAGTCAGGATACGATACGGATAATTCCATTAAACGCGATCCACCGCTGGCGAATGCAGTTTGGAAATCTTTTCAGGCTCTGCCACGCCTCCGTTATGGCCGTTGCTTAAAGTAATTGGGATCAAGATCCAATGAGTTCGTGCAGCGTTTTAACGCGAATTACAAATTATAGTTTGCCGAACGGCCTGTTTAAATATATTTTATAACGATAATTTATTCCCTAGAAACCAGTTTCGGACGAATGTTACACATTTAAGTACTTAACCGCCGGGTAACTCGATTCCAACTGCATTCCTCGCGAGTACGTTACGCGCCTCTCATCTCTGACATTCGTTTGAAATCGCGAAGGGTCCGATCGAGCCTAATTACATTCGATAAAAGCCTGGAAACTTCGGTCAGCGACGGCAAGACACTATCGCTGGAATCGAGGTCGAAAACTGGGGTTGTTGGCAGACGGAGTAAATGGCAAAAACTAGAGGGGATCGAGCAGCCCTATCTGCAATTGCAATCGATAGTACGGCCAGCCTGAAGTTCTCGAGTACGATATTTAAATGTCAGGCACATAACACGCGTTCGCCACCTCCAGAAGGGAGTACCCTAACATTTATACCTCGCCCTTGTACTTAGCGTTCCATGCGAAACAGCCCTCCTTCTACGCTATCTCCCTTTCCTCTGCGCCTCTCTTTCCCTCTCCAAACGTTTCGCTTCGTTTTTCTTGCGCTCCTACCAGCCTAACTTTTCATATTGCACACGGTTTCTATTTATATAGGTTGATGCAACAACTAATTCAATTGCGATTCGATCAATTGCGATTGCGATATATTATACAAGAATAGATCTAATCTTGCACTCCATTGACATCGTCACGGATGGTGGAAAATAAGGCTAGAATTGTTATCGAAATATAGATACGGCCATTTACCTGTCTGTGCGTTCAACACAACTTTCTTCGTCAATGTCACGAAAATCCCGAACGATGTAACAGAGAGCGTTCTAAAGGGGGATTAAGTAAAAATCAACTTCTCCCTATTTTAATTAGCACGATTTCCAAACCACAGACGATACCATGAATATTCAAAAAACCAGCCTGCGTTTTCATGAAAAATCGCTTTGAAACTGTGTGCACGCACGGCGCATAAATGCCAGCAAACACAGAAAACTGACGCGGAGGGAAGAGAACGGCTGGCAAACGTTATTAAACTGGAGGGCTATCGACTTGGCGCGTGTGAACGCGAAGAGGGCTGCGGTGGCAGCCATGGTTGACGTTAGAGCCAGTGTGTTGGCCATTTCGCGTTTCCACGGGACTGTTCCAACCTCGACCGAGTTGCTTTCAATGGGCCTCTGAATCCCCTTGTCCCTTCTGGACAGAGCGCAACGGTAGCGGCGCGTGCGAGAAACTGCCAAGCGTTAAGATCATCGCGTAATATGCAAACGTTATTAATCCGAGAATGAGCCACTTTAGGCTGTGAATGGCTTCATTTGAAATCTCGGCTCGTGGACCGTCGAATAATCACGTTTGCCATGCTTGTCGACCGGTGAACTTCCGACTCGCGCGATATTACCGACCGCCTGGTTTAGTCTGCTTGCTCCGCAGTCTCGTTAGCTGCTTATGTTGGGCTTTTGTTGGAGAGAAGCGTACGCGTAGTTGACTTTTCAACGTTCTTCCGGTATTGTTTTACTCGTAACCGGGATCGGGTTCCTTTATTTTTCTCACGCAAACCCACAATTAAATTAAAAACCGAATACCAATCGTTATTTTTCTCATGTCATTTCCTCTCAACCCCAAAAATGCGGTTTCTTCGTTAAATCTAAGGAAACCTAAACGATACTACATCACCGAAGATACGACAGAAGCTTTGTTAACGTGAAAATACTAATCACAAAATGAACTAAACTGTGAACAAAAACACAGAAAGAGAGCAACTTTCGGAACAAAATTCGGTGGACTAGAAAGATGACAAAGCTGCGAGAACTCGGGATGAAAGAGTTATGTCGAGGTGAAAACTTGAAATCGCGACACAGCTGCACAAGTATTGATTAATTTATTAATCGCAATACTATAAGACGTTGCGTATTAGAAAACAAACACGTGTAAGTACATCCCTGTTAATAAATATTGAAACACCTACGAAAACTTAAGTAACTCCGAAAAATGATCGACAAAGTATCAACAAATTTAAAACCTTAAGCTACAAGAGAGCTACGATATAACCTTATCAATATAAATGATACAACAAAATGAATTTTCTTCTTGTTTTGTGTATATTTGACGCGTTCAAATGGTAGAACGACGTTCACCAAAGAACCAAGTGGAAGGGAAACGCACCAGAGAAGAAAATCGAAAATCGTTGTCATAATTGAAATATTTTTATTCAATCTACCGTTTTACGTTCACCGTCACGAAACGATACGAAGGAGTGTCTTGAACGTAAGCAGGTAGATAGGCATAAGTTTATGGGCAATTTTATCTAATTTACGGTAAGCCCAGTCCTGGATACGATTAAATAGACTGCAGTCACGCATTCGGCATATGTGTATCAAGACAAGCTCGATAAGGAACGCCACGTGAACCACCATACGACAGCTGACTATCGGAAGAAACGAAGATTCGAAAGATATATTCGTTTTCACCTAGTACGTAGTTGCGGTAAAATTCAACTATCGAAACGTTGATATTATGCAAATTGGCCGGATGAAAGTGGCGTACGCGATGACGATTGTTCGAGTGAAACGAACTAGAAAACTCGATTATCCGCGCGTAAAAAAGCACGGTCCGGTGTATCTCGGTCAGTGAATGATCGATGGAACTACGAAGTTATTGAGTATTATTGGAATTATTGTAGTATGGAGGCTAAAAACGCAGGCGTGCAAACAAATGTTGCGCGAGGTTGCATTAAACTCGATAATTACACTGCGAATTTTTATGCGTTTATTGAAAATTTGGAAGCGCAAATTTACATAGAACGCGCGTATTATGGCAAAATATATAAAATACGTGAAGTGCTTTCTGCAACATTTAGCGGGTAAAATAATTTTCTACCAAGGTCTAGTTTCTAAATTATATATTTTAAAAAGTATGAATTTGCATCAACAAAATGACAACGAAATACTCTAGAGATACGTTTTGTAGGAAAACGATAAAGAACAAATTATAAAAATACTTTGAAGCAAAATAAAATACATATAACAAATTTACTTATCCAATCTCAAGCTACTAGATTGCTCGACTAGCAGTGAGATATTAACACGGTAAACGTAAAACAGTTAATTAGACGAGAAATAAATCTACCAAAATGTTAATTACCGCAAACTTCGTCCTCGTCTAGCACGGGAAAACCAGTGAAGATCGAACTATCCACACTTTTATTTTGCCTAATAACGTATACATCGATACGTATACTTCGCTTAAAAAAATTGTATAAAGTCCCGGTGGAAAATATTTCTCACAGCCACACGTCATACGATATTTTCCCTTTCATTCGTTTTCATCGTCGGCTTTCGCCGATACTCGTTCAACGGTTCCTCGCGGCATTTTCTTCTTTCTTTTTTCTCTCCTATCATCGTTATCACTCGAAAGGAATGAAATCTCGTGTGCGTTTGCTTTATTAACGCAAGATACGCGAGCGAAATAACGGGCAGTCAATTAAACTGGGGTCGCCGTGGCTTGTTAGTCAGAGAAACGCACGAATTGGTAACTTTTTTGCCGAGGCCGGCTCGAAATGATTTACAGTCGGCGAGTTTTTAGCTATTTCACCCCGGAATGACAGGCTAGCTAATTAACTCCGCTATTGTTACCCTTCCCTGCCTTCGAGTCTATCCACGTAGTCGCAAAACTATTATTACTCACGCCACGTTACTTCGTAGTAATTAACGAACACAGTCCGAATATTCTGACAGGAAAGGGGGAGATGACTCCGCTCTATTCCTGTTCTTTGCTTCGAACACCTTGGCAAACGTACCGTAATTCGCACGGGAATGTTTGATACCGTTGTATGAAACGTTGATCCTATAATCAGGTCGACTAGAATCCGAAATTTAGATATTACGAAATATAACATTTTCTCAGGGAACCGATTTCTATACGATCGAAATTCTGTACGATATAAAATATTCTTGGGATATTCATTTTTAAGAAACAAACGACACTTTTTTTAATTTTCTGTCGCAGTACGCCTTCGTTAGTCTTGTACGCTGCGTCTGTCGAATATTCGTAACGATATTACATATCGAGATATCGTATCTCGAACAGTTTTTTATACTCACCGCCTACGTTCATTAAGAAGTTATACGTGTATGAGCAGTAGTAGAAGCAAGCACGAAAGTCTTAGATGGGGTAATGTAAATTTGGTTACAAGCACGGCATAAGCCCGCAAATAATTAATTAGTAATACGAGAAAGGTACGGTAACGGTTACCTCGGTCCTTTCTCTACTCCTTGACATCAGAGTTTGAAATTGGAACACCCTTTCTCTCTTCAGCCCCTCTAACTCTATACCACGCTCTCCGGCTCTTTCTCTTTCATCCCTGTCGTTCCCCGAGCACGTTGCGTCTTCGAACGAGACGCGCGAGGTGTCGTCGGTTTAGGTACCCTCGCTCACCTCATTATACTAATTATTTAAATCCCCAAACGGCACATTATATTAAGCTCCAGCGCACTTCGTAACGTCCAGCAGGTATAAATCATCGTTACCTCGTCTCGCTCGTTAGGAAAGTAAGGAAAGCTGCGCTGATAAACGGCCAGGATACATCCTCCGAAAAGACGAACCTGCGTTTCTTAGATCTTGAATTCCCAAAGGAATCGCGAAAAACGGTTCGTTTCCATTAAAACTTGTATTCCTTTTCTTCTAAATTATCTAAGACGTGCTCGATTGTTCTTCCAACATTTTTCGAAACAACGTACCCATATTTGATCTAGTCCATTTACAAGACGAAAGTCGAGAATGTCTTCGCGCTCGAGTTACACCGAACAAAGTTCAAAGTTTTCAACAAAGAAAGTCCTCGCATTCTTAAACTTCTCGACTTTCTAAATCTATATCAACGAATATTACGACATTTCTCTTCGTTCCTTTTCGCTTAAAACTTACTTATGGCAATACCCATGGACAGAAAATAATGAAAAATAAAAACCCTCGTCGCGAACTTTATCGCGCAACTTTCCTCGATGTGCAAACTTCGAGGCTACAAACAAGCTCGCATGAAATATTTCAATGAAAAAACAATGATCGACGAGGAAGCTTGGCGCGCGAACTAACAACCCGCGATGTTAAATGAAAAGCAACCAATCTTTCCTTTATCGAGCGTCGAGATGGAAACGCTAAAGCCTCGTTTCCGTGCTCGTGCCATAAATGTTAGATAAAGACGTGACTATTTGCAGATAACATCGACGTCGTTCGCTCCTGGAAATACCATAGCTCCTGGTACACGAGCGTGTTCTCTAGATCTCGTGTCCGGTCATTTAGACGCGTAATTCCATTTCGGGAATTGCTCGCGTTAGAATTCATTCGGGATTCGCGACGCGAATATACTTTGCATACGCCGAGTGTCAAAAGATCTTACAAATGGAAATAGAAACTTAACGCGAAACCGATGATTACGAATTTGGGACGATCATAAAAGATCGTATCAATAATTTTCCAATATTCCGTTTACTTCTCCATAAATTATCCGACTGTAAATCGTTAAACCGTCTGAATAAATTATTCTATGAAACTAACGTCAAGATCCTACAGCCCATACCCGTAAAACCAGAAACCCTACAAAACGAAACACACCATAAATAAGAAATATGTAAGGTAGAGTATATAGGTGGCCTCGCGTCTAAATCCTCGAAAAACCTACCAAATAACTTTTCTCATTGTGGAGACGTTACCCTAGTCCCTAGGAGACGCATAAAGAACTAGCCGAGGAATCGACGAGGAATCGCTCGTCCGAGACGAGAGAACCTTCGAGGTCCGTCATAAAATCGAAGGAAGAAAACCGAAGCGGTGGAACGAGTTGTCGGGTAGGCGTTAAATTCGGTTACGAGACAAAATGACGCGGGATCCCCCGTGAGTCCGGGTAACACGGATAATGCAAATAAAGACGAAATACGAAAGAAATGGTTGGGACGAGGGACAAGTCGAACGAAGCGCGACTGCAACCTCGTAAGACACTCGAAGCGGGCAAAACGTGAGAAAGATACGCGCCAAGAGGTCAGAGGCCACCCGCTAAGGGGTCTGGAACCCCTTAGTTTCACATGCCCGGCGCATTTCGGAAAACTCGAGTTCAGCCGGGCTTATAGTTGAAGTTTGATACGACGTTGACGGTGTGCGCGTTTAGTGAAACGGGTGGGACTCGGTACGCGGCATGAATAAAACATACTCAGTCTCGTAAAACCGTATCCTACTCCTTTCTTCCTCTTACGTCTCCTTCTCTTTTAACCTCTTTCTTTACCTTGCTTTTCTTTTTCTTTCTTCCTTCTCTTTTCTCCTCCCTTTTCGAAGAGTTGTTTCCCGTTTCGTGTCCACTTGTCGATAATTACACGTCGCCGCTGATGATTTATATTCTATGATTTTCTTTGATTAATTATATAAAATTATAGCGTCGTACGGTAAAAATGGGATAGAGTACAGCAAGAAAAAGATACGATAGCTAAAGATAAAGAGATATCCGTGTCGTATCGGCAATAGAGTTACTTGAAACGAGAAGGAAATACCGTGACGATGTATCTATCGACAAGGTATACAGAGATGGTGGAACGAATCGAACATTCACTGGCAAAGGAGATAACGATTCAACAGTCCAATCGTTCGCGTAATATTCCATAATATCATTTCACGGATGCGATTCAAAGTTTTCGAGGAAACTCGAAGCGAGAAGTTACAATGGAAATTATGGCCAGAGCACGCCTCAACGCCGCAGCTGCAAGGGAAACACAGTGAATCAAACTTAATAATGCCGCCGAAACACCTGTTTGCCCGTTCTACGCTTCCTGCGCTTTCGTCTGCCTCGACGCAACGAGATTCCTCGTAAAACATTATTGACTTCGTCCTATTAAAATCGAATAATCGCGTAGCATCAACTTATCAAAAAGTACCTTTATCTCTTTCGTAAGATCGTTCGTTTTTATCTCGCTGTCTTATCCTCGGTTATCGATTGTTCGTCGGTATAAGTTTCGTTACGTTACGAGAGAGGAAGGCGAACTAAAATTTATTACGTTACGTTTGACAGAACGATATACATGATAAAGAAATTGGCAAGAACATATTGTCGCGTCTAGTTATCCAAAGACATTCATGGACGCGCAAATAATTTTCGGGACATTATATAGAACGCGAGGGCGAAAAGATGTCGTAAAGCAGATAGCAGCAGAAAAAAATACGTAGGCAAGTTAACACCTCGAAGGATAAAGAACAAAAGAAATAGGTATAGGAGGATTATTTAAATAATATGCATCGTGCTTGATTTATCAACGGCGTTACTTAACAAATGCGACCGTTCTACGCTACGAGATGTAATCATTCAATTATCCAGACGTATCTCGCGGAACGTATTTTTAAGTGCTACGAAGCACGAAAACAGGAAAACCCAGTCCGAAGAAAAGAACATATGTAAATTGGCAGCTCGGGATAACCAGAAAGAAACTAGAGCAGCTTTCCTGGAAAGTTATTAAAATTCCACCTACCATACCGACTCGCTCGACTTGCGATACCAGCCAGCAAAACACATGCATATATGTATGTTTTCTCCACCCCAACGACCAATTCCGAAATCGAAGCAACTCGACGAATTTCCAGAAAAGATATTTTACCTGCTGCTCGTACGTTTCATTTTACTAGTTTCAAGAACTAGGCAAAAAGAGGAAAAGGCACTAAGTAAGAAGCGTTACATCGTCAGCGAGATCAATCGTCAATTATCAAATAAAATTCAAAAAGATGCAAAGAAAAACGTTTACTTTCGATTTCTACGTAATAATCGACGTAAATTTATGAGTTGATAAATATAAATCTAATATAAATCTGGGAAATCTTCTCGCAAGCACGGTATCGTGTATTATTATTGCAGTATCGTTTCACCGTATTTTACCGGTATTTATTCAGCGCAGCGTTACCCAGCGTAGTTGGAGATTCAATTACCTCGCAGCAGCCGGCCAATGAAATATCACGTAATCTCGCGTTTGAAATCGGCTCGGAAGTTTCCCGGCGTTTTCGGTGGCGGCTCTACGGTTACCTCCGAAGTTACGGCGGTCGAACGATTTCGTTGCTAGCAGCTGCCAACGAAGAAAACGGAATCAAACTTAATTTCGTTCCTCAGACAGTAGGCCGCGGTGCTAGCTTGTATACTCTCATCGTCCTCCGCTGCCGTGCGCGAGCGCTAGCAAACCTTAGACCGCGTAACTGACCGTGAAATATCATTCCGCAATTTCGTTTAATTAAAATCTGATTCAAAGTTCGCGAACGACCGGCCGTCCCGGATAATACTCGTTACGCCGGCTGCGGTTAATGCATCAGCGGAACTGTTCAACTTCTTCGCTCCCTCCGCGCAGCGTCGTTTCGTTCCTTCCAGCACTTCCTCCCGTTATCTCCACTTACTTCTTCGCAGATTCCTCTCCTTTTCTCTTCTCTTCTTTCTTTTCCACTTTATTTCGTTCGTTTTATTCGGAGTTGTTGCTTTTCTTACGAACGCTTTTCTTGTCTCTCTTTCTCAACTTTTTCGTTTCTCTGTGCTCGATCGGAATTAGGTTTTGCTTCGTAGAAGGTAGATTTTTAGTCGATTTATCGTATTCATGTAGTTTCGAGGATTTTCTTGGCAGGAAAGGTTTCTGGTCTCTGCAAGATCTGTTTTTCGTGAGTTACGTTTCCTTCATAATTGGATCTTTCGCGTTCACGGTGGATGGTAGCTTATACTATTTTTGTTGAATGTACGAACATTCGATGCTAACGCAAAATAAAGTTACTTTTCCTATGTTATATCTCCGCGATAAAAGATAACAAAGTATTCGAAGTATGCCTCGCTATTTCAAACGACTACTAAATTTTATCCGTATTTCGAATAAAATTTGTCCGAGTCTGGTCTATCTCTCTGGCGAATTTCGACTGCAGTTCCAGGAAAAATCAATGCCATAAAATTCCCGCCACCATAAAACCCAGCAAGGATAATTATTTTCCGAGTAGCGCAGCGACACGTTTAAAGGCAACTTTCCTCGGGGTAGTACCCATTGAATTTTTCAACGGATCGCGTGCAACCGCTGGCACATTCGGTGCTCGATATGTCTCGAAGAAGGAACACCTCGTGCCTCCGGGATATTCCGCGTAACTACAAACCGGACTCCCTTAAGAGATGTCCTAAAAGTCTGCCGCAATAAAAACCCAGGGAACTCCATAAAATATCGTCCGCAGCGTTTCGTTCCCCTATCAGTTATCCATCCGTGGTCTCTCGACGGATAAGAAGCGGCCATATAAAGCGCCACTACGCCTGATTGAAATATAACCCGGATGATACGTATTTCTTTGCGCCTACACGCGTTATACGACGCACGGTGCTTCCTTACGATTAAACTTTGACATTCGTGCTCGCTTCCCGTCGGATACGTTTGATGTAATACGGTCGCGATCGCTCCTTGCCGATCTACTTTTCGAATTATTAAAAAATATGCCCCGTGATATAGTCAATGGAACCGAAACCAACGGGAACAGAGTTTACCGAAGATTGGATTTTCCTCTGCGTGTTTCGAAATTAAGGAATATCTTCCCTTATCGTCCATTCCTATAGTGGAATCCTGTCATTTTTTATTTTTATGGCGATGAAAAATCGCGTGCAAGTGGAATTTTCCTCGATCCGTGTAGGATGGAATTATGATATTGTTCTTAGTATTAAGGAGCATGGGACGCGTATAAAATATAAATGAGTTATCGATGTTATATTATATTGAAAATGTCACTTTCTAGGTTCGGAGTTACTCAGTTTTTGGCATATAAATTATTAGAGGACGTTGGATTGTAAATCACACGGCACTATTCGGAGTGAAACCCGAACACAGCTAATCTGTAACAAGACATATCCATTTCGGGGTCATCCATTAGTTATCGACACGTTGAAATTTCGAAATATCAATCATTCTATGGTGTGTACACGAACGTAGTCACACGAAGATCTACTCTGACAATTATAGCATCAAAACTGAATGTTCCTCCAACTACCGTAAAATTGTTGTACAAAAATATATATTTTTTAAAATAATTTTAACTCGTGTAAAAGCTTCCGGTTCACTTATTAAATCGAATTTAGACGGAATTATGTTAAAGAGATAAATATATTTTAAAGATGACGTTAGCGAAACGAATACTGTCTCGATAATATGTATCTAGTAAAAGATAAGACACATCTGTTTTCAAATAATTTTTCAATAATTCTTTACCGCTCTCGTTGCATATAATTTGTAACTTTCGACTTATAAATTTCGCTAACAGTTTCAATTCGATTGCGCAAAGACCACCGATTTCCGCTTTTCGTGCTATTTCGCGAAATTAACGCCGAAGGCTACCTTATACCTCAATGAACATCCGATTTTCCTATCTTTGTGGCAAACGTCCCACTTGCTCACTGTCTTGCACGTAACATTATATATACTTATTAACCCAACAGAACAGAGCGGTTTCTACAGCCAAATTCGACAATTCGCGCTGTGCGCTGTGCAATACGCAACAAAATGCAATTTTCCGGCAGCAAACGAACCAACCACATACAAAGCCCGTAGTTCGTTAATTCTACATCACGGAAAATGCAAATACTCGCCCGACAAACGAAAAATAAATTTTCTGATCTCTAACAGCTGCAGGCCAAATTGTGCTTTAATCTCTGCCACGACAAATTTATTACGGTGATTTCAAGCGACGTATAGAAGAATATAAGGAGAAAGAAGAAACGAAGAACGGACAGAATAAAAGGAAATCCATAAGCAAAGGTACAGCTCATCCGTTGATAAGAAGAATATCTGTTGTTCTCAAGGAACGGTCCAGTGTCAACCGAAAACGATGGAAAGAGGACGTATTAATAAAAATCATCGGATTTACAGCGGAAACGTATTTACAATTGCTCGATAGAAATATTCCTTAACCTCGTTGCAACACACATCTATTACATATTTGGCTTTGACTCGAGGATTTGAAATATTTCATTAGAAACACGTTCACAAACGCGAAGCGCGTTCTACGATTTGGTAGAAGCTAGTGCCAAGCGAGAAGGGGTGAGCCAAGTCTCGACACGATTACCAAGGGTAGATCCACCTGGGTATTAGAGCAATAATCGTATAACAAAGCCCGGTCACCCGATGGTCCTTCCGGGTGGAATATGGATGCGCTTTGTTAGCCGAGAATTTGTTGGACTATGCGGGTGGATCCGTGAAAATGACGCGAGAAGATCAAAGTCGCGACGCAAATTGTTACATCCGGCCCGCCTTAGCGCACAAATGGACGCTACGTGACAAATGGACGACGAATAATCAAAGAAACAGGAAGAACCGTCGACAAGCCAGCCGTGCTTTGTGCGAAATTTGGGCCACCGAATTCGTTGCGGATCCTTTGTTTCTCGCGCGTTCGATGAAACGACCACGAATGCTGTAGAAAATTCTATAATCGCTAGATTTCTGATTGTTAAATCGAATCATTGTGAATTAGCATTTTACGTGTCTTTTCCGTTTAAAATTTTTGTAGCGTGATTTAAATCACGCGTAAAACATTCGAAGCGAGAATGAACGAAACCAACGAGTCATGATATTATTTATACTCGTACACGCATGATCAATACCTATAGGAGATTCTTTTAAACAAAGTACTACTTTTACGAAACATTTCTAACAAACGTAATATGAATTTTCTGGAAATTAAAACCATCGCGTTAAGGCCTGGTATTTGCATTTCATTTAAAATAATCCTTTTTAATCGATTCCAATGTTCACGCATCCGATCTCAGTGAATATTAAAAATGTGTATTGCGGTAATCGATTAAATAAATATCGATGTATCTTTCATAATATTAATCGCGTTAAAATAAAGCAACCTATATATCAAATTTTCTTATCGGTTAATTAAAAACGATTTTCAAATTATGAATATTGCAGACAATTTTTTTAGAAATTTACACACAGGATTTTGCGGGAGAAGCTGATCCGTGTCGGTGCAGTTTTGTCCCTTCGCTGCATACGAAATTTTTATCGCCTTCTTATGAATATATTCGATCAGGTTCTAAATCGCAAAATGCAAGAAATCATCGACGTCGTACCCGAGGCTAACTTTCCAGAATCCGTTGGCCAGTGGCACGCGCCATAAAGGACCGAGGAATTCCCCGCGATACACCTAAATATAAATCCGATTTATTATTGATACAGGATATTATTAAATCCGTTTACCTCGTTCTCCCGCTCAAACTAAGTTTAAATCTCCATCATTGATAGAAGAAAGGAAAAAAAGCAGAAAGAAAGCGAGGCCAACAAAACGAAGAACAGGGGGGGAGGGGGGGTGAGGTGAGGGCAAGCTAGAACGAAACGGAAGAATGGCGAAGCGACGAAGAAGAAAAGAGACGCGGCTAGAGCGGAAGGGAAAACCGTTGGAAGAGTAGAGCAAGCCGACGAATTTATTAACTTTAAAAGCTGGCTGCAATGCCGCCTTGTTGGAGGCGCTTTCATGGCTTTACGACCTGGCTGCCCCCTTTGCCTCTCTCCTCGATCGACTCACCCTAGCCTCCAACTACCCTCATCCCCTATCCAAACCAACCCACCCCTATCCCGTGGATCCATGATGCTCAACTTATAATTTTCTTTGAAGCTTCGTGGCTTATCGATTGGCCTTTATGATTGGAATTTGTAATAACTTTCGATCCGGGTGCCGTTTCACCGCACGACGGCGCTCGTGCTCGTGCTCGTGCTCGTGCTCGTGCTCGTGCTCGTGAACGCGCGTGCCTTCACAGGCACAAGAGGGGGTTGGTTCTACTCCCCCGGATTTCATATCGCGGTGCTACCCGCCACTGCACCTCCGTCGCCGCACTACCGCCGCACCGCCGCCATCTCCAATCGCCACCATCCCACTTTCGAGGTATGAGGATCCAATAATGGAGTCACAAAGATTTAGTTGCTACTTCGATGGTCTTTGAGCGTTTCGCTCGATAGCAACGGTGCCCGCGATAGAAAGAGTGGCCAATTACCGAACGGTGTCTCTTCCTACCAGCGCTTCCTTCAGACCTTCTCACGTATGACAGCAGTGATAAATGACGTTGACTGCAAAGCCTTCTGTCGGTCTCGATTGAAACTAATACCGCGAAAGATCGATCCTTTGCTTCTGTTTCTTCGCGTCATTTCGATATCTTACAGTTGACGCGTTAATGTAGTGGAATTTTTGATGTTATCGCTGAAATAGGAGTAGCGCGCGAATTATTATTCGTAAACTCGCCAAAGGATCACTATTGGAAGTTTGATGTAGACTATGAAAGCGTAGACTTTATGGACTTGCGGCAATTTAGAAAATACTTGGAATTCATAACAGTAGTATCTTGCTTTTTTTTCATATTTCAGGGAAACAAAGTCGATAGGTTAATTAAGCATCTGGAGATTGGTATGTTCGGCCAATTACTCGACTCGTTAGACCGGCTAAACAAATTTGCCTGACCGAGTCGGATATTCAGGAAAGATTAGCGTAGATTGCTCGGATGAAACTGTAAGACTCGGTGAAAGTCGGTTGATCGAATTACTGAACCTAAACGCGAACTTGGATCTTGCCAATTATCGTAGTAATTGAGCAACTTAAGCTACGAATAAATCTTTTTCTTTTCGAATTGAACGTCGGAGCCAGATTCCTTCGTACGAAGATCGACGGAACGGATAATTAAATCTATGTTTGAAATCGATTTTGTCATCTTCCTTGCTAGTGATCCTAATAATTCCAGAAAGATCCGACTCACTTCGTCCACGGCGTTTAATTACATTTGCAAATATCTAATCGATCGCTTAATTCAACGTTACGCGCTCGACACGCACTCTAAAATCGCGACGTTGCTATGCCGATTCGAAATTCTGCGATTGACTGTTTACTCCACAAGCAAATTTATCGATCCGCGAAACGATCGAGAGATACAAACTTCTCGAAGATTTAACATCAATTTGCCATTTTCACCGCGAACAAAGTAACGCGAAACACGGTAACTCGGAGGTTTGCGTCAAGAACAGAGTTCCCTGCGAAGAGCCAGCTAGCTGCGATGCTAATTTAATCTTTCTTCGAAACTACCAGAACCATTGCGATTCTTTCAAGCAACCCATTCACCTCGAGTACTTTAACGGGGCTTTGACGAACGCGAATATTAAGAAACGACGACGCATTCTGCCAAACGAAAAGTGCAAATGGTAGATAAAACGTATAAACAGACGCGTGATAAACAAAATTTCGTTATCTTCGTTTAAGTTTTCTGCTAAAGCTATCCACATGTGTGCAAAATAAATTAAATGTTCAAGTGAAAAAGTTAAAAATAGCAAACGTTCTTGTACGCGCCGTAAAACCTAAAAACACCGTCGACCTAAAGCTAACCTAAGCCTTTCGAGACAGCGCGGTAAAAGTCGAATCGAAATCGTGCAGCGCCACCAGGTATAAAATTGCAACAGCGACGCATCGCTGGTGTGCAGTGAGCCTGAAGCGATGCACACGCGAGACACGTTGCAACGATAAAGACAAACGACGAAGCAATTACGAGGTCCGCATCGGGCGGAATGAATAGTTGCCGAAGTAGCCAGGCGAAGCAAGGCCGGGAACAATGTTTCACGAAAGACGAATTGCGACTCGAAAATGCCGAGGACACGGGCTGCCGGTGGTCAGCTGTGCTCGAAAATGAATCCTTCAGGAAGATATTATATCCGCCTGATCCCGATCCATTCCGGAGGACAAGAGAATGATGTAAGGAGGCACAAGGGGTTGCCCGAAGGAGGAAAGCGAGTCTGCCGGAGCTTGGCTTTACGGGGATACCGAGTAAATGCCCCATGAATGAACGATGAGCCCTGGGGCCGAGGATCCACCGCCTGCTTCATTTCTGCCTCCTTCTACCGGGTTAACCGGCCAAACACGCCCTTCCTGCGAATTCGAATCGGATTTAGAGTCGACCCCGGTCCCGTGGCCTCCCTGGAATTACGATTAGACTGTGTTGTCGATGGATACGGATCCTTATTACCTTCTCGCCTCGGCAACGATAGCGGATCGTGGAGTGGAGTGAATGTGTGAATTTGAAGGATAATTATGGGCCTGATGAGAGCAAAAGGAGTTGGTGCGTGATAGCGTAAAGGGGAATCTGGTTTTAGGACGTCTTTGGTCGAGATAGAGATAGGTAACGAGCGATAAAGGCGATTCGCTTTTGTGGTGCGCGTGGCTCTACGATCTCAGAAACCAGATCGAACCAGACCAATAACACGAAGTTTTTGTCCACTTTGAAAAGTAACACGGAAGACGGGAAAAGGAAGGGGAACGCTTGCACGAGAGAAAGGAAACTCAGCGTCGAGACGAAGGCCAGACGATTCGCGTGGGTCACCAACAGCAAGCGTGATGGACCGTTTTCCGATAATCGAGCCTGCTTTCTGTTCCCTACTAACCCTCCCCTCCCTTTCTCTCTCTCTCTCTCTCTCTCTCTCTCTCTCTCTCGCTGTGTCTGTCTATTCTCCGCGTCTCTTTCGATTCGACCGACCGATCGTACATCAGAAACACGATGATAATTTACCATCTTACGTTCGAGCCGGATTAAACGGATTTATTAACACCCGCTTCGTCATTTTTGAACGTAAACGATGCAAGCTTGATATACCGGCGATATACTATATGAAATTCCGGCGTAACTGCCGGTTCACCGTCTGTAACCGGCCGACCCAGATCGCGACAAGTATCCTATGAATGCCAGGGATAATGAACGCGATTACGTTAACTGAATTCCCTCGACCTCGACGAAAGTTAATACGGTTTAATGTCGTTTTGTGAACAGCTGCGAGTTACCTCGGCGCGCAAGAATGGGCCACAATGACATTGAACGAACGACGGCAATTAAAAATCTATTCTCGTAATGTCGTAAATTAGAATAGTGCAATTGATAAGACCTACGTCGATTTGAAATAAAGCAAAGAAAACTATCCCGTAAGCTTCTGTTGGATATATTTTCCACCTAGTTCGGAATTTATAATCGGAATCTGATAGAGAATTCGTCGGACCTATAACACGCCGATCGAATTAAATTTTTAACACTTTTCTCGAACAATCGATCGTTTACTAACTTTTTCTTTTTAATTTGTCCGCTTTAGTTTTCAATTCTTTGTAACAAAAAAAAAAAAAAAAAAGAAAAACAGACAAAATAAATTTGTCGCAGATTAGTGAGAAAGGTGAAAAGACGAGTTCTTTTGAAAACGCCATAGACTAAAAACGATATGAAGCTTTGAGAATTTGCTTCAAACGTTCGAATGTTTTTCACAAAAATTCCATTGATTTTCGGCTTTTGATTTCACACGGGTCCGATTTCTATCAAATTGCAAGATTCACTTTTATCGATTTTTAGCGATCGAAGCTCGAAAACATGGCTCGTGTATAACATTCGATGCAATTAAACGAATTACAACGATTAAAAATGTTTTCACTGTTTCTACCGTATCTCAACCGTCGATAGCCGTTCGAATACGTTTTTAACTGCTATTGTCTTTCTCTTTATACATTTTTAAATAAATTTTTATCAATCATATACATTTTCGAGTTTCTCAAAGATTCGTTGATCGGACAAACTTTTTCAAATTTTCACAGCTTCGATTTAATTATTTCTCTGTTACGATGCGAATTCTACGAACCCGATATCGCGGATGTATCACACAATCGATCTTTCCAATCCTTCAAAATTCAATGCTTGCAAACAAAGTAACGAATCTACAAATTCATGAAAAAAATTCATCCTAATAACCGGCATGATTCCCAGTTCACTGGAAAGCAATCCTTGTTCTCGATGTCATACATCGCTAGAATTCTGATTTACGAAACGAGAGTGAGAAATAGCGGAGGAAGATGGACCGTGCGATGCTATCAGCGTTGTTTGGTGGCAATGGTGGTACAATCAACCAGAATACGTTAACCCGTCGATTGACAGATTCTGCTGACCGATAACTCGCAGCAGCATCGACCCCCTAGGATTTCATGAAAAAAGACGAGACGAACAATCGGTCCAATAAAGGAGTAAGAAGAAGAAGAAGGAGGATGGATAGCGATTGACACATGAAAAATTCATGGCCTGCACCCGATGGCCACATCAGAAATGCCACGGGGCGAGCTCCGATTCGATTCTCCTTTTCTTCGTGTTCCGAAAGGTAGCTGGAATTACCGGGCTCTCCGATTGCTGCTTCAGCCAGTTGTTGCTGTCTCGAATCCAGCGTTTCCAGGCCCGTTAAGTCCGCTTCGGTAATCAGGCCGCGTTCTTCTTGGCTGATTAGTTGGCCGGAAACAAAAATCGCCGCGGAGGAGCTAGACTCGAAGGGAGAACCAAAGAAAAATGGAAAGAAAGGAAATACGATGCTCCAGTTCCATCCAACCAAATATCGTTGTTACTTTTTATCTAGATAAAAGTTACTTTTTTATATAGATTAGAAAAATGTTACGTATCGCGAATAAAGATCTAGAGAAAGTTGGATTGCAGAGTTAACGAGGTTTCAAGCAACTTTTATACATATAAATGATATATTTTTTTTTCAACTAGCCATTGAAAATCCGACAAAATATACTAAACAAATGCCTTTGGAAAGGAATGAAAAAATGAACGAAACGACGAGAACAAACGAAGACGAACAATGCAGAAAACAAGGATAAGAAAGGAAAGATAGGAGGCGAAGGGACAAAAAGTGGCAAAGGGTGGGAAAAAGAAAATTTGGCGAGAATCAAGACGTTCTTTCGACGTGGTACTTGGTAGCCTCTTATCGTGAAAAACGATACACGTATATCGGTCTCTGGAGAGAAGAGTTGGTGTGTATGTGTATGTGTGTTAGTTAGGGCAAACTCGCACACAGCGACGGCTGGTTGCGCTAGAATCTAAGTAAGTAAGTACATCCTTGTACTTCTCCTAGAGTTACGTGCGGAGGTTTGAAAATGGTCGGCGCTCTTATGAATTGGTATTAGAGGATAATTACGACGGTGATCCCAAGACGACGATTTATTACGTCGGAACGCGAAGCCGGATTGGGAAGGAGCAACGAGGAGGAGCAATAACGTCCAGCAAGCCGTAATTCCATCGAATTGCTTTAAGATAAACTCAACCGGGCATCGTTTCTTTTTTTAACGAAATTCGACTACACCGGTTTTCCGTTTGATCAAATTCTGTCAGTTGGAAATTTTGCCAAGGAATTTCGACGCTCCTTAATTTTTAAGTTTAAGTTTAAGATATATAAAAGATATTTACGACGTCCTAATTTTACCGTTCCATCGAACCAACGCAGATACTATTTTCGAAGATATCTCGTCGGTCGATAGGAATAGGTGACGTTCTTCTCGCAAATTTTCAAAGCTACTCTCCGTTTCCAGATCGCTAAGGACCCGAGATGACTCAAATGACGCGCGACGCATCCCCGAAAATTTGCCGCGTCGCTGAAGCGAGCCGTTACACCCCGCCGTCCGTTGGCTCAAACAAACTCTCGACCGAGAGAGCTAGAGCGCGTCCGTCCCCTACCAAGAAACAGGGACAGACGGAAAGAAGGAGAAAGCAGGAAAGAGAGCGACGTAATGGGCCGACGGTGATTTGTGAAGGGCGCAAAGTTGATTCAGGGGTGAGAACGGCACAGCTTTCGGCCGACGAAAATGAGCTCTAAATCAGGGATACCTGGGAAAACGGGTGTAACAAAAAGAGCTGCGCGAACGTACCGCCCGACAGATAGTGGATGGGACGAGAATCTGTAGAACCAAGAAAGTAGAATCGCACGACAGAAACGATGCGAGAAAAAGAAGATAGAAGCGGAAACTGCGAATGATACGAACAAAGTATAAGACGGCAGGCTTTTGGAGCCAACAAAATCCCAAAAGAAGCTAGCTATCTATCGAGAAATCCTTTTTCGATTCGACGAAAACATCGTTTGCTTCTTCTTCGAGTACCGAACGTATACTTTGGCGTTACTCTTATAAAATGTTTGAAGAACGATTGTTTAAATAACGTATCGTTCGAACTCGTAAAGTAGAATACGTATGAGAATCTTAGGGGAAAAGCAAAACCTTAGACGAACGTAGAGAAGCGAGAGAAAAAAAGGAAGGGAACAATCGGACGAAGACGTTGCGGAGGAAGGAAAAAGGGAAGAGGGAAAAGACGGAGAACGCTGTAGCCGGTCGTAATCCGCATCGAAGCGAAAAATACGGTTTTTATCTTGAAAACCGGGGTTAGAAGGGGAGAGGCAGGTTGGATAATTGCGTAATTAATTACAGCTTTTATCCCGCGGCTCGTGTCGGTTCGTGGAAGCCCAGACTGCGCTACCTACTTTGCCGACCGAGCACCTGGGCGATCGTGATTTACGTTCGCCTCGGTAATTAACATAGATAGAAACCGGTGCCCCGTCCTCGCCAAACGAAAGTCTCAGCAACCTCTTTCCCTCCGCCCCTCCCATTTCCTGCACGATCTTCCTCCGCTACCTTTCGAACCTTCAACCTCCATCTTTTCTTCCCCTTCTACTCCCTTTTTCTGCTTCTTATCGCGAACCGTGACATCTAAACCACGAAATCGCGCGTCCTCCGGTCTTCTTCGAACGGACCAAGAAGTAATTCTAGGAACTCTCGCTTCTTTCTCTGGGACGGCGACCTATAAATCCGTGCTGGTTGTCCCAACACATGTAAAAACATCGTCTCCAAGAGCGAACGGAGAGAAAGAAAGCGAAACGCAGAGCGATCTTTTCGATGAACACGGGGAGGCAACGATGCAGGGAAACCGAGCGTGCCGTTCTCTTCGTGTCCTCTTTTGTCTCTTTGCGAGGATTCCTTCGGAGAGGAGGAAGATTACGTTCGAAGATAAGAACGGGTTTTCTTAAGGCGAAAAGTGTTTTACACTGTTTAGATAGAAATAAAATGGAGCGCGAGCTATTGTTCGCTTCGTTCGACCTGGAATTTTTGTAATACGGGACGTTTCAAAACTTTTCGTGTCAAAAAAGTAAATACTGGAAAAAGCGACGATAAGCGTTGCTTTCGAGAAATAGTATTGATAGATATGATAAATAGAAATGATAGACTCAACAAGCAGAAATTCGACAGACTCGTATTTCACAATTCCTCGGCTCGATGTCCATTCGTCATCTTCGCGAATATCGTACAGTCTACGGTTCGACCATACAATTCTATCACCTTCGACTGTTCACAGAGGCAAAATAAACTCGCGGAGAAAGACCTGCCACTTGGTTTTCATCGAAACGCTTACACACTGTACTGTACCTGAACTGGAATCCAACCCGATAAAAAAGTAATATCGCAGTTGCGTAACTTCAATTTAAATATTCTCGCGGTGGAGGGCGAAAATTTCTTTATTAGGAAAGCGCGGGGTTAAGAGAAGAGATCGGATTTAAACTCACGGAAAGAAAACCACGGAGAAACTTTTCCATACACTTTGCGAAACTGACCATTCAGAGGCGAGTCGTAAATTTCATTATAACCATCCGACCTGCTTTCAATAAGGCCAAGAATTTACGTCCCATTTTCCCCGTCTCTTTTCTTTTCCTCTTTTCTTTTTTAAGAACGCAACCTTATCCTCCTATTTTGCACACCACGCGAAAAATAAAACGCAATAGAAGCAATTTACGCGGCACTTATTCCACGAGTAATAGAATTACCTAGTTATACGCGCGAATATTTGAGCGAGCTAACGTTACACGGTTAATAATGGCGTATTATGCCAGCTTGGCAATAAAACAAAATCCACTTAAGTTTGCCATTACACCTGGCTGCCTTCGTTCCAATCGTCAATTGGTTATCTTCAAGCGACGTGGATTACATTTAATATTTTTACGATTAACTACAAGTAGTAAATCCTTTCTCAAATTGAAAATGGTAATATTACGTCCTTTTGCAAATTGATTCTTTAAGTGCTCGTTAAAATAAGCCAACATGATCGAGAGAGAGAGAGAGAGAGAGAGAGATTCATCTTTTTAAGGTTTGAACTCTGTATTTCTCTTAATATTTGCAGCGTTAAAAAAAAAAAAAAAAGCAGGATTTAATAATAGAAATTGAATAAAAAACCGTAAATGAAATTTCATCTTAACGAGTTAATATAAAATACCGTCACGAAATCGGTGATTATAATTTTGATTAAAACACGTTCGCGATCAAAAAGGAAGCGATCGGAATAAAAGGAAGATCGATTCCATTTCCACTCTTGCCAGCGACCTAATTTCACTCGCGAATAACAAACTCTACACGCCTACCGTTCTGCGCGATATTTATCGCGTTGTTTACCAGAAGCCCTCCCAATTTTTCGTCGTAACGACCTACGACTCTCTGCCGGAAAGCATCGCACGCGTTTTAACCCGAATGAGCAAGACAAATATTCTCTCCCGTTCTACGAAAGAAATATTTCCGAAAATTTCCTCTTCCACTATATCACGTTCCACGTGTCACGGATACTTTTCCATGGCCGTTGGTACGAGAAATTGCTCTCGATCGTCGAACATTCGGTAAAACTTTCATTGCTGCGCGTCGGTCGCTGTTCATCATCCAAGGGGTAACGTGGAACCAGCTCATCTACATAGGTATCTGCACACGTAGGTAGACTGCTCGACGTCCTCGAGGATACAAGTGTAGGTTGTCGAATGGGGTGGGCAGACCAGGTTCGAAGAAGCTTCGAAAAGTTTCTCACTGGGAGAAAAACGACGAGAAAGAGTGCGCGGAGATCTTATATGCTACGTGTCCGAGAGAACATCCGGGAAGAAGTTAGATTCTTAATGCCGATGTTCGAGCACTTCATCTTCAAAGATTCTCTCGCTCGCCCTCTCGTTTCGGTCAGGGTCGAAGGAGGTGAGAGAAAAGTTGCCTGTTCGACTCGATGGCGATAAGAAGTCGGTCTATGTATCAAGAAAGACGAAAGGGCGCGCCTTTGATTCAACGTTCCATCTATTCGGACAAAGGGATCGAGAGATGAAGACGAATTTCGCTAAGAGAACGAGATAAAGCGTGTATGTAAATTGCTGGAATGCGGGATAAACGGAAGTCGAAGGAAGGATAAAATCGATGGTATCAATTTCGTTCTGTGCTTTTCAGATCAATGAAATTGGAACGACCTGAATGGAAAATTTGAAAAAAGCGTAAATCCACTGGTCGTAGATATTTTGATATTACGACACGATGCTTTTAACGACGAGATGAGATTTATTTTCTAACAAGCTACAAACGCTCTTCCATGCAATTGCTAATAGAATTAAAACATTGCTTTGGCACGTACGATCGGATCGATTACACATCGTCGGCCACCTAATGAATATTATGTGTATAACAAATGATTACCATCGATACTCGTAGTTTAACGTCGTAATCGCGTTATTCGGTCGTTTCAGACTTGTATTCAATTTTACATTAATGGCCCTTGCGAACGAAACACATGAATTTAGCTTATCATCCCTGTAAACCAATACGCGTCACGCGCGAGTAAATTACTTTTGCAAATCGTATTATTCAGGATATCGGTGAGCAAAGGGGCAATGTCGCGTAAAAAGAGAACTCAAGAAATTGGTTTAATTTGATTTGTCGATATAATCTCTTCTTTGCCAATACAATCCCAACGTCATCGTGGCGACTACGTCGCTTATCCGCTCACAGTACGCTAACGGTAAGGCGCAACGCAAACCCAAAACCTCGACTCGGCATTCTCATTCGAGAACGATCGAACCTTTAAACGACGTCCTAGTCTGCTCTAAGCGACGCTAAAAAAACGTAGAAATCTTCGGATAGAAGCTCGTTTGGTCGTCTTCCCTTTTCGGGAAGAGCGACTATTATAGAGCGGAACGAGGGAAGGGTAAGCGACGATGAAAAATACAAAAAAATCACGGCGTGACACGAGGACGAGACCCGGTTCAATTGGATTTGCAACCGAGCGGTCCACGATGTAGCTGGATGCGACCCCAGAGAGAACTTGAAAGAACTCGGGACGACCCTCTATGCACGAACCAGGGTGGAGATTCGTGACAGTGGGAGTGGGTGGGCAAAAAGGAGATTTCGCGTTAAAAAACGCGGACGAGGCAAAGGTTAAGAAGAGCCAGCACGCGTCCGAAATCTTAAGCAGCCTCCATCGTCGACCGTAGAGCTACTTTCCTCCGCTTTCTTTCGCTCCCAATTTCTTCGTCTTCTTTCTCCGCTTTCCACTTTACCGATCCTTTGCCCTCCACCCCGAGTTCTCGCTTAACTTCTTCGATTCTTAGATATACCTACCCTTATCACGGTTCGACACCAATCTTAAGCTCGTTCGTGTGAATTTCGACACTGGTCGTTTCTTTTAGCGATTTTAGGTAACGTTTTATATTCAGTGTGGTGGTGGTCGATAGAACGCCAGGGATTTTGCGAGCGACACGTTAGTCGTACGTTGATAGTCGTGAAACGACTAGAAGCACTCATATATAGTTAGTTATAGTTCGAGTTATAGGATAGAAATGCATCATCGGATTAAACGGTTTTGCTTATCGACGAACGGC
The DNA here is from genome assembly GCA_014737525.1 of Bombus difficillimus. Lineage (NCBI taxonomy): Eukaryota > Metazoa > Arthropoda > Insecta > Hymenoptera > Apidae > Bombus > Bombus difficillimus. The sequence goes on from JACXIT010000214.1 coordinate 1,323,185, forward strand.
GCCACGATAAACGGACGATACAGTTTTATATCGTGAACGGTTGTAACTCGCGGATTATCTAATCATCGTGGTATCGGTATTGTCCGAACGCTGGCTAATAGGAGAGGGATTATCGTAGTTTTAGGCGTACTTGAGATACCGATTATACGTACAGATACGACACGTTGAATATCGTAGTTCCTTAGACTGTCGGAAACAATTGGGAAATTCGCGTAATGCGAACGAATAGCAATGTGTCGAGACGAATTATTTCGGATAATCTTTTTATATTCAATTCGTAGCAAATTCGGTTTATGTCCTTGATTTACTCGCATACGGCGAATCACCCCGTTTCAAGTATTTCATATACCATAATACGGTATAACGTTCCCTTTAGCTCTGATATTTGATTCGCCCTGGAGATACAAGGTTTCCTAATTGTCTCGAGCAATGTATAATATATGTATATATGACTGAAATTGGTACTTATTTAACTGCATCCAGAATCAATCTTCAACTCGTAGGAATTATGCGAAGAATTCGAAACACACTGCGAATGAACGCTTACCTGCAACAGAAAAAAAGAAAGCATTTACATAAAGAGAAATGTACGACTTACGGTTGTAAAAATGTTCGTGTAAATAGAAAGTACAAATTAAAGTTAAATAATCTAATTTAAAAACTCGATTACCCGTAAACAAGCAATGTCAATTAGGCTAGGAAAATTTGACAGAAATAACACCGTTCTGCAAATTCATCTTCGCAAATGCAAACAAGTCGTACCTAACGCACGATTTCTTCCGGAAACTAAGTTATTTCCAGTTAGCAATGCGCTCGAGTATCGCATTAACGAGGTCCCAAGTGGACGTCAAACGAAAATATGAGAAATCAGAGTTACGGCAAGAATAGAATTCAGGGTGCAATAAAAAGTTATCGAGGCAGCGGTCGGTTGCAGTCAGCATTATCGGGTCAGAGATTCCTTCATCTCGGTCTGCGAACTTTAAACGTTATTAACGTCGATTTGCCAGCGAGTTTCGATTTTATTCAATCGCCCGATACCCCATTGAATTTAAGATAAGCACGACGATCGATCAACCCCCCTGCCTATATCCATTCGCGAAACGCGTATACCACCCCTTACGTTCTCTATACGCGCATATACAGACACGTGCAAAAATTCCTAGCTTAGACTATCCATGTGCGTGTCGTTCGTTTCTTCCAATCGACAAATTTTTTGAAAATAGAACGCTGATCCGAGAGTTATAAAATATGTATGGGAAGAATTCGAACGTGTCAAGAGAGAGAAAGAATTTTCTTTCGTTTCCATTTATTTTAATAATTCTTACGAGTGAAACTAGAAAAATACAGGAGAATAAAAACAAACTCATAAATCACCAATATCAAGCGACACTGTTGCAAATGAACAATGGCGGTAAAAAATGACAACGTGTCATAAGTCTCCTGCAGTACAACGGTGAAATAGAAGAGTATCGTCGACACATCAAAACGTACCCAAATTATCTGTTTGTAGTGTTTTCATTTGATCATAATCATCCAGCGTATCATTATTGAATATTCTATAAAATATTAATAGTATCGCACTACAATCCTTTCACTCGTCCTTAAACATAAAAAAAAAAAAAGTAAAGAATACAAATTTCCACTCGGTAGATCGGACGGTGTAAATCTCCTGCACTGTACATAGAATAATAGCGTATATACATATACACAGAAATAGAATAAGGAACAAGGTAAGAAGGCGAGACTGGCGTCACGTATTCGTACTATGGAGTCGCGAAGAAGCGGGTATAGTCTCGCGTAGCAGCGGACTAGCGGCGCAATCCGTGTCGAGGAAAAGTTATCGAGAATAATAAATTCGAAGGGAGGACGAATCGAGAGACAAAAGTCTGGACGATCCATCGATCTCGCAAGTTCTTCGCTATACTTGGTCGTGCCGGTCGTTCGAAGGAAGGAAGGCTAGAATAAAGCAACTGAGAAGCGATAAAGAACGATCCAAGAAATTATGCCGTTCGAATATACTGGGTCTCTATCTCGCGAAGACGACTTTTCGTACGACGCAACGAAGCAGAAACGGCGGACGTGTAGTCCACTTTCGCGTTGTCGAAGAATCGCATCGTCGGAGAAAGGGAAACGGACCGAACGAGCGATAGGTCGAGAGAGAAAGAGAGAGAGAGAGAGAGAGAGAGAGAGCAGCTAGGCGGCTAGCTAGATCGTTCTCTCGCTGTGTATATCTTGGACGAGACATGAAAAATGCATCTAACGGCCCTCCGGGCACTTCGCCATTCAAGTCCACGGCTACCCCCGCCAACCTGCCACCACTTTTCAGATCAAAAGTTACCTGCTGGCATAAGTTTCCTCGACCTGGCCGTATCCACGGCCCGTGTCCTGACGGAAAGAGCTGGCTGTCTAGCCGCGTGGTTAACAAAGCGCGAGACATCGCTCTGTTACGAGCTGTTGCCTGCGAGATGCGCGGAACGCGCAACATTTCGCTCCCCGTGATAGATGCGAAATGTCCGAACAGATTTTGCGACAATTGCCGTTGCGAGTTACGATCGAACCTTTGCTCGCGAACAACTCTAATGCAAAGCGTGACCGATACCACGAACGTGGTAAAACTTTTCGCTACTGCGTACCGCGTATTCTATAGAATGTTCTTTGATATTAGATAGATACAAAAGGCAAGAAAGATAAATTTGTTTTAAAAATCGAAACTGTATTCTCTTTTGTGAACGTTCGACGATTCACAATAGTAGAGGTGTTGGAAAAAAAAAAAGAAAGAGTAGAAAGAAAGATAGATGTCGCTCAAAGTTGCGGAAAGCTCGTTCAAATTTTTCAACTTGATTCCGGGCATCGGACGCATACATCACGGCCGACGAGCCAGTCGCTACATTATATCTCCGACAATGAAACCGGAGTTAGTTATCATGGTTCTTTGTATTCAAATTGGCGCAGAAACACAGCGGGCAGATTATGTGGAATAGGCATTTATCGTGGGATTATGAATGCGGCATTGTAATAAAGATACGACCTTATTTGCCGGGCTATAATTACCTTTTTGTGCGGCGAATTAATCGACGTTCAAACATGATATAAAAGCGTAGCAACGGCAGACTATACTTCCGGTGTGATTCATTTTTGTCTTGAATGTATGTGAGAATAAGGAGACGAAGAAAAATTCATTTTCCTTAACGTCGTATATACGTATTTGACGAATATATCAAAAGCAAACAAATATCAAAAAACCAGGAATATAATTTAATAAATTTTATGATATCGTAGCCGATAATAAAATAATTTTCGTTAACTGGTGTAGTTATATTTTGTTATCGTCACCCGTTAATATTCCTCTTTCGTCACCTTATTTTACGTTCTCGTGCAATGAATCCGTTTATACACCGTTAGTCTACCTATTTATTATCCGAAGATTCTATCTGCACGACTTCAAATACAATACTTTTCAGAAATCAACGTCACAGCACAATATCGAATATTTCACGAAATTACAGATACGGCGCAAATGGTTTTTCCGTGAATATAATTGGGTCAATTTACATCTAAGGTAAGCCCCGACAGAAATTACGGAGCACGTTTTGAGGCATACGCGAGTATATTCTCTCGCCGATCAATTTCCAACCATCCAAAACTTTCCAACTTCCACCTAAAAGCTGTATCCCGATCTATAGGAGTGCCGTGTCCTCTTAAGGAGGCCACAAGAGAGGAAGGGAACACCTAGTAGCGCGATCTAATAACTGAATTACGAAGATATAATAAAGGCAGCACAGAGCAGAAACAACGGAAGATAATAGACGCTTCCATTAAATCGTATTCGTCCGGTTACCTCTGATAATTGTCTGATAATTGTCTGATAATTGTCGTACACTTGTCACGACGTTATTTTCACTTCTGACCACGATACCGATAATTTCTTAATCTATTCCAAAAGGGAGATTTGTATGAATATGTAAATTCTCTTGCATCGATCTCGTGCAACTTTAAAGCACGTTTAATCGATCGCTAGAATATTCAGTATCCATTGAACTATATCGCATTTGAAACGATATTCGAATATCTCGATACGAGCAAAGTGAAAGAAAGGATTTTAGTTTCTTTGGAAGAAACACGACGATCGCCGTGTTAAAGAAGTTAATGAATAAGAAAGACTAAATTCTCTTAATTTTTGCTTTTCTTATTTGTTATATCGGCTTGCCGTTCAATTACGAACGAAAGAAACGCGTATTAATGACCGAAGCGAGCAAACAAAATGGCGAAAAATCGAAAGGTAAACTTATTCGATCGAACAAGTCACGCGGGTAACATGCGAATTCGAGGGAACGAGATCGCAAACGTTGGTCCTGAGACAAGTTGGTAGTTAACGGAAGCACGCTCGGTTCCCGGCAACTCTATATCTGATTAGCCCAAGTTTGCTAATTGGCAAATTGCAAGCGTGAGTCATACACGCTGCTAGGTTTGGTGACTCACGTCGTAACGCTCCCTTTATGGTTCGCACGCGATTCCGTTGCAGAGCGATTATTACGCGCGTGCTGCATTCGCAAACACCTAGCAAAGCGCACCCCTCGTCTATGGTTTACCAGAATACGCCGGACAACTTTCCTCCGGACCATCCGTCCTTTTCTCTCGTTCGCGCTGTTTCTTCGCTGGCTTTACACGAAATTTATGTTTAATCATAGTCTCGATGAAATTAAATCGAACAATTATCAATCCCCGACGAATAATATTTCATTCTTCTTTTAACAGCACTGTTCTTTCGCCGATCAACGTATCTAACTAAGTATTACTTAGGTAATTGCAATTCGATATAAAAGAAATAATAAAAATTAACTTACAGAATCTTGTATTTGGCATCATTTCCATATGATATTACAACGAAATACTCGATATTACTTACAAACAAATGGCAACAACTGTATCCTAAACTGTATTTAAATCAGTGAATCGTCTCAACGCCTGCGTAACAATTCAATGAATCGCGAAAAAGCTGGCGAGATCACGGTTTTCGAACGAAATAAAAATGTCATTAAGGTTTGAATGAAAGTTTGAACGAGAATTAATGTTCCGCGTGAAATAACGGGGGCAAGCAAAGCGCGCATAATTGCACCATTATTTCAGCGCGCTATTGAAATTCCGTCGCGCATAATGAAAAACTCGTCCCCGGATTTGAAACGCGTTAAACGCGCTCGTTATAACTCGTCCGCTCGATCTTTTTTTACCCGGATGCGTTTCGATTTTTCCTTCTCGTAAATTTCGTTATCTTCGCTCGGTGTTAAAAACCCAGCCAAGCTAACATCTTTAACAAACGCCACTTTTTATAACCTCCTTTTCTTCCTATCGCTTTCTGCAGTTGGATCGTAGCAACGAATTTAGAATTTGAAAAGTGGACGGCATAGCGTGTGCGCGCTCGATCCATCCACGAAACTCGTCGGTTTCGCGAAACCGAGAAAAGGAGTACAAGCTTCAGCCGCTATTCTCCATCGACGCTTGAACACGATCCAAAAGAAGTTGTAGCCAACGACTAGAGGCCAAGTTAAACGCGATACTTGCTTTCGTCGCTTGAAAAAAATTAGCGAGCGCCTCGGATTTTCATTTCGTCGCACCAGTTCAGTTCACGTTCTTCGCAATATTCCTTTGTGAATATTTATTTTCTTGAAACGATTATACTATTCGAAGAAGCTTCGATCTTGCTCGATACTTCGAAATATCAAAATATATATATTTTGCAAGAGTTTCCAAATATACGAATAAATTGTAATTTGCAGCACTTAGATATAACAATATTATAAAATAACATTTACACTCAATTATCTCTCTTTTATAATCTTCATTATTCTATCTCCTTTATCATCCGCATTTAAAGTTAACTGATACTTATGATAAACGAATTAATTTAATATACCGCTCTCCTAGTTACGGATTAATTGCTATTTTATCATTGCTAATTTATTGCGTTATTATCAAATCATTATTATCAAATCATATTAAATCGTACAATTAATTTATAATTAAAATTTTAGGATGCCTCTTGTTTAAATGCTTGCGTCGATTTAACTTCTGTAGAGGGATTAAATAGATAGAAATATAAAGTTATTCGCAATGTTGAATTAATAAAAGTATTAAAAAAAAAATCTGAAAAATTCGATAATTCAATTTTGGAATAGAGGAGATACTTGCTCGTTTCCTCTTCTTCTTCCGGAATCAGTACGATCATTCGGATCTCGGCAGAATCTTTGCCAGAGAATTCGCGAGCTCCAGCCACACCGGAGAAACCGGAAATTGCCGGGTAGAGAATCGTATTTTATTTCGCACCGGTAAACACGACGAAGTAGTGAGTTTACGCCCGACAGAGCAAACAGCCACGTGTAACAATATTAATCCGAATGAACGTTTGCTCGTCGGCATATTTCTCTTTCTTTCCCGTGACAGGATTATACCGAGTGACAAATTTTCTTTTTCCTTTCTTTTTTTTTTTTAACGCCGTTTTAACGTTGCAACGGCCAAGAGAAAATGGTAGATTCCATCGATTCCTATCGTCTTCGATCAACGTTCTTGCCGCTCTGAATCCGATCGAACAATCCTTGTACATTTCTAGAATCATATCGTCGAATAATATCGCGATTTATACGATTCAATGACACTCGTTATCAATTTTCGAAGAGTTTGTCGTTTTAGCAATGAATTTGTAAAAATAGCAATTAATTAACTGGTCGCTGAAGAAAATTCGATGAATAGTGCGTGGACTTTTACGACTGACTGTATCCATCTGTCTCTCGCTTTCTCTTTCCACGATAATTAGCACGTTGTATGAATTACCCTCGACACGTTCAAATTAGATTCATGTTTACAGACGGCTCGCGACAGCGGAGAGCTTCGCGTCACCACCAATCAGAAGGTACGTCTGATTAGAGGCTCGCAGAGCTCATTAATTAACATAGAGCATCGCTCTAGGTTGATCTTATGACGAGGGTATTCCTTTGGCGAAAACTTTGCCGACCTCCGGTGGACATGAGAACGCTAATTATCCGTAATTAACGCATGGCTTATTCGCGGCTAGTCGATAGTTTCGATTTCAAAGGGGAGCTCAAAACCGTTCGAAGCTATTGCTCTTCAATTATCGTGACCAAGATAGAAACAGGATATACATGGAAAACGATTCTAGCTGCCAAGAGAGGAGAGAATAATACGATCGGTTGATTATCTCTTTGGCGGTCGGGCAACGTTCGAGTGTCAGTTCTAATTGATTTATCTTTTCCTATCTCGTCTTGCTTTTCCATTTTTTTCTTTCCATTTCTCCGTTCCTTTCTCTCTCTCTCTCTCTCTCTCTTTGTTAGGGTCATAGCGGAACATCGAGTAAATTTCCGTGTAGCTTCGCGAATTATCAAATCAACTCGTTAAAAATTATTACTAAAATTATTAACTGAAATTTTTCTCCCACGCGATATTTCAATATTTGAAAAAATGATATTCCGTGTTTGTACATTATACGGTTAGCTTCAAAACGTAGAAACAAGTAGAAAAAAGAAACGAATAACAGCATGGAATTAATTCCTTCGAAAAACAAGTTTTGTACCAGAAAATTTATTCTGGAATTTTTACGTATGTTTCAGGGAAGAATTAATTATCACGCGGATACTACATCCGCGTCTGTGTATCCAACGAATGCTTAAAATTAATTTCCCCGAAGAATCATTAGTTGGCCAGGACGTAATTTGCAGTTGTCAACAATGTCTTTGAGCGAAGAATTAATTATACGCATTTCATTTCATTCGCACGTATGCCGGACGAATGTTTAAAATTAATTAGTCATAAAAGAATTCCCTTTTAAGAAGTACATCCGGCGGTTGTTGAAATTTCCCGGTTGAAGTATAATTTTCCTATTACATTCCCGAGATAAAGAGAAATAATGATCCGTTCTACAAATACGACATGCATATATTTCCAAGCTTATAGCAAATCGTCTTATTACACCTCGTATACAAACAATTTTATTAATTACAGCTTTCGAATTTTTATAATTCGACCTTCCCTTCGTTTCAACAAACAAAACGACGTTTAATCGACCTTTTTAAGGAAAATTTTTCCGTAAAATTGCAACGAGAAAGAAGATAAAACAGAAAAAAAACGAACATATTTCGTATCATTCAGATGTTCTTGCACGAGAAGTCTGTTTCCGTTCATCGCATCGTGCGAGTTAGAGATCATAAACGGACCAGCGAAGTTCGCGTTCTACAAAACGGCGTCCCTCGTCCACATATGGACACCCTTTACACCATGGCCATTATGTTTGGGCAAAGCCGTGTTAGGGCATAAAAATACCGGTTCGCCCTTTTCTCCGCACGCGAACGCATTTGTTATTTTAATAACCGCGCTTCAGCCTTATTTATCATATCTTCCACTCCTTCTACGCTTTTCCTCCGTTCTCCCCCTCTCTTTCTTGTCCTTTCGTTGTCCTTTTCTCTCTTTTTCATCGTTTGCTCTTTTGTATTTTTATATTTTTACGCCGCATCGCGAGAGGTCGAAAACGAGCTAACCGGCCGGCAGTAAATACTCGGAAAAATGAGAATCGTCGAGTTTCTGGTATATCGCGCAGTTAGGCGCCATACCGGCTAGAATACCACGAATTGTCGTAAATATTAATAAGCCGAGTCGACAGAAGCGAAGGCGGACGTCGCGTAATTAGTACCTTCCACCAGCGTCATCTTCTTTTCACGAATTCATTACAGTAATGTTTACACTCCAGCTTCTAGCCGCGGAGAAACTTTAACTTTTTCGGTTTGGTTCGGTTCAAAGAACAAAAACTATAGTTATTTTCATTTATCGCTTGACACACGTGCTCGTTATTACGTTACCACCGACAGCTAAGATCGAAGACGGAGAATAAAACTAGATTCGAGACAACGGCCGGGGAAAACTTCCCGGATGAAGTATTTCCTCCTGGCCGCGAATCGCATTCGGAATTGCACGGTTCCTGCAAGCGGTGGAACAGACTGATTAGCGAATCGTTGGTCGCGGAACGCAAGACGGGATAAAGGGGAAGAAAGCTCGGTAAAAGATAGAAGAGGTACATGAGCAACGGGATTCGGTTACGGCGAGGGTGGCGTAACGAAGGAGAAAAGGAAAACATTCAAAGGGATGCAGAAATAGATAGTTAGACTTAAAAACCGGTGGGCCAACGGAGGAGAAAAAAAGGTGGAGGAAAGCGGAAGGGGGTGAGCGAGGAGAGGAAACGAAATAAAGAGGGAAATGAAAGAAAGATGGTGTGGGAAGGGTGGAAAAGAAAGGGGAGAGAAAGAGAAAGAGAGAAACGTCGTTGGTCGTGCGCCGCGCTCAGCAGGAAACTTTTAATTCCGTAACTCCCGGATTAAATTATCACGCCGAGACGATTGTCTCAGGAAAGATTAAGAAAGGAGTCCTCTCAGCTGCCGGCGGGCGCCACACGGGCGTTTCTTCTTCGAACAAGTAACTACGCGCAATCGTCTTTGCTCGGACGAGGAGAGACGAAGAAGAGGAACGGGAACAGCGGCAGAAGTGGTGGGAGGGGGCGGGAACGAAAAGGAACAACGACCAAATTCCTTTTTCGTCTGCAGGCACCGGTTGTTGCGCTCGGTTTAACTCGACTACGATTCACGGTCGGAGAAAGAAATAAAGAAACACCGATGGAGACGAGCAGAGTACCGGAGGAACATGGAAAATCCACTCGACGCTAAAAAAAAAGAGGAGAGTCAGAGAGGAAGGGTCGCGAAGGCGCGTGACCATCGAGCACGCATAGTCTGGACAGCGGTAGATAAATGGGCTAAAACAAATGGATATGGAATTCACTAGCGATAGGGTCAAGTATGGCGCGAGTGGGTTTCGGTCTAACCCGAGTTTTGCAAGATTTCTACGTTATTCGATTCTTCCCCGTCAGCTACCATTCGTCGACATACGGTTCTAATGAAATTCTATCGATGCCGTTTCGACTGTTAAAAAGGCTACGAATTTCACGATCAACCTGACAACGATCGATAACGAAGTTTCCCTAGTGTTGATTTTATAGGCTTTCACGAACGAAAGATTTACTCGCATTAACAAATTCATATCGAAATCGATCCCATCAGCCGAGTTCACCTTGCAGCGAGCAGAAAGGAACCAAAGAGGTAACCATCCATTGAAAGAAGAGGGAACGAACGACGGAAAAGCGAGGAAGAATTCCTTCCGTACAATGGACAAGGGAAGGAAACCGCGAGAAAAAGTTGAACAAAGACAAGGCAAAACTGGTCTCTTTCAAGGAACGGGAGGGAATCGCTTCCATTTCCGTCGGTCTCTATAACTAGTGCCTCCTGTTGAGGGAGAAGAGCGACAAGGAGACGCGAACTTGTCGAGTCGTACGCTCGCTCAGGGTTTGAGTTTTGATTAACTCGAAGGTCGACTTGAATTCGAGATCGAGTTCCGACTGAAAACTCGTCGTTCCCGCGCGTATAACGGGAGCGAGAGAAGGTGTAGAAGCTGGAGAACGAGAAGGGTGAGAAAGAGACGGGACTTATCACGTTCCGTAGTAGTCTCTGGTTGATTTGGATACAGTGACGTGACAGGTAGTTACGTGTTTGTCGAGGTCCCTCGTTCGTCTCTGAGTACACGATTCTACCCAATATATGTTATTATCGGACGACGAATCGTGAAAATCCGAGTGTTATAGCGCGCGATCAGATCGCGATCAAACGAGATGAAAATTGCTCGTCGTCCGCGACATGCCACGAGCATCGTGTTCACAAGACGAATGCAAATTTTTTTAATCGTACGACATCCATTATTCTCGCGTAAACGCGTACTTATTCGGGGTATGGAAGGTCTTGTCGGACTTCCTTTCGACCATGCGAAACGAGTGCTTTTGAATTTAGACGATTGGTTAATGTCAGGAAACAAACGATCGTGTCGTTTCAAACAAATATCGAATCTGCAAATTGATATTGTCACTAACGAGCGCAACTATTTTCTAGCCATTCTCTGTACGACGTAAAAAGGGTATGCTTATTTAAGAAAAAGAAGAAAGCACAACGAAGTTGTAATAATTGTAATAAAATTAATTAAGTACTCGTTGTAATAAAAACCGAAGGACCCTATAAACGTTGAAATTCAATAAGTCGAGCTTCTTATCGATCGGCAGATAGAATTTTTTTTCGATCGTACAGAAGAGATAATTATCGTTAATCGGCCGGCTAATTACCGACGCAATAGAAAGTAAGATCGTTAACGACACGTTCTTTAATAGACAGTGCTAATGGTACCGACTGCTATCTTTTTCGCAATATTATCTCGTATCGTTAATTAGCGATCCACTGGACATTCTTTTCCTCTCCCCTTTTTCCCTTCCTCGCTCCTATCGATCGAAATCGTCCGAAATTCTTAAAAAGAAAAAAATTCAATAAATCATCTATCGAATATACGACTGAACTTGTTTTAGACGCACCATTATGTAACGTAATTACGAAAAAGAAAATGAGAAGGAATGGAGAAGAAGGAAGAGGAACGAAACGACACGTGAATCCGGTACTTTAATGCCGAGATTATTTTCTGCCGATAATGGAAATAACCGTTCGTTTACATTACCGATTCGCCGCCAAAGTGCCGTGCTTTGGTAAATTAAAAACAAAATAACATTCTGCTCGTAAAATAAAATTCACTACGATGGATTTTACCGTCTTTGCTCTGGAGAAAAAAAAAAAGAATTTTTATGTGTGTATCTACAATGCAAACATATAGCCTCTTAAAACTTTGCCGGTATAAAGAACCTCGTCGTTTCGCAATAAAGAGAGGAAATTTCCAAAGTGTCTGCAAGATGGAGAATAATTGCGAGGAACAGAAAATACCAGATCCATTTTGCACCTTCGACAACTATGTAATTTTTCTGCTAATCAAAAGTTTATCGAATATCTGAATATTAATATCTTAATATAACTGTTCCAAATATTGGTTAACGTCAAAGGGAAATTAACTCTTAGATTTCGAGTAAAATAACTTAACTACACGTATATCGAAACGAGATTGAAGACTCCGATCGATTGTAGTTCCTCCCCAAAATAGTATTCTGATTATAAAGTGTTAAATACGCTTCGGTAGCTACTCTATTTCGAACGGTTTCACCTTCTATTCCCCGAGCAATGTTCATCGCGTCAAGTACACGATATCCTTATTTTCCATTGTACGAGCGAGCGGCGAAGCACACAGCAACCGAACGTTTCCCTAAACATTTTCCTCCATGATTCTCAGTCCACGATATCTCGTTTGTGCACACGAAACGGGGAAACTGGGCTTCTAATGCATTCGACCAGGGATCAAGCCTGCCAACTGTTTTCCAGATCGATGGATTCGCCGGTAGTAAACGCGAAGATAGGTCAGCGAAACAGGATCTGGCGAAGTGTCTGAAAAATCGAGCTACATGCACGGCAATAACCTTCTCCTTGAACGAGAGAGAAGAACTTTACGACTTTGATACTAGATGCAGTATAAGAACGACATCGTTCGTTGCGAAAACGTAACGACTACTTGTTTTAGAATTATTAAGGAAATTGCGAACACTTTCGGTAGAATTAATATGACAGAATTAACGGAAATGTAGTTTTCCTTTCTACGAGAAATCTTTGATTCCGCTATTTGCACCGCTTATCGCTTCGATTCCTCGATCAACGTCTAATTTCATTTTCGAACCGCTAGAGACATTTTCGAATTTACTCGAAAAGAGAAAGGTTTGCATTTCCCCTCGGACAATCGAGAACAATTATACGATGTTTCACCAACGAAAAAAGATTAAGGATAACGAAAGAAAGAGCCGAGGGCTAGGCTTTAAAGTTCGACAGCGTATTGCTCGAACGGCCAGAAGAGTCGAGCTGAAAAGAATGTTAGGAGGCGAGCTCGCCGACCGTGGAACGAGATAAGCAGGGAGAAAGGAAACGGATATTTGTTTCGAGTTTGCAGCGAGTTTGTCGGAAATTGCACGATAAGAAATAATAAGAGAAAAGATCCTGCAAGCGACTCTTTTCTTCTCGCGATAATCTCGAGTAGAGCGGTTTATTTTCTAAATTGCTATTGATCGGTTAATTATTCACTCGTGCTCGTATTATTCCGCGAGATTAGCTTTCTAATTTCAGAAGAAAGGAACAAATTGGTCAATCGATAAGACCGTAATTTGTAAAACTCCTGTACTTGGCACTGCGAGAAATTTTCTTTAGTAGCCTTTAGCTACGGATGTTTATATTTTTAATAGCACAACTTTTTACCGCTTAATTTCTTCTCTTCGTCGGAAAAAGAATTCCAACATTTAAGTACACGTTGACCAATGATTATATAAGAGCGACCTCGATAAACGTTGACGAATCTTTTTAGACTTTTGGATATGCCGAAATGGTAAAAAATAAGTTTGAACGGAAATAACTCGGGTGTCTTACGTGCCGAGGCAATAACTTTGTTCCTCGATGATTCCCCGAGCGATCGATCGACAAGTCGAAGTAGCCAAAGAAAAATCGGCCTCAAGAAAGCATAGCGTCAAAGCAACGATCGTTTCACGGTTCGCGTGTCTTTTACTACAATTCATATTACAGGGATATCCTGTAAAAGGTGCCGGGGGCGTGTTCTCGTCGCGCGGCGTACATCGCGCAAGAAAACTCCTCTGGCAGGCTACTTCCCGGGTTTACCCTCGATCACAGGGCTCTTTGAGCGCGAGCTTCCGCGCGACTGGCTCGCTAGAGCGCGCAATTGTTTCAGCATCGTGTCTGCGAGAGAGTTCGACGGAGCGCGCCGACCGCGACTCTACGCCAATTCGTAATCCCCTGAAGCACGAGGACGACCAAGAAAACGCTCCATGCACGACGCATTGTCTCTCTCTCTCTCTCCCCTCTCTCTTCGGATAAGAAGAAGCCCCTCGAATATTCGCGTATGTTGTCACAGGCAAAAAGAGAGAGAGAGAGAGAGAGAGAGAGAGAGAGAGAGAGGCAGGGGGCGGGGAAGAGAGAGAATAGGAAAAAGAGAAACGGAGCGCGAGCTATAGTCCACAGGGGTTTACGAGTTTACGCTGTGCAAAGCACGCGTAGTAACGAAAGTGAGAGAATCGAAATTTGGATGGGGATATATAGTACCGTGCAAAAGTCTTAAGCTACCTAGCGATCGGAAATATTCTATTTTTACGAATAATCGTTATTATTTGCTAAAAAAAAATGTATAATGTAAGAATTGTTGATAATGTGTTCAAAAATATTGGTCAAAAGATAATTATACTCTATTTATCGAAGTATCTTTAAAGAATCGACGAAGGGAAGTTATACAGAAACGAGCAACACCACGAAGGAAATACGTAAGAATTCGGTACCATATAACAACGGATGAAAACGTGTATTTCCGAAAAATACGATTAGTTAGAGCTTGGAAAACTTTTGCACGATACTGTAGAAGAGTGGAAGCGACAGCCCCCGTGGCACAGAAGCAAAGGGAAAGAGGGCGAACGCATCCAAAACAGGGATTTCGGCGAAATCCTCGGACACGGTTGACTGAGTAAAATATCCTTCATTGCTATTCCCAGGGTTTCGAGAACTCGACAGTCTCCACAGAGAAGGACAAATCCTGCACGGCGACGGATTCTCGGCTGCTACGAGAAGGATGAAACAGACGTGTTCGCGATGTCCTTGTCGCGAGAATCGAAGGGGAAAGAGGATAGAGGGAGGAGGACTCTCACGGTGACCGAGAAAGAAGGGAAGACACAGGAAAGGTCCTGCATTGCGACAACTAATGAACCGTCTTGGAACGGACCCCCGAAGTCCCGTGAGACGTGACGGCGCAATGCAGTCGCAAGTAGCAGCGCCGACGACGCGACGTCTTCGTCGACGACGACCATGGCTATGGCTACGACGCGACGCGGCGCGACGCCTGGTTGACTTTTTGCTCTCATCGTCCCACGCCACCCTTCCAATTTCTCTCCACAGTCCGATCCTATCTTCCGATTCCTCTGACGTGTCCTTTTTTTTTTCTCTACCTTATTTCCTTAAGGCATCTTCTTTCTCTTATAAAATCTTGTTTGAATTTTCTTCTTGGCTGACCATCGAACGGACCTTCTCCTGCGTCTTCCTTCCCTTCTCCACCTCCTACTCCCTTTTTCTAACAAAGTCGTTCTTTCCACCTGTTTTTATCTTTTTTCTTCTGGTTTTTTCTTCGCGGGAGGGGGAGGGGGGTCTGAAACTTGATTTTTCTTCGTTTCTCGTGTTTTCCCTCTCATCCCGGTCACGCCTGACTGGAATTTGAACAAGATCAGAGAAACAAGATTTTTTGGATCCCTGGAGAACAAAAGAGGAAATTTTTACGTTGGGTCGGATGACACGCAATAAGTTCCGTCTTTCAATGTTTCCATAATGCAACGACAAACGACCGGGAAACCCATTATAAAATGCAAAGCGCCACGTCGTTGCTGTCTTTGTCGCTCCCTATCGTTGAAGACACGTAGTTAATGTATTATGCTCTTGGAATATGTAGTAATAATATGATATATTATTGTTGTCCTGTTTCTCGAGAATCTTATATACACGGTGGTGTTTCTAGGTCGATGTAGTTGCTAGGTGTTGCCTGTTATTACCTGATTTAAAATTAAAATTCTTATAGATACTATCGTATCGTGAAATTTAACGAAACCGATCTACGATAACACGCAGCAGAATGATGTCGAATATTTTCACGGTCACGAAGATATCGGTGTATCTTTGGTGATTCTCATAAATCACCGATATCGAGTGACACCGTCGTAAATGAGCAACAGAAGCGAAGACTGACAGCCTGTCGTAAGTACGTGTCTTACCGTGTACAACGACAAATAATATTCTCGACGTATCAAAACACCAATCAAATCTACTATCGTGTTCAGAACAAAAAATAAGAACAATATGCGTTACGATCGCCACCATAAAATTCGTAATTTTTTCATCCGATTAGAATAATTCGAGCATCCACCATAATTCTAGACTTCACTCTCGTTAAGGTGGATCTTCGCGTTGCGAAGAAGAGAGCGTGTTTCCTAGCGCGCCCCAAGGTAACAAACAATATTCAAATTATTTTGAAATTTATGTCCCCGCTCGGAGCCGTAGATTTTTCAGTAATGAAGAGAAAAGGAAGTAAAACGAGGAAGAGTAGGTTGAGAACGGGGGTAGATGGCACGAGAAGGGAAGTTAGGTCTGGCACGCCGTTAACGGACCGGGAAACAAGCCGAGGGCCCTAACTTTCGTTACCGCGTGTTGTTGAGAATTTATTATTCCAGGTACGGAAAAGGGTGATTCTTGTGTAACCCACGTCCACTTTAACGCAATTACCGCCTCCGTTGCTTCGCGGAGGGTTAAAGGGCCTTCGAAACGAAATTCCTTCTCGGTTTCTTCGTTGCTGTATCTTTTGCTTCGTTTCGATGATTCGGTCGCCAGAGTCTATGCATCGACTAAATCGGCAGTATTTCGAACAACTGGAGTAAGTGAACAAAGAAATATAAAAACAAACGGGAAAATTTTTATAGAATATAGTCAGAAAATAATGATGAGCGAAGAGATTGACGAGACGTTGTTAAGAAATATCTAGAACTGGAATAAATACGATAACTTGTGATCAAGCGATCGATAATTAATCTCATAATTGCGCACGCTTCAGCTTTGATCCTATACGTTAAAAATCTTTTCCAATACCCAACCATCTTTGCACCGACAAAATTTGAAAACACGCTCTTTCCCATGTATCAATAATCCTACATATGAATTATGTATTCGAAAAAGAATGGCCAGTAGCGTAGGTCAATGTTTCTCGGAAACATCGAAAATTCCTGCGGACAACAAGCTCCTGGACAAGACGGAATATCAAATTTACGGAGAACTTGGTCGAATATTGTTCGACCGTGGATTTGTGCATGAACGAACACGACCAGTCTGTTTGCCGACTCCTTTCTCTGGCCAACTGGCGACATTTTGCCGAAACGAACAGAACGAAATAACGAAGGAAAGAATCTCGTGACAAGACAAAGGGGAAAAGCGAATCGTTGCTGGAATAAAGGCGTGAAAAGAAGAAATGGGCGTGAAGCAGCAGAAGACGTCGACGAGATAGCTTTCACGGAGGAGAATTAACTCACGATTATTCGTTCCAAACCTCTGCCAGAAGGAGAAAAGGATAACGAGGATGTACTGGCGTGCGGGGCAGGCTTCTTTCTCTTTTAAATAACCGAAGTGAAAATAACGACGCGCAAATAGAGATAGGACGATTTTCGAGAAAAATATTGGATATCAAGAAGATATCTGTCGCATTAGTCAGTTGCACGGAAATTCTTTTCACTCTTAGTTTTGAGTTGTACGAACAAACTTCGTCTGTGTACAGTCCCGTTTATAAGTATAAGTAGGAACGTGTACGATAAATTAACTTGAAAATATAAATTTTAACAAAATATAAGTATCTCTCCGTTCTAAATACAAGTTCTTGACTAATTTTTTAACGTTTCCGTTATATTTCCTTTCGTTTGCGGCGTAGCAGAGGAGTCGAGCACACGCGAACCTCTGTTTACAGAAACTTTTTTGTCGTCTCGGTGGCTTTAGTATACCCTGAAAGTTTTTCATTAAAATCGAAAGCACTCTGTTTACGGTAAGACCTGCCCTAACGTCCAGCTGCTTACGCCAACTTTTTTAGACCAACTAGTTGTACGGTTTCTCGTTGACAAAAGTTACTTCCTCTAAATTCGATAAAAACGTTTCAAACACGAGTAATATTCGATGCGAGTACTTTTCACATCCGTTAAATAATGTAGATAATCTTCTTCGTTTTAACTTCGCAGACGGAGCAGTTCTAAGTTTAACATTCTGCGACACCGGCCTCGCTACAGCAAACTAAATTGTAACTAACTCGACACGAACGAAACGACTTCCTGAATAATGAAGATACATTTCTCGAAACAAATGAAATCGAGTTTGTTGCAGGTGCTGGTCTTCAAGCACGTACATATACGTGGATATCCATCGCGAACGTTCATCGTTTTATAATACGTACGATATATCAAAAACACGATAATAATAATCCTGCGCAGTAAATTTACGGTGCGAGCTACACGTAGTTTACACCAAAGTTTTACGGGATGAAACTATCGTTCGATGCTTGTCCGACGTACAATTTCTATGTATAGACCACCATACGTATGTAATTAGAACCGATACCGGTCAAGATGTAATATATTCGTAACGCAATAACTCTCTCTTCCGTCTTTAGCAATCTTCGAAGAAAATGTGAAAAGAAAGAAAAGAAGAAAAAAGAAATGAACGCGAGAGAAGCGCTGCCACTGCAACAGTCGAATATCGAAGTCAAATAGAAGACAAAGTTCGACGGGAAATGATAGATACAGGCTTGTTGGATCGGATATATGAAAAGAGCACGTGGAACGTAGAAAAGTACGGAGAATAGAGAATCGGAGCAGAAGGAGAGTGATGGATGCTAAATTCGACCATCTACGAGAACCGAACAAGAAACAGGGGTAGAAGCAGTACGGAAAATGTATGTTTTTCGCGAAAGACAGAGAAACTCCGGTTTCTCCGTTACTGCTGCCGTTGCATCGCGCCGTGGCTATATGGCGGCCAGGCCGTTTCACGCTACGTTTACCATTTTATTTTATTTCGAAAGATATATATTCTCAGATTTTATTGCTCGTCTCGCGCGCTACACCCGAAATACGCTCCAGGTCCTCGTGAACCTAAGGATTTATTAAAATTTTATACCGTTCCGTATTTACGAGCGAGATTATGTAAAATCGGACGAAGCTGAATAGAAGCTACGATCCAAGGTCGCTTTCGTCCTCGGGAACAGAAGAGTATCGGTTGATGGCCGTATCGAAAAATTTGCGGAGCTTATTCTTAATCGCACAGGTTAATGACGAATTGTTGTGAATTTCTAGCAGTATCGGAGTTTCCATTTACAAGTATCCATTTACAAATGGACAAGGTAAAACTCTTCCAGTTGAAAGTTTTTGCGACAGTGGTCAACGTTGCGTGGTATTAAAAGATGCAAAATATATTTATATTAACAAATACGATCAGAGGAATCTATGTGAATTCTTGGCAATTTCACAACCATCCGAACTCGGAACCTTTCGCAATACATTAACATAAAACAATCCTACGCGGAACACACCGCCTTACCCAAAAATCTACCTTATCCGCTGAAAACCGCTCACATTTCTAATTACCAGTCAATTAGAGGAAAATTTCGGGTAACATCCTTGCGATTCGTTTCTCCACAGATCCAGCTAACAGGACGTGGAAAGACTTGGACTAATTTCCATGGAACGGCTACAGAAGTTGGCGAATATCGTCGGACCGTCTTACTTTTTCGTTAATATTAATTTCGTGGAGACAGCGTACGCCCGTGCACCAGGAGCGGAGGCGAGTAATAAAGTAAATTCATTTCCATTTCTCTAGGAGCAAGTACGAAGGGAGAAAGAGAAATAGAGAACGTGTGAGAGGGGGGGGGCAGAAGGAGATAGAAAGAGAGAGAGAGAGATAGAGAGGGAGAGAGAGGGAGAGGAAGAGAGAGAGAGAGGGACAGACAGACAGACAGACACACGGGAAGGGAGAGACCAACCGGCAATGCGGTACCGAAGTTCCGTAGCAGCCAACCAACCCCGTGGCAACCCCCTCTGCATCGCTTTATTATCTCGAAAGCTATTTCGCCGGCTGCCTACTCGCTAATAGGATTGTCACTCGCGTGCCTTTTGCCAGGCCAAGGGCGGATAGTTCCAATTCTCGGTATCGCTATCGTCGGTCGAAGATATTCCAACGCCGCGTTCGTACCTCGTTACCTCTCCTGCCGCCACCACAAACACCATGCGAAAATAAAAGATGAGAGATACGGGGCCAGAGAATAAAATTTACTCGCGGTCGTGACACAGAGTCCATGTGTAACACGGTTTGCATGAAGAGTATCGTTCGTGTATCGCGTCCATCGAGAAATATATTCCTTGGATCATTTTTTTTTTTTTTTTTTTTGTTAAATTTGTTTTTGTATCGTAAAGGCGAATGGTCAAACGTTCTTGATGCAGACAAAGGAGGAATCGACGTGGTGCACTTGTCGAATTTCGGAGATTTTTCTGATGGCTACACGCATAGGACAAACACAAAGTCGATATTGGCCATAAAACGCCTAAGCAAATTCTAAAACTTTTGAAAAATCTTCTGCCATAGTACCTTGTTCGATCAAGTCCCGACGGCGAAGATCGTCCGAAGGACGAATTCAGTCGCAAGACAAGAGAGAAAAGAAAGGAGAAGAGAATTTGCATTCATCGAGCAGCAACAGGGTCGGACTCGTCGCGATTCGAAGGGAAAAAAGTGGAGCAGAAAGGACATAAGGCGAGGGCGATCTCGAAGGCAGTCTTAACGATCTCTCGAATGATTCTCCCTGCCTCTTCCTCACCCCACGCTCCTACGTTGGCCGTAAATTAACGCCACGTGGACGGTGTGTCGAACGAGGTGACTTCGACGGTAGAATTCGACGCACGATTTCGAAAGTTCTTCGATGGCTCAATTTCGTCAACGCTGACAAAAAAACGACTCGCCCCCTCGTTGGTTCGCTTTCCTCTTTTTTTCCTCGTGGGTGAAGTTTCCGTCTCTGCGAGGGCAGAAGATCCGAATCCGGGTTAATGTCACCGAGGTGGAAGAAAAAATTGCCAGCGATTCACGAACGTGCTGTAGACTCTAATATGTTTCGTGTATCCCACTTTACCACTTGCTGTCTCTTCCCAAAGTCCCTTCTCTTTTTCCTTCTTCCTTTTGCGTCAAATGGCGAAGGAGAAGGACAACAAGAGCAAGTAGAGAAAGAACGAGCGACAGAAGCGGAGGGAAGAGACGTAGAGGGTGGTTCGTCCGCCATGGTACTCGAACCCAATCCCACTTTCATAAGTTTTCCCAAGTTTTGCGGCAGCTAGTGCCGTCTAATAGCCGGCGTACCGTCTCTTCCTTCGCTTTCCTCCCCTCCTATCTTCTTTCCATCCTTACAAGCCGCGCTCTATCTGTTCCACCTTCTCTCCAGGCCACCATCGCTTCTTTTTTCCTTCTTCGGTTTTCCTATCGCAAAAGTTCGCGGCTGCTCTCCGACGAGGTTGCCTCGGAGACTTTTCAACGGTCCACGACGTAATTCACCGCGAATATCCCCGCAGACGTTCATGGAAATTGCGAGCAAGGAGAACCAGCAGCGGAGGCGAACCAAGAGGAATCGCCGTACTGTTCGCTGCTGGATCTTCCTAGAATCCGACAAATCGACCGTGTCCTTCCGTTACGAGCTATTTTTCTTTTCTAGTCCCGTTTCACGATCGACGTCGAACCAGCGAACACACAACAACGATCCAGTTACGGTAAAAAGCGATTATACGGGACACGCGATTTAGGGGTGTAAACAGTTGGAATAAACGATTCTAAGACTCGTTTATAGGGCTTGTATCTAAACAAATAGCATAGATCTTTATACTTTTATACATTTTACACTGCTCAGAAACAAATATGAAATTTCGTTTCATCGTGTTTGAAATATTGTATGTAAAGCTATTCCACTGCCTTCATCGTTAATTGACCATTATAAACCTAGACTGTCTCTCGTCATATACCTTTTGCTTGTCGTCTTCGCGAACACGTTAATGCATAGGACACTGTGCTACCCTAGAGGATAGTTACAAAAAAAAAAAAAAAAAAAACGCGAGTCTTGCGAGGACAGTTCTCGAAGGATTTGTGACAAACGACGCCTCGATCGACGTTATATTGAAATCTTAAGGGACGGTTATATTCTCTTAGATCGGCAGACACCATATGGTACACGGCAGGAGGATACGTCATTACCGCTGGGACGTCGGGCCATCGAGGAAGAAAACTGATACAAACGTGCCCTCCGCGTCCCTCCAACACTATGGAATTGATAAAGTTCTCCCAGTTTTTCGCCGCTACCTAAACTTCCCTAAACGGTAACTCGAAATTACGGACGCGTAACTTCCGGCCCCGTGATTCGATAAAAATTGTTTCGAACAGCAAGACAGAGATAAATAAGGGTTATCGACAACCAATTTCGGAAAGTCCAGCCAACGAAAGCTGTGGCCCGTTTTATGGAAATTTAATGGCCGTCGCGCTCGGAAAATTCTACGAATGAAACTTGCGTGATTTCTTTTCTGCGCTAGGAAACAAGCGTAGCTTTTGTTTTTGTATAAGTATGAATGACGTAATGTAATATTCGTCCAGAGAATTTATAGAATAGATTAGGTACGCGTTCGAGAAACATGTTTAATTAATTTTCTACTACTCTTTTTTATTATGTGTAGTTAGTTATAATGTTTTATTAAAGATAAAAAATCGCATAGAACAAAATGTTTTTACATTGCATCAAAACATTTTTTTCTATTATTCGTCTAGCCAGTTTTCTTCTTCGTCTCTCTTACTACTTTCTTACAACTTAATCTATTTTTTTCTTTTTTTTGCATACTTTACTTTCTTATTTCTATAAGACTTTTAAGTCAACCATGAGTTAATCAACTATGTGTTGGCCGAATATGGGTCAAACAAACAGGAAACATTATTCTCCTCTCTTCCTATTATGCTTTCGAAAATGTATGCAAATTTACGATTCAACTATATGTAAAATATATGTAAAATATATGTAAAATATTTTGTGGTGCGCATATACGTAGATAAATACCAGCTTCTTGAAAATTCTCTTTCTTTCCAGTTAAAATCCTAAAATCTAGTTATGCGCCCGAGATAAAAGTAAGAACGTTCGGTTGGAACTTCAAATCCGAGAAAATCAGCACTGGAACGTTTGATCGAAGAAAAGCAGTAATTGCGTTGAACTCAATTATGTTTCGTATCAACTTTCTCTGTTCACGAGCATCGTCGTGAATGTTTTTAATCCCTTATAGCTGGGTCAGGCTTTACATCTCGTACAAAGCACGCGGTTATACGCAATAAATTTATCGTATTAACGATATCATCGTTAATAAAGGATGCCCCGACATCCTTCAGATGCCAAATTCACGCCACCAGGAACTTTTGTCACCTGTTCCGAATTTAAACTTCTATACTATAAAATCATAGGAATAGTCTGATAATTCGAAACAATCGATAACGAAATTTCAACGTTTCTCCCATAAATCTTCTTAACGCTGAGTATCTAATTTGTACCGTCAAAAATCTAATATATCTAATTACACGCTGTAATAACTTAGAGCGGATTTTATTTACAGAGCGCAATAAGATACACGAGCGTCAAACGTTTCGATCTGCTCGAGTATCGTTCCCTGAACGAGACACGATTTCGTGGATCGTACCACTGTTCACGTTTTTGAACAATTTCCATATTGAAAACGATTTAAAGATTAAAAGGGGAATACCGTGGACGGAACACGCAACGCAAACACAGCTTGTTTCTCCATCCAAGTAAAAAGTATACACAACGGAATGAAAATATTGTTGATTAAATATTGGCGCGATCGTGAAATACTGCCGGTCTATATTATTATTCGTACGTATGGAACGGTACGGGATGATACGATGGGATTTACAATTATCGATAGCTCGGAGAAGCTTCGAAGTTATCGCGTTAATTCGTTATGCATTATGGATTTCCGATAATATAGGTTTTCAAGATGAAAAATCAAATTAGAATCATCGCAGCTGCGATGTATAATAATTAGACGCGTTACATGCTGCTCTAATAGATAAAAGAGTGATTAGCAGCGAACCGCGAAACAGTTCTTTCTCATCGTGACAACGGTCGATCAAACGCACCAGCAACAACTCGAGAAAAAATTTATCAATTTTACTGTATTCGACGATACGATTGCGAATGGTACAAGGTTTTAAAACTTGTAAACCTATCCTTCATAAATTAACTCGAAGACGAATCGCGTCTGTAATATCCTACGGAGAAAATATAAACGGAAAAATTACTGTGGCGAAAACAAGTTCTCCTTTCTAATACGATGTTGTAAAAGGCAGAGCAGCGATAATTATAACAACGAATCGAGATGCGACATTAAATTCAAACGTCGTATTTGACGATCAAATTTTCAATTGCTTTCGCGATCAATTTTCACGCGTACTGCAGCTACATATATGCGTAGGTACACGTCGAATCTTTAAATATCATCGTTCAGTTGGAATACGCAACTATATCTAGCAAGCGTTTGTGCTTGCAAATAAAGTGTCCACTTCAGTTGGCGAACGATCAATTCCACGAACTCTATGACAAGCTCCGTTAAGCGTTCATTTAACGAGAGAGATCCGTAGTCGATTCATCATCGACATTATCGTTGCCGTTTCAGTCGTTGGGTCTTTCACCGTGAAGGGCTCGGTTCATTTTTTAAAAATAAAGCCCCGACGACGAGGATCTAGGGCTCTTTTTCACTCCTACCGCTCTTCTTCCCGATCACCTTTCTATTAGGCGCGCGATAAATCGACCAGTCATTCGGTCGGC
The DNA here is from genome assembly GCA_014737525.1 of Bombus difficillimus. NCBI lineage: Eukaryota > Metazoa > Arthropoda > Insecta > Hymenoptera > Apidae > Bombus > Bombus difficillimus. The sequence goes on from JACXIT010000214.1 coordinate 1,347,665, forward strand.
CGCTAAGTCCAAAAAACTCCGCGCCGAGAGAGGATTATGAAGCCGTCGATCAGTAACTAAAGAAGATTAAGTGGCTCGAACGCGGTTTGTAAGTCTCTCTCTTCCTGTGTAGCCTCTTAGTACATCCTCTCCAACCTTATCCACGCTTCCGTAAGGACCGAGGAAACGCGCTAACTCGATAAAAAATGAGTCCCCTACGATCTCTCCTGGATCTACGCCGGATTATCCGAATTACAGCGAGGCGAGTGTTTTTCTCCATTCGATTGATACTTGACGCTGAATTCATACTGCAAACAGATATCGAGTCCAAATAGAATTTAAACCATTGATTTCAAGTATTTCAAACGCTTTGAATGCATGTTATTGCACGATACGCCGAATTTGATAACTCGAACTAAGTTAAACGTCTCTCGGACGCTGCTGTAACAAGCCACGTGTTGTAACCTAACGACTTAATCTTCCGTGATTAACGATTAACGCGCGCACAACTTGGAAACATCCGATGCACGAAGAGAACGATAATTACTGCTTAGTTCGTTAGAACGTAACAGTCAACTTCAAGAGTGTCAAGGAGAGGGAAGCTGAATTATAAGGAACCCGTTACAATTTTAGAAAAGAGTAAAACTGGAAGTAAGAGGAATTTATGCATCGTTTGATTTTTAAAGGAACAATAATAGTAAGTGGAGCAACGAAGATTTTCTGAAATTCAATCTTTTTCAAATACTCTGATCTAAGAACCTGACCTAATTTTCTGTAACAAATCGCCAAAGTAATCTTTCTCGGCAATCTGGGACTGCGTTCTACTCGACCATGTTTTAAAAGTAGAACTAAATACTAAGTGACGAATCGATTCGACCTATTAATTTCCATCGCGTAGACGAATACTAGATGAAGACGGAAAAATAAAACCACGTCGGAGATTAAACGATTTTCGGCGCATGTAAATTTGATTATACGGAAATATACTCCGCGGAAACAAAATTGCTCGTCGATCCTCTTCTCTGACCATTCCATAAAGATACGAGGTTCTTTATTTTTATAACAGATACAAATTCGAAATCGTCTTGCACAATTTAAATTGCAAAACCGCGATTTGATCTATTCGCTATGGCAGTTTACGATTAGCTTACAAATGATTTTTGCATCTTGATATACAAATCTTAATAATTGAACGAATGATTGAATTTATTGTTCGACTTACCAACTACGTTTCATTCGAAGATACCAATGTTACGTTACATTCCAAGATCACGTTTCATCAGAAATCACTTACCTGAAACAACAAAAATAATAAAATGAGAATTAGTTTCAGGTACCTTTATATACATATGCAAGTACGTATAATAACGCAAAGTATACAGAATAAAATAATCTAATGCGTAATATAAACTTTGAAATAAATTCTTCGATATTTTAAAGAAGAAAACTTTAAGCGTATCAAATTAAAATCGTACAATAATCTAAATCATCTGCAATACCTGTCATGGGTGTGCGTGTGTGTAGCGAGAACGTACAGAGCGAAATAAATTTTTAGTTTTTTACAAAGTATATTACAATTTTAACAGTATTTGCCGCATAACGGTGCCGGGATGTACGTACTACGTCGAAGGTTCGAGTCAAACTACTTCTCGTTTGCTTCGTCTCAATAATATCCTTCGCGCACTAACGTTGCGGAGTAGAATCGGCGCTTCTATTTACATTTCGCAGTTTCGTTACAGTTTTTGCGACTGCTGTAATATCGACAATTTCCAACGACTTCGAAATTCTATTTACATTTTATAAACGAAATTCGATATAGAGCATGTTCTTACACGCATAAAGTAAAAAACTAATATCAATAAATAGACGATACTGTGTTTTAGAACCGAAGAAACCGAACGTAAATCGTACAGTTAAATATCATCTGTTATTAAAAATTTCTTTAGAACGCAGATTACGACATTCTAAGTTGTCGTATATCGTCAAGAATTGTCGTATATTCTTTACAACGCTACCAAGAAACTCGTATGGCTATCGTAGAAAAAGGGGTCACTTGTGACGTCTTGTACAGCAAAGAATATGGCCTTGTGCTATGAAGTAATTTTTCGACGCAGAAACGCAACGTTTCCACGATCGGATCGATAGAGTGCATCGACACGCGAATAAAATTAGTCCCTAGTCGTTTCGAAATCACAATTATAAGAGTCAGAGTGAACGAAACGACAACGTGACGTCGCGTGGTCAATCCGAACGTGCAAAATTTACCGCATAGAGCGAGGTCAAGTATGCGCGTGGAACGATAGAAAAGAGTTTCGAATTTGTTTATTAAATTCGCGGTGAATTCGGCCACGTGCCTTTGATGTTTGCTTCAGACGCATGAAACGCGACCATATTTCAACTGTCTTTCCCCGGATTATTTTCAACTTCTCTTTTCTCTCCTAGATAAACTTTTCGTTAACGGAGTCGTAAAAGTACGACGATATTTACCATCTTGTTTAAACTCTACCTACTTAAATGGAACGGAACGTGCATGACTTACGAAGAGATGGTCTCTCTGAAATACACGTTCGTCGCAAATTTGTTAGATATCTCAGAAAGTGCTTCGGAAGAATGATAAAGGAAACACGTGCGATTTACGTGAATATTAAATATACTACGTATTACGTTAAAGCGTTTCTGTTTGGGAAAATTCGCTACTGGTTGCTGAAAAGATTATCATTTTCTTTTTCTTTTTCTTCCTATTTTTTACTTATTTCTCTTATCTTATATATTTATGTAGTAATTAAATAGCTGCGATTTTGTCTAGCTTTTGTCATAAAAATTCTAACGAAAGTGGAACGTTAAATAATTTTAATTTGAACCACTTGTACTACCAAGATACTAAACTTTCGAACGTATCAATACTGGCAGTACGATCGTAAGATCCGACCACGATTCCTACAGCAACCTAAACCTGACCAATTTCTGTACCAAGCCAGACATCGGAGTTGTTGGAGACTGTGGCAAACGTGGTTCGAAGGCAGAGCAACGCTGAAAAGTAAGCCATTACCAACAAAGCAGAGGGACGTGAAAGCAGCGGGAAATTTCTTGAGGAATCGTTCCGCGTTGACGCGTAAAAAATATTCTCGCGAAACGTGCAACGTTCCATGCACACGTGCGACGGTATAAGGAGTTTTACAGGCTGGTTTATTAGATTCACGGCCGACGAGAGAAAGGAGGGGCGCTCGAACAGCTAGGTAGAACGAAAAAGTTGCTTCGAATGGAACGAAGGAGCCGAGACACGTGAAATATGAATACGTTTCGGTTGATTTGTACCTCGCGTCTCGTATTTTGTCGTGTATTCGAGCGGAGGCGGCGGGAACTCGTCACGTACCGTTGCAGCCGAAACGTGCCTCAATTCTCACTCACGACTCCACGAACAACGCGTCGCGCAAGCAACGCCGGCGACGCCGATGACGACGGCGACGCCGGTCTCCATGGCTCGCTACTACGCTTCTTCCTCCAAACTTGCCGGGGAACGTTCAACAATCGGCGGCTGCGGCGCATGAAAATAAAATCGCTTTCACCCGTGTCCTTCGTTTCTTTAGTTATTCTTCGAAGTATCTCTGAGTTATTATAAAAACCATACGTTGGTTAGCAATTAGTGCGCGATCTACGTAACGAAGAGGCTAAGTAGTTAGATCATTTTCGTAAAGTATTTTCAGGAATAGGAATAATAATCGTGTTTAACTCGGCGGTAGAATATTTTCAAGAACAAGAGCATTTTTATCCTTAACAAATTCATCGATAGGCTGTTTACGCTATTAGACGTATTTACAATAAGTTTCCTTCGATGCTGAAGCCTAAATCAGAATTCTTTTCTATATAGTAACCGCGTTAAAAAGAAAAGAAAAGAAAAGAAAAGAAGAAGAAGAAGAAAAGAAAACACCGTACTTAAGACGTATTAAAGGAAATATAAGAAAAAGTAAAAACAGAGAAGGAAGCGGAGAAAGAGAAGCCAGAAGCTTTCCGCGCTTAGAGGAACAGGGAGTCACGTAGTATTGCAGCCAGAACGTGCTTCAATCTTCGACAGAAGTACGCATTGCCGTTTCGTTCAAAGTTCCTGGAGAATTTTAACAACTACCGACTATCGCAAAGTTTTCATAGAAAATAAAAACATCGAACTGGAGCGTATCCCGAATTCCCTGCCTACTTACGATCAAATCATAACGAGCAATTTCCACGCCCATTAAAACGCGACCGATCGAAACCTCGACGACATGGACCAGCGAACGCGGGAAATTTGAATTGCAAAAATTTAATTACTCGTTCGCGAGGACAAAGACGAACCCGTCTGACGACACCAGGAGAAAAGAGGGACGAACTTTTCTTTTTCTTCGTCCCCCTTTTTTCTTTCTCCTTCGGAGGGACGAGAAGAGTCACGTAGAACACGCGTGCTTCGATTCTCGACAGAACAACGGAAGAGAGAATTCCCAAGTACGCTTCCCACTTTGAAAGTTGCTCGGCCGCGCCACCTTGTCCTTTTTCCAACTGCATTAAGAGGCCTTTCTTTGCCCTCCACGAGCGTCAAGAGTAGTTCCTTAAACGCTGTACGACACCGATGAAAAATAAAGTTATTTGCAGGCCGTTGCTTTCGCGTTATGCGCCGCTACGCGCTTCAACTTCGCTTTTCTTCCGTTTCGCGGCTGGAGCTTTTGCTTTGTTTCGCAGGAAATCGAGTGTTCATTCGCCGGAATTGTTTATGTTTTTCGTCGATGTAGCGATTTTTTCTTATATCGGGCAAGAATTTCCTCTTTCAACGAAAGATAGAAAAGTCTAAGTTTAATAACGATCCCTTTTCTAAATCGTTTCGTTTAGTCGCTAAATCCATCTGATCTCTCCTCGAGCGTTGATAATTTATCGAATTAAACAAACAAGAGACAAAAAGTAGAATTTAATCACTCGATATTCGTCCCACGATCATCGGTGTTGCTTTTTATCTCTGGCCACGTATTTCAAGCGAGACGAAACGAGAATTTTCTGGCAATTAACGGCATGATCGGCGCGCGCCTTCAGTAGAAGTATCGCGAAAATTTCGCTGGATCGGCGAGAACCGTTTTTCCACGATAATTGTAATGGATCACCGAGCAAAATGCCATTACAGTAATTCCCGTCTACCCGACCGACGACGCGACGTCACGCCCTATATTCCGGCTATAATACGATCGACGAAATGGAAAAATATAAATTCACCGGGATCGGAGGAGTACAGAGTGGGCTATGAAAAACAGACGAGCGAAAAGAAGTAAAAAAAAAAAAAAAAAAAAAAAAAAAAAAAAAAAAAAAAAAAAAAAAAAAAAAAAAAAAAAGACAAAACAGAGAGGCGGAAAAGAGAGAAAAATAATTTCAATTGGAGGGCGATCGTTCACGCGAGCCACTCGAATCGATGTACCACGGCTTTCCGTCGCTCGCACCTACTTTTAATAGAAATAACATGGCCAATTGATCAAACAGTAACCGATCAGCCGTGATACCGCGTGCAACAACGGTGTGGATGGAAAGAAGAGAGCGAGAGGAGAAAAAACTGTACCTGATTGCGAGGGTAGAGAATACGGGAAACAGAGATCATCGCTCATCGAGATATCGTTCACGGCTGTGGTCGCAACAGCGAGTCTAATGGAAGAGAACGGGAACAAAACGCGAACCGCGAACAATGCAGCGGAAAAAAAGAGTGCTTTTTCGCATCGAAAGGGGTCGGTGGGATCGATAGACGCATCAGAGAACCTGGTGTTTCGCGGGACACTGTAGTTTTTCTTACTTTGGCCGACCGACTACTACTTACTATTCGACCGAGGAATATTTGACATTTGTAAATGGAATACGATAATTTTATAAATGGAACGACGAATAGAGTCGAGCACAGGTGACTTTCTTTTAGCAACTTTTAATCGAAGCGTAGATTAATGTCTGTTTGTGAGTCAGTTACACGTCGATGAATTATTTAATGATTAAAGGTACCGACACGCTTACTTAAGGATAAACGATGACTAACGATGTCACGATAAATAACTATGAAAGTATCGCTATCCCCATCAATTACGCACGCAAATCTCACTAAACTTAGCATCCGAAGAACCAAATTACCAAACGCAGGCACAGACGCGATCTCGTCTGTCGGCCAAAAATTACCACCGAAACAGTTAAGCCAGCGTTCGATTCAACGTCAGCAGTGAACATAAATCAATCGCAAGCGATTCGCCAAATTACGCGTGCCAATGGATCGCGGTCTATAAATTTCAAGATCGATCGCGATATGAATCCGCAGCCAAGCGACGTGACAAAAAAAGAAAAAAAAGAAAAGAATTCGAACAAAAGACTTTCTAAAACGCAACAGAAGGGGGGAAAAACAAACGTTTGCTCGTATTACTCTACCTACAGAAATATATGTATATATATATATATATATATATGTATAGAGGAAAAACACGCGCGACAAGAAAGAATCGACGACCAGCAGTGGGGGAATGGAGTTTGCGGTGGTGGTACGGGGCGGAACTAATCAAGAGGCAACAAATAAACGTCGGGCTATGAAAAATACCGATACAAAATGCGTGAAACGTAAACGGAAGCGCGTTTTATAATGACGGCGTTGGTACCGTGCGTGCGGTTTGAACGCTAGCAAATTGTGCCGTTTAAAAAAAAAAAAAAAAAAAGAAAGAATCAACAGACCGAGAGAGTGGGAAGACGAAGAGCGGAGGATGGAGCGAAAGAAGAGAAACAGAGAGGAAAAACGGCGATGCAATTGGTAGTGGGAGAGGTTGCATGTTCGTGGGTCGAGCGAAAAATCAACTTTTCCGTATCGAACGAGCCAGACTCGAATCGTTCACGCACGATTTTTTTCCAATTGTTGCGTCGCCTGTTCCTCCATCCCCCTATACGTTATGCAAACACGTGACGCGTGCTATCTAGCCGCGTTTAAAATCGTCGTGTCCCGTGACTTAATTTTTGAAAATTAGACGGTCGATTCTACGGATTGAAGTATCGGAACAGAAGGTTCGGTAGTCGTTGCAATTAATAGCATCGATAAAGACTAAGCCGTATAAAGCTATGGAAATTTTAAGATTACTATCGAACACTGCGAATTTTACCACCCACGTCCACTTTTCTTTTCACCTACGCAAGAACAGCAAAGACGGTTGGCAGGTTGACCTCCGTGAAACGACGAAGAATTCAACCGTTATTGAATCAATATTGTGCAAACCTATCAGTACCACCACCACCTACTTCTCTCTATTTTCTCCTTTTTTCTTTTTTTTTTTTTTTTTTTTTTTTTTTTTTTTTTTTTTTTTTTTTTTTTTTTTTTTTGTCTATCATCCATCCTTCCGTTCTCCCTTTTTGTCTTTCTTCCGTCCACCCTGCTTTCTTCTCCCTTTTCTCTCGCTCCTCTCTTGTTTGCGCTCGCTTTCTCCGTTTGCGTCGCCTGTCCAACGGAGTTCTCGATATGACGCCGCTGAAAAGTATTGTCTACTCGTCGAGTTATCGATCCGTGTGTAAATATTGGACGCGAGAGAGGAAGTGGGAAAAAGCGAGGGACGCGACGCGGTTAGGCGAAAGCACGGAAAAGAAGGCTGCGAGAGAGGGTGGTTGAACGGGGATGGATCGTCCTCGTTACGGAAACTCGGCTTTCGTATAGTCTTTCGAATGCAGATGGATTTAATGGAGTGGCAGTCTCGCTACGCTTCCGCTTCAGCCCCAAGCTGGACCAGGAAGAAGACTCTTAGGATCAATTAAAGGAAATCTCTTTGGTATCACGGGGCGTTTCTATCGATTACCGTGTTTAAGCATCGGTGAAATCGTTAGCAGTACTAGAAACACTTCGTCAGAGCATTCCTATGTAACTCTTTTCTCAAGCGTTCCACTTTCGAACTGCATTCGAGTTGTTTGTCTTCTCTGCAGGATGTTTCTAAATCTTCGCTTCTGGAGTGGAACGCGACGTGCTCGACTACGAGCCGAGAGAATCATTTTTAACCGTCACCCACGCTGGACGACGAACCGTGAAATCGAGCCAATTAATCATCTTCGTTTCTGGACAATTCGATCGTGCGCAACTCTAGAAATCTCGTAAACAGTTGGTTGTAAAATTTCCTCGTGATCCTCTATTTTATCTATTCTATCGTGTAACTTGTAATCGTTGCATAGAGCGATCGCGTATGATATAAAATAAATAAAAGATGGCGTCCGTAGGTGCCCGCAAGAATTTGTGGGTTAAAAAGAAAGTCGATGACAGCGATGATAAGACAAAGATTCGTTGCTTTCTCCGAAGAAATGCGTACACATGCGCAGAGATACCCGATGAATATAGAAGAGGAAAACCGAGAGACGCGGCATTTCGGCTTCGTTTCATCATTTATGCCGAGGAAGAAGCTACGCTACGTTGTCGGATGGCTAGCGGGAACGGAGAACGAGCCACGCTGAATTACAACCCCTTGCGAGATACCGCAAAATTCGCGTTCAAGATTAAACGGGCGTAGGTCGTTGTAGCCTGCAGCATTTAACAAGCTGGCCCTTTGCGGTGTCGGGCAGCCGCCGCGGCGCTGCGCCGTTGCGGCCATGGTGTTGCCAACGTTAGCCGTTTCTTCTTTCCATATTTACGTACGTCACCTGAACCGCCTTCTTCGAGTTCCCGAGGGTGTTGCGTGAAACTTCATTTTTAGCGAGATAATGATAAGAAAGGAACAGGACTAGCAGGTCGCGTAATAAACGCGTAATATTATCAAAAGGATCTTTGTTTCAGTCGCTTTAAGATCATGAAATACTCAGTCGTTGATTTGATTTGCCATTCGCTTAAAACAACTAAGAACTTTACAAAAATATGACCAATGTGTAAAAAAAAAATATGTCCATTTGTTCGGCGTTGATACAAACCCATAAATAAAGCAATAAAGAAACGTAAAGAAAAGATAAAACGAAACACGATCGCCCTTCGTCCATTTTCGCGCTTGTGAAACGAATTTAGAGGATGGAGCAACAAATCTATCGGCGCCATCATGAGAAAATAACGCGCGGTAAAGCAGGTAAACTCGGCTAATTTATATATACCGTCTCATTCAGGGTCGAGACCGCGTTCGGTGGCTGCGCGGGGCGAAACGAAGAGAAAATAGGGGTGTGGGCGTAGAGAAAGAGAGGGTTGGGTGTGCAGTTAATCTTCCCGGTCCACTAGACGGTAGGAGAATCCGGCAATTAGTTCGTATCCAGTGCATTGTCTTGCCTCGTGTTCTCTCCTTCTCCCTTTCTCCTCTCCGCCTCTCGCGTTCTCTCTCTTTTCCACTCGTATCCCTTCTAATACTTCATACAGCCTCTTCCGGTCGAAATCTCGTGACTCTATGTAACGCAAAAGATAACGTCGTATTAACTGTATGTAATTAACAGGTAGCACCCTATTGTTGGCTGCAGCCTGTGTTCCTGTATCATATAGCCGGCTTTCTAGAGTGGAACCTATTGGATATACGTGTCTCGCGGCATTATCGCCAGCGACGACCAAAAAGTTATCAAACTCGTATTGGTCAAGCGTGCAAGGGAAACGTTGAAAGTCTTTACAATACGACTTTGTGCAATGCGAGATACGCGACAAAGTTGTCATTTTTTCTCCGTCTTTTTCACGCCAATTACAAAAGAAAAAAAAAAAAAAAAAAACTAGCGAATAATATCGTGCGTATCCTATGCATATAACCATTGTCGCGATTCTGTAAGGGTCAAATTTTCAATTTCGATAGAAAAGCGTTCATCACGACGATCGTTGATTTTCGTAAAAAGCATACGATTTCAGCGGTGTGGTGCGGGAAAAGAACGACAAACCACGAACTTATTCCAGGCGCGTCACATAAAATATTCAAGATGAGCAGCAGTAACGCAACCGCGAGTTCTTGCATAAAATAACCCCCAATATCATGCTACCGTGCCGTTCTTACGACTGTGCAAACACTGGACCACCTTCTTCGTCTTTCTCTCGTACTACGTCTGGCTCAACCGTGAAAGATGATAGCGGTGAGAACGGAATGCCATTAGCATTTCTCATTTCTGCTTTTTGCCATCCCTTATCTATCGTCAGCCAGCGTCCCCTCGGTTCACCGTCGTTCGCGTTCTGGTCCGCCACGGCACGTTCGAAATGGAAAATTTGCCGAAAGAAACGAACACGATCCTTGCTGCACCGCGTCCCGTGATCTAATATTTGGCCACGCGACAAGAATTAACGATGGCGCGAAATATTCTCTTGCCCTTTCTTTAAATAAAATATAGGTTTCTTCCTTCGTACGTCTCGTCGTTCTCTTTGGTCCAAAAGTTTGATACGAAATTAGAGAAAAGCATCGTACGTTTGATCGTCGATTTTGATCATCCTTATTATTAAAGACGTCACGGTCAATACTTTTGTAAAAGAATTGCGAAAAGAAATTTGTCATACGATATACAAATAACCATAGCTAACTTATTAAAAATACCTAATAACTATAGCTCAAGAAGAAGTCTGGAGAACCAGCTAAATTAGCGAACTAGCGAAATCCCAGTTCGAATTTACTTATTCGCCGTTCTATTTAATTAATGTAAATAATTTGCTTGGAAATTCCTTCCTCTTAAGCCCGGCATTCGAAAATGGTCGGCATCCACAGATATAAGAAAATTTTGCGGGTGACTTTAATCGTGCTTGGAAATTTCCCAGGAGCAACGGGAAAGTTTTGAAGCGAAGTAACGCGAGAATCATCGAGTTAACCCAGAGATTCTCAACTAGGATTTCGCGATTCTCTCGACTACCGTGGCGTGAAATACCGGCATCGTTTGATTATTTATGAAATTAAGATTCCGTTCGTTTACACTCGATAACTTCCAACCAATGATAATTGCAAGCTAAAAAAAAAAAAAAAAAAAAAAAAAAAAAAAAAAAAAAAAAAAAAAAAAAGAAAAAATAACAAAAATTTCTAGTAAAGACGTAGAATAACTAGTTAAAAGATTTAATTAAACGTAAAGTATTTCCGCAAATTGGGAACATACCCTAAAGACATAACGGGATGCAATTGCGCGTATTACCTGACAGGCGTGTAACGAAATACATAGTGCAGAGAAAAAACAAACCTTTATTCATGTACTTTACAAAAAATCACAAGAAATCTTCAAAAATATAAGATTGCGAATCTATGAAATTTATTACGTGGCATGTTTGTGTAGCATCGATCTGCCATCATTTGGTACATTCCGCTAAAATTCGTATATCCATCGATGTATTCAAACAGAAGTACGTACGCATATCAAAAGTTTTCTTTCTACGTGACTGTGTTTAAAAAAAAAAAAAAAAACTCGTACGTTCTACGTTTCATTCCTAACTTGGATGGTGAATCGCGAGCGCACGACGAATGGAAAAGACTGAGAACCAACCTGACCAAAATCCTTTCGTCGGGAATCGAATATTCCGGGCAACTTTTTAATTGGAACCGAGAGACGAACGGCGAGTTATCGGCACGGATTCGCCGCAATTTCACCGGAGATTCGCAAAGATTAAAACTGACGTTCTTCGACGAACGGACGCAAATGCAGATACGCTTTCAACCTCTTCTCCTGGTGGAAACATCCACAGCCAGCCAGAAGGAAATTTCGTTTCTGTATCGCCCAAGTAGTCGGAGGCTGTAAGACGAGTCTCTCCTGGAATTATTCATTACGCTCCTCGCCCCTCGTTCTCATAGCCCCCGCTTCGATCGCGGTACTTTTCGTCCCCATCGTCGTTTCCCTTTTGCCCATTTCGCGACGCTCACTTTTCAACTTCATCCGTAAACCCGCCGCGGCTGCTGAAAGTTACATCGATCGACTTGCAAGAGGTTGGTTTCCTGGCAAAAATTGAATAGTTGAAAATTTATTTAAAAATCCGGTCACGAACTTCGTAGGAACTTGCGGCTCTACCGTTTCGTCTCCCTTTTTCTCGCTTTTTCCTATTTTCTCTGCTTGTAGTTTCTCCGTTTTCCCGAATCACGGGAAACCAACCGCGAATCGAATATCTCTGAATAACAAACAGAGGACCGCGATAAACGAGCAGAAATTACGACGAGTGGTGACGTTCCGCCAGGGAATTGTAGAGGATCCTGTTGATTTCTGCTGACAACGAAAATGTTGACAACTGACTTTTACGACTACAGCATCGCTGACGTAAAATGTTCCTGGATATTATCGTCGACGTACAATTACGTAAATACGCGTCAATGAAATTATCCTAATAACTAATTAGTTAACCCTATTCGTTTCACTATGAAATACTTCCAAATTATGAGATCTAACAAATCGCTTGTTCGATCGTCGATTCAAGGGTAAAGCGATTAAAGCGAAAACGATAGACTACTATATTCTAGTACTGCCGAAACGAAGCGCTCCATCAGCTAAATATACTGTATAAACAATTGAAATATAAACAGAAGCAACACTGTGAGCAGGCCGTTCGGATTCAACTAACGATTCATGGGCAGGGAGTTAACGTGCTTCAACATTGTTCGGCATTTTGAAATCATTTGAAACCATTTGAAACCATTTGAAACCATTTGAAACCATTGTAATCTATTCGTATCAAAATCAAAAGCTTTGAAAATTGAAAGTGCATCACAAGCGTATATCACGCTCGATTAACCATTAGAGGACAAAATTACTGCACCAATAATATACACCCTTTGTTATCGTTATAACTCGAATCTCTCGTAACTCGTTCTTTTTTTATTAAGAACGCAAACGTTAGAAAAATAATTTCTCTCCTTACTCCGTTTTCCATCGTCTATTGCGCGTCGATTGTTATTCAACGCAAGTCGAGGTTGTTCTCAGAGATGATCAATTATCTATAGAAATCAAAGATAAAGCAACGATAGAACTGCTATACCTTGCACGACTATATCTTAAAGACAGGGCACATACATTTTCCTCGCTAATCGAACCGGTTACATCGACAAATCGGTTATCTACCTCTACGGATCTGAGGAGATTCTCGCGATCCTGCACGATTCTATTGGCCAACTTTCCAGCTTAGCGTAGTATCTATTTGGCCTATCATCTCGACAAATCTGCTTAATTAATCGGCTAAACAGTCATCGTATCGAAACCCATTACCCAATGCTTCTGTTAAGGCCCCGGCACGGTCTACTAATTTCTAAACGAAGAGCTCCATCAATTAGTAACATCAGAAGGAACAATCCAATAAGAAGGAACGGGAATAGAGAGGCAACGAGGCGTGCGAGTCCTTCCGGTCCGATCTATCGCAACATCAAGCTAATCGAAGTTACGTCGCGGACTGTCGATCGTTTGTTCGCCAGGCTAACAACCTGCATCCATTAACGCTAAAGCGATAGCTGTCGGGGGCGGAAAACTATGGAGACGCGAGGAAGCCGAACCGACCGGGAAAGGGGCATCGATGATGGCAAGGTCGACCAGCTATGTATAGAATCAACATCGTCGACGCGGTATTACGGAGGGCAAACAAAATATCGTGGCGTAACGGGACATGGAATACTGTGCTCGGGGTCCCGAAGTAGGAAAACTCGACCGAGTGCTCGAGCAAACAATGACGGCGAGGCCAGTATTGTTCTCCAAGTAATTGAATCCAGCCTACCATCCGATGCTTGCTCCACTCGCTCGCTTCTTCTTCACCTGCTTGCTTCACCTGTCCCCTTCTTTCCATCCATCCCCTCTCTTCTCCAAGCTTCTTCTTCCCTTCGTTTCTTACTTTTCCTATCGATATTCCTCGCGTCTACATCTCTGTCCTTGTTCCCTCCGCTCACGAAAATTTCACGAAACCTTACACCTCGAACAAGATTTCTTGAGAAAATCGGCGTCTTCCGTTTCTACGTTCTTCGTCCTCCTCTATGGTTACTACTTGGATTCCTTCTTCTTTATCTAGTTGGATTTCTACGTGCATATTCGTTGAGACGGCGAGAGAGAAAGGGTTAAACGCGTTCAACCAAAGTCAGATTAAGAAAGCTGGATTCCGTTAATGGGAAATCTTGTAATCTTCGTGGAGACGAGACTCGCTTTGGAGAGTTTTCGTTTCGGGTATTTGTGACGTTTCACAGTTAGAATAATTTAGATTTGCGATGACTCGTGATGAGGCTTACTGGGATTTTGTCTCGGGAGAGATTGGGTAGATTACGAGACTCGAGTTTAACGAAGAATTCTTTAAGATATAAGCGGAGGTAAAGTCAAATTGGGAAGTTGCGGACTCGAGAACTTTGAAGTTGTAAACCTCAAACTGACGTTCCTGCGTTAATTTTTGATCATCGGGATTTAATTTACTACGAAATTTACATTAATTCCAATTCCGATCTAAATATCTAATTTCTTACTATCCGTCGAATAGATTTCCATACTTTTTGTCACAGAACAAAATTCCAACAAATTTATCCAACCGATTAATTTCTTTCAGAGATATTGCACGAAAGGAGTATCCTTATTAAGAACAAGCGTCGCGACACAGCAGCAACATAACCGAATTCGTTCGATGAAACGGCTCGTCGATCTTCCGCGGTGGAACAAGATCGCTTCGATCGTCGTAGCGTTTAGAGCGCGAGAAACAATCGACTCGAAATAGGTGCGTAACGATGGAAACAAATTCCGAGAGCGGCGGAAGAACGATAAAGACGGAGGCGGAGAAGTCGGTGGTGGAATTCTGTCGCTGATATTCCGAGGGATGACTGAAACGAACCGGAGAGAGGGTTGTTTTCCATGAAAAATACAAAACCGAGAGCCTCTGTTCTTGACAAACATACTCGATACTCGTGGAAAAAAGACGCGATACGTACACACGGTGTATCCATATAAAATAATGGCGGCGTATAGGGGGACGTTAACCCCCGGACATCGGCTTCGGCCAATGTCGTAAACAGATATTGATATTGGCGTGTCATATTTGCACGGCGTAGACGTTTCCCTCGGCCTTGCCATACCGGCGAATACACGCGCGGAAACATTCGCGTACAGGGACATTTGTGGACTACTTTATCATCAACAGACGATCACCATTTACCGGTAGCAGTAGTACGTAAAGGATGTATTAAAATGCTCCGACCGGCAATTTCAGCCGGAGCTGAAACGCGAGATCGAACAGAGAACGAGGGAACGGTATTACTGGGCAGAATCGATACGAATCTTTCCATAGTTCATGGTGCACTCGTCGTGGAATCGACGATCATTGAAACGAACCGTTGGAGAGGAGGCTAAAAGTTTTTCAACTATCGCAATGAATATTATTTGATCACTCGAATCTCTGTTTCTTGAAATAATGGCACGGTTGTTACGTCATTTCGATATTGCGCTTACCTAGATACAAACATTTTTTACGGTTTATTATTTTCATTTGGAAACATCGCTTATGCGTAATTTGAAATCGTTCCATTACCATTTTCCGATCTTACTCTCCCAGCATTCTTCAATTTACAGTCTCCAAATTTCCTAGAACGCCACGTATCTTTCCCCAGTCTTCCAACGAACGCTAGACCGATTATTAGATAAATATATAGGAAGCAAGAATATCTCAACGACGCGGTATTTTTAGCGATACGTTCGAGTTTCCATTAGATTTCAAGGTTTCGCAATTCACGGCACTCCACGTTTTAAACGCTTAACACTCTCCTTCTTTTGCTACCAACTAGCAGGTCAGACTAATTAGCACTTAAAGTACCGCAACTGGAATCTAACGACAGCGGTACGCGTCGCTCTACCGACAGCTTTAACGATGTACTGTAAAATTTTTGTTCGCCTTCGAACATTTGGTTTGCTTTTCGATGCCTCGTCGTTCTGCCGTTCCTCCAAACGTAAGTGGAATCGATCAACGACTGAGAAGGGCTGGTTAATATTTTGCAATTCGAGGTAAATCCACGGCAATGGCCTTCGACATTTCGGTAAACATAGAGTCAACAGCGATAAAAGGAATCTTCCGGCAGATTAGCATTGATATCAACGTATGCGTTCTCGAGACTATACCTACAAATCGATCGCCATCCTGGGATAAGATTCGGCTTTGAGGAACGATGGGATATTCTAACGTTTTTCAAGAAAGTATATCTTACGAGTAAAGATAAAAGAAGATCGTAGAAGAGAAGCATCTTTGGAACGATTGTAACAAACGGACTAGCTTTTCGCTCGATCAAGGATACAGATAGATCGATAAAATTAATCGTAACATCAATCGAGATAGAGAAAACATATACTTATTTTTATCGTAACGTACATATAAGTTATAATCACGGTACCAAACAAACGTTATTATTAGATACCGCGGGGGAACACGAGAGAGAAAACGAAATATTAGCTGACATTAAGAACCCGCTAGAGAACGGAGGGAACGTACACGTGCAGTTCCGCACCGTTGGTATCAAAACGATTCCACGAAAACGGCTTTAAAAATCATCATTACCAGAGGAAAAAAGTACGAGCGGAGGGTACGACAGGGCGGCGATAAGAAAATAATTGAACGATGTGTACAGACTATATAGGGAGCAAGGGGTGGCGGTGCGCGCTCGCGCGCGCGCGTGCACACTCGATATACTCGCGATCATTAAGCGCCGACGGACGATAATATCGAGGAACCTTGGTGTTGCCAGGCAGGTAACCGTCGTCATTGTTCGCCGTGACGTCATCGGTGGCCACTCCTTTGTATGCTCCCGATTAACAATCGTATACTCGTATATAGCTGGCGAACGTACACACGAAGCTGTTCTTGCATCGGTGTAGCGACGAACCGAGACGAGGACCTAACCCTACTACCGTTGTTGGATTATAGTCGAGGGTACCTACGGAACGAGGCAGCCCTTTGCTTGCCGAGGGCGTGTACAACGCCGCGTATAGACATTCTTTTGTTTGCTCGCAGGAGAACGGTAGTAGTGCATGCAAAAGAGGCTGGAGGGCCAAAGGGAGGACTCCAGGTTTGCGTTCGACCGACTATCAAATTTCACTGACCGAGCCCGCGAGCGCGTCTCAAACCGCGCTCGTAATTAGAATGCCGATTCACGATCCAGCTACGTTTCAGCTAGTTTCTTGTTTCGATCAATCAACCTATGCTAAATTTCATCGCGTCGAGAATCCAACGATTTAATACTCGTACAATTTTCAGGTTTTTTATAACTCCACCGAGAATAACGTTAGGGCTTATGCGTCCTTTGAAACATTTTTCAACTGATCGTGTTTCTCTGTCGTTAAAAACGTTCACGTGCCTGTATCCGAATATATCAGCGAACTGTTTGTAAAATGTATACTAGCTGCAGGGTCGTGCAACGTACAACGGCTACTGACACACTCCGATTAAAATGTAATTTTATCATATTATATTATCCTTCATACGCGCTAGAATGCTCGACGCAGACGAGCAACGGTACGTTCTTACGATATCGCTACACGCGCCTAATCTAATATTTCTCGCTAATTTTATACCATTCGTATGTTTATAACGATATATTCTAGTAATCTGCAGAATCGTACAATTTCGCTAATGCAAAATCATATCGGCATCGTATCATTCATTTACACGACATCTAGGACTCGTTATACAACTATCGAAAATTGCCGGGATAGAAACGAACGTATGGAAAGAAGTCACGGTCCGACAAGAACAGAGTGGGTATGGCTAATAACGAGCAGCCAGGGGCCAACTGTATCGCGTGGAAAAATTTTCTGTGCCGATGTGTCGCCGATTAGTCTGTGCCGTGCGAGCCGGAGCTCGCGAATTCAGTATAACCCCTTTGCCCAGCGTTGCATGCCTTATCGACTCGGCAGATGCAAATTTAGAAATACGTGGCGACGTCGTGTCTAGTGGCTCCGGTGCACGCGACCTATCGTCCATAACGTGCACGGTGTAACCAGCGCGTAGAATAGATATTTTTGTAATTGAAACCAATCGATCGTGATGTTCGTAGCGCGTCTCATGTCAGAGATAATAGCCACGGGCCTCTTCACTCGCTTATTAACCAGCCAGTAACCGAATCATCGTACAAAATAGAATCAAGCTTCTCTTTTCTTTCTTTTTTTTTTTTTTCAGATCGTTTCCTTTTTTAGACTCTTATTTAGGTCTCGTTGGAGATCCTTTCTTGGAACGCGTGGTACGCTCGTGCAATCTTAATTAATCAACAAGTTCCATTTACTCGCAGACCGATGGATAAGCGGCTAAGCGGCGGCGATACAGAAAATCCATTTGAATTACGTACCTGAAATATAAAAGAACGACGCGCCGTTAATCATCTGCGAAACTGCGCGCAAAATGCACGGTACCGATCGCGTCTTTTATTCGGGACATATTTCGTGGGTAGAAGAAAAAATATATTTTTGGTTGCTTTTTTTTCCAACGTTAGAAGATGGCTGATTTATAAGCGATTAACACGGCCGTCGATGATCTAATTTGTACGATGGAAGTGGGAAAAACGAGCATCGCTTTTAGGGCACGTGGTCAGATAGAGCATCGTAAAAACTTTGTTCGTGTAATTCTAACAACCAAGTACATGCTGGGTCCTTATTTCGATACAAATTATTAGCACGCTTCGTTACAATTTGTGACCAGCTGTACGCTTGAGACAAGCGTAATAACGTTACTTTAAATGAATTATACCTGTACACAGAAACGAATGTGTCTAGCCTAATTATTCGTGTAATTCTAATTAATAAAGTTTATTACGCGAACCGTCTCAAATATCGAATGAAACTGTTCACGATCCTATCGAAGAACCGCAGAATTACGATTCCGTAACACATACGTCCATAACACACAGTACAGGAGGACGCGTTCGTGTCTCGACAATAACGTTGTTAACTGAAAAAAAGAAGACAGAGTGCATAACAGCGGCGAAATTAGGGTTCGTTATTGGAGCAACAGCACGAGCGCGCAAGCCGCGTGTATCTCTCTTTTTTTCTTTCGCTTTATAAGATAATCCTGCGGTGGTAGTCGCGCCTTCGACACTCTTACGCCTTTTTATTCCATTCCAGCAATTGCATTTTCGGGGTAACTTATCACGCCAACGCAGCGCGCAGCAGTAAGAAGAAAATGGAGCCGGAATTACAACATGATGGCGGCATAAAGCG
The DNA here is from genome assembly GCA_014737525.1 of Bombus difficillimus. Taxonomy (NCBI): domain Eukaryota; kingdom Metazoa; phylum Arthropoda; class Insecta; order Hymenoptera; family Apidae; genus Bombus; species Bombus difficillimus. The sequence continues at coordinate 1,366,700 of JACXIT010000214.1, forward strand.
CGAGACCGACTAAGGTCACGTATTTAATAACGCCGTATATCGGTTGAGATAAATTGGATAAGACACGTATCAAGATTAATGCGCTCAGCCGTGATACTACGAGTAGACGGTGAACATTCATCCTTGACGAGACAATGCGTCGCCCGTTGAAAACTTTCCTTCTAATACGGCACTCGAGCACACGGCCAAGAAATCCGATAGAGCCAGCTCGCTTTCTATCTTCTCGATATTCGAATCGATACGCATTGTTCCACGGCCTCGTTGACCATGCGTGCGTTGCTCCTGCGACAGATTTTTCTACTTCTTTTCTCTCCCTTTTCTTTCTTTTTCTCCGCGTTCATTTCCTTTCTTTCTGTTGCTCGAGGTCCGACGTTAACCCGTGACATTTCGAACCACGCCTGACGTAAAACGATATTGCAAGCGGTAGCTATCTTTGCAGTATACGATCTTATTATGAAACCGCGCAGGCGGTTCGATCGAGGCGACTAGCGCTGCGCAACGTGACGAAATACGCTCGATCTCTTACGATAGTAATTTCTTTCCAAGTTGAGCCTGGCAATTCGCGATGACTCGTTTTGAGAAACTGACAAGCGTGAAACGCTTATCATTGGCGCTGGCTATGGAATTCGTTCTGTAAGAATTCGAGATTCGTTGCCAGTTGATCATCCGCTGGTAAACTTACGTACAAGCAAATTAGCTCCCTTATGTTCAAGCTTAACCGTTTTATTATTTTACACGCTGGGATTCATAGGTATCGACTAGAACGAATGAAAAATCAATTCGTCGAATTCTGTAAAGCCTTCGAAATATCAAATCCTCGAGATCCAATCCTACAGAAACATAAGAATCCTGCTCGATTCTCAACGAGATCTTACAAACCACTCTCTGCCAATCGAAAGTCTTTCTTAAAAATACCCGCAGAAATCGAAATCTCCGAAGAATATCTGAAAACAACGGATAAACCTGGCACGTACATTCAAGAACAACGCGTAGATACAATCAAGATACAGGATAGAACGATAGCTATTTGGAGAAGGTAGGAGAAGGTAGCGCGCATCGCTAGGGATAGCGAGCTGCCAGGCAGCACGTACTTAGTTATCAAAGGTTTGCAAGGGCAGCAGTATCCTCCTCGAGCTTTCTCTTAAGACCTTAAGGGTGGCCACACCACGTGAATTTCTCAAGTTATGATATAGTACTCGCTGGTACGAACCGAAAGAGGAAACTATCTCGGGAGATACCGAATGTTCTAACCAGTCGAATCAACATAGAACGTAGAACCACTGGAAGGCCTCGCACAGGAAGATAGACGAGAACGCACGTATGAGATGGAAAAGCAAGGCGAATCGGACGAGCGAAAACGATTGATGGCAGACGAATGGAGAAACGTAAATGATAATTTAATAAAACTAAAAGCCTGCCAGCGATTCGATATTCGTACAATAGAATATGATTTATCAAATTCGAATCGGAATTACTTCGCTTTATCCTTGCAATTTTTTAACGAAACTCTAGAGGCAGACGATAGACTGAGAAGCAACAGGAGGAAAATATGTTAGACAATGAAGAAGAAGAGAAGAAACGAGAGGAAGCCGGTCGGAAATATCAGAGAAAAGCACGGACGAAGGCGAAAGTGGACACGCGACTATTCCGTTCCAACGAAAGGAAACCAGAAGGCAGATAGGCAGAGGAAACAGCCTTGAAAAATAATAAACCCGGGAGGAAACGGAGCCAAGAATGGCGACCGGAAGAAAGAGTGCAGATTGGGCGACAAAGGTAATGAAAAAATCTAATATATGCCGCTAGAAAGAGAATACGTACGCGCGATGGTGGAACGTGCACGCTCGCGAAATAGTCGGAGCGAAGCAGACGGTGTGAGAACACGGAAGAAGGAAACAATGGCTGGAGGGAGGGAGAAAGGTAGAGAAGAAGCAAGAGAAGACACGGAAACGGAGGGACGAGAAGAGAAACCGGAAGAGACAGAGCAAACAGAAGGAAGAGGATGTGAGAGGTCGAGAGGAGGAGTAACTTCCTAACAAGGCGGTTAGTTGCGGCTTAGTAACGCTATGAACGCGAAATATTGCTAGCTGGCGCGCTCCTCCTTCCATCTTCTCTCTATCTCTAGCTCTTTCCCCGATGACCCAACCAGCCCGTAACCTGTGCCTGTCTGTGTTCACGAACGCTTAATGTTGAAATACTGCTACACGATGCTCTGCAACTTCGACATTTCGATAATCGATTTCTGTATTTATCCGTATAATATCCTCGCGATGGCTTCTTCACTCTTGAGAATAATTATTAGCCAATCTCCTTCGAGGAAAACAGAATCAGACGTCTAGGAAATCTTTGTTTCGCGCCAAATTTTGGACAAATTTTCCGTTAGAAAGGTGGCAGCCTACTGGCCATAGTTTCTGTATTTTTCACAAGATGTAAGCGAACCAACAAGAGATACATCTTTTTACGATCTTCTCTTCGCCTTTAACGTCCTTGCAACTTAATTCCTTGATTCAACTGGAAAGTACAGTCGCGTAATCCGGTTAATAAACACGTAGGTAGGTAACTTGAAAGTGTAGCGGATCACGTGGAAATTATTTTGATTAAATAGCACGATGTTTTAAAGAAACTAAATCCACTCGTAGAAACTTCAATTATAAACAATTCTTGCGTTAAACAAGTTCTAACGGAGAGAACGCTCGATTCGGGTCTTCGTCAACGACGATTAAATAAATATCAAGATCCGTCTATCTCGCAGTAAAACTTTTTATTTTCACGAAACGTTTCCTAACAACTTTTCACTCTCGAGCTTGACCCGTTCCTTGGGACAGTCCTTTCGTCTTAATTAAGAAGCAATTCGGCGGGAGAATAATGTTTAACGCCGGACGAAGATCAAAGCATGCCACGGCGAAGAGCATCGAGAGTTTCCGCGCGAGATACAATTTTCTTTGAGAAAACTTCTGCAACTGATTCGATTACATTCAAACGATACACACCCTTTGACTACGCGATCCAATTACTTGTGACGCTCGTTGCGATCGTCCCGACAATTAAGAGTACGAAAATTTATCTGTCTCTGGACCGTTCGCTTATCGTTAGATCCCTGATCCGATCCTCGATTATTTCTCTTTTTCAGCCGCTTTGGAATCTGTTTCCCTTTCGCTGCGATATCTGCAGCAGGTATATCCATCGTGACGATGCGCCACGTTTCAAGGTAACCGTCGAAATAAATTACAAAGTACTTTCTTTGCGTTTTCTTTTCCTGTTTTGATTACGGCGTACTGATCGATCTTCGTCGCAGCACAGGAAGTAGAAGTAACATTTTGACACAATTGGAAACGAAAGAATGCTTCTTGCCTCAAAATATGTGGAAAGTTTTTCGGGAAAATCAAGTTTGAGAACAACGTTTCAATTCGAGTCTTTCCGCTGTACGATAATTTCGACCGTAGTCTTAATGTCTCGGACAATTACAGAAAATCTGCAACGCGCTCGAACAATCCACGAACCACCGAACTCAATTATCTCCTTATTTTTCTAACAAATCAAATAGAGAAAGCAAGCGTGTTTAATTGCTGGACTTTCAGTCCTGTAGAGAAATCCAAGCAATGAAAAAATAAAAGACACGAGAACGAGAGAAACAATAGCGTCTGACTCCGCTCGCGATTCGGGTCGGATATAGTTTTTATTTATTTACACAAGGGTCGGCCACCCTTAGACCCGACACAAGATCGCAATGCCGCTCGGTTTATATTTTATTCATCCCTTATTGAATTCGAGCTCAATCTCGCGAAAGTGTCTCCGCCATGGCCCTTTCCATTCTCTCCCTCTCTTCGCTCCGTCTCTTCTCCTTTCGATCGTTATCCTTTCTCTCCCTTTCCCCGCCTCTCTGTCTTCTTCGTAGATAGGTATTCCAATCTCCCTACATTTCCTTCAACCTGCTTCCATTCCTCTTTGCTCCTTTTCTCGTTTTCTTTCTCTTCTTCTACTGCCAAGTCGCCGTGACACTCCGCGACGGCGTTTCTCTCCTTTCCCTTTAGATCTGCGCGCGACATCCTCGCTTTTTCACTACCAACGTCGTTTCGGAAGGAAGGTATCGTCGATCTATCGAGTCTTATCGATCGAGAGTAAAGGAGGTGCAAACGGTTTCGCGATCTAATCGTAGAATGGCTGGAGGTTAACCGGTTAATTCGGTCGATGGTAAAGTTAGAAACGAAGGAATGTTTAATAAATGGAAAAATTAATTATGCCGAAGAATAAATCGGTTCATTACTCTAAATGAATTTTTAATTACACGCGAAAGGAAATAGATTTACTATACTCGTGAAAATAAAATGAGGCCGAAATTTAGGAAAAGCCGAAAACAGATTCGTTATAGGATTATAAGTTGGAGGGTTTTTAGGTCTTCTGGTTTCTAGGGATTTAATGAAGTCAAAGTTCAAGATAGTTGAGAAAGTTCGTTCATTGAGCTTTGAAACGCTTCCGAAGGAAAAAGAGCATTTTAAACCTTAAGTTGTCATAATTTTCCCAAGGTGTGTATTTGCAAAAGGTACTAGACGAAAGTTAAATTCTCTATATATAATAGAATTAACTATAGATACTCGGGAAATGTACGATAGAAGTATCAAAATTTCAAATATACGAGATGCTTCGAAGAAACAAAATTTATCTGGGGAAAAAAAATATTTCACGCGCAACAACCTATTGCTTGCAACTAATTCTAACGCTACGCGACACTTTTACACACTCGCCTAAGTACATCGCGCGGTAATTACGTGTCAGAAAATCCGGATGCTCCGCACGAACATCGCGAAGACTTTAGCCTTGCCTTCTGTGCGACACGTATTCCACTTGTTACAAGTGTCTGCTTTATCTTGCCGCTCTTTTTATTTCTTACCAAGCTTACTCGCCGTACAACTTCTGTCAGGAAGTTTCCGTCCAGGATCTCTCCATCCAGACTCGTTCCTCGTCTTTTTCTTTCTTACCGTAGAAGGTTACGACGTCGGTTTCTTCTTTTCACGAAACGCGGTCGATCAGCTCTCGTCCAGGGCCAGAGGAAGGTCTGAGCGACAGAGCTTCGAAGCTGCTGGCGTGTATCAATATTTAATAGCGTCTGGATACGAGTACTGTCTCGATACTCGTGAAATTGCAAGGCGAGAATCCATCCGGCAGGTCGAGGTAGCGTAGACGCGAGAAAGCGCGAGCGGTAGTAATGGGATCAAGTACAGTGTAAGTAGGTTTCGATCTAACTCCACGGTGTGAGTATTTAAAAAAAAAAAAAAAAAAAGAAAAGAAAGAAACTATGCTCTTAAGCGGATTAGTAGCTGGACGAAATACATATATATTCAAGCTCGCTGTAAACATTTTGCGAAACGCAAGTGATACTTTCAAGCATAAGTACGTGTAAATTTGTATTTCTCATAGTTCGAGTTATACCAACGTTGATCCCATCGCTAGCGAGCAAGAACGGTAAATAGACAAAAGGAGTAGGGAATTTCATCGTTGTCCGAGCTCTCGCTAGACTCGCGTCTCGGCTAAGCAGTCTTGAGAGGATAAAGGAATTAAAGATCAAACGACGAGGTTCGATGAAATATTCAAACGGAAACATCGTCCTTCCGCGATCATTAAATCGCGCGAACCGTACGACACTGAGTGCTACGAATCAGGAGTATTAAGGGATGAACGCGAACGAATGGAACGTCGCCGTGTGAAATATAAATAGGGGGTGAATTATTGAGCGGGGGAGAGGCAGATGCCAAAAATAATAGCGTAAACGCTCGTTGCGCGCTGTGTGCATTCAAAGGGAAATTGTACGGGTACTTGAGCACCAACCGGAGAACTTCGTTTTGGAAATTAATCGACGGCTGTCTAGCTCGAGTCTATTATGAGTCGAGCTTCTAATTTCTAGCGGAAATGCAGGAATTTCAAAGTTATAACGAGATAAAGAATCTGCCTTTGAATAATTCCGGATTCAACAGAATTCTTAAAATATAGTTTATGTTTCCTGATATAAGAGAAACATTCGTATTAAGAATATTTGGAATATTCTGATTTTGATTTAGGAGCATTCGACAAATGAAAATAAATTGAATAATTTCTCGTAATCGTAATCGTAATTATCGACATAATGTTAAAATTCGTAATGTTTCATGTATATTCCGTGGCTTGCTGCGAGGATCATTATGCCCATGATAATTATACTTTGCTTAACTTACGGAGTTTCTATTAATATAATACTTGCGTACGACAGCATTTTATTTTAAACGTGACTCGTACGGTTTTACATAAGAACTCGAGGTAAGTACGTGTCTCGCAACGATGAAAAGAAGTAAAACAGGCTTAAACAGGCTTAAACAGCCTCGGTCAAACGGACTCGGTTAATAACAAGATTTACGTGTTTCATAACGGAAAAATTCGCCACCTCGAAATAAGATTTAAGTTTACAGCTGTTACGCCGTCACGTGTTTGACTTTTCGTATTCTTCGCTTGTTCTTTACGCAAACAATGCCTTTATATTTTCCTATTTTTATGTTTCACGACGTTCGTACCATTGGCTCAAAAACTAACAACGATAAAATAACGGTAAAAATTCTTGTATCTTCTTCTGTATATATTAAAATCGAATCGAATAAACTAAATACGCGAGTAAATTGGTTTCCGATACCCATAAAACATGAAACTCTAAAACTTTACAAGAAATGCGCATGATTCCATACGATGCGCAATATTTCCAAAAGTGTAACATACGCATTATGGTAAGCAACGGAGATAAAGATATAAAAAGGTTAAAAGATATCGGACTGAACCACAAAATAATAGAAGAGCAAATGTTCCCACCCACCTCTCAGAGCGCATCTAAAAGGAACAAGAACGTCGATGTATACGTATCTGCGCACACTTTAGTCTCCTAGCATCGTCGACGGGGTGCGAATAATTTGCAAGTTTCCACGCGGCGACAGGTAAAATGGTGGGCATAGAGAGTTCCTCGCGCTATAACCTGGGTCGCGAACGAACCAGCCTGCTTTGGCTGGCGGATCGTTTTACACGACGCATAGAGACGCCAAAAACACGTACAGACAGCGGAGTGGCTCGCAATTAGGGAACAAGAGGATGCTCATCTAGAAAAGAGAGAGCACGACTGTGAACCAAAAAGAGGGTGGCACAGAGCTGAAGTCCAAAGACAGAGAGAGAGAGAGAGAGAGAGAGAGAGAGAGGGAGAGAGACACGGTCTCGACTTGTCTATCGAACAAGGCGTATGGAAAGAGACGGAGGAAACAGAGTCGGTGCATGCTCGAAAGACAAGCTCACGGCACGAGGGCCGGCAGAAAGAGAGAAAGGGAGAGGAGGAGAGATTTGGATGAGGCGAATTCCAAAAGAGATGTGCTTTTAATTATACTAACGCCCGGTGTCCGATTAAATGAACGGAAGAGCCAAACTCACGAAGCGCAGTGCAAATTTAATTATAGGGAAAAGGGCAGGCTAGAGAGGGCAGAGGGGAAGGAACGACACAAGGAGAGAAAGAGAGAGAGAGAGAACGATGCCGATCCTGGCTGCCGCCTCTGTGCTGGATGTGCTTCTGCTTTTGCTTCTGCCGGCTATGCTGCTGTACCCCCTTGCACCCGTGTACCCGTGCACGATAGTAGACTGGACGAGGTAGAAATCCAAGTATTTATATGACAGCAGTTTGTTTAGGCCGCTTATTAATGGGAGAGAAGAGGGTCGTTGTAATTAAGGGAACCCGGATTCCATCCAGTAGCACAGGCACCCTTCGAGGATGCGCCTGAGAATATCGTCGTTCTATCCGACGGCAACGTGTTCTTATGCTTTCCCTTCGCCTTGAATCTCCTCCTCTTCTTTATCCCTTCCACCCACCCCCTCTCTGTCTCTCTCCTTATCTCTTCTCTTTGTGCAACCCCCCTGGTTGCACTACTCTTTCTTTCTCGCGTGCTCCTCTATGGCTTTCGTCTATAACGCTCGTTCCTTCTCTCCACTCGTGCCAGCTCGATTTTCTCCATTCCTCTCTCTCTCTCTCTTTCTCGGTCTCTGGCTCCTCTGGTCCGTTTAAATTCATCGTTCCGCCTCTTCTACACTCGCATAGACGTCTGAATTGTCTTCCGACGAAAAACAAAGCGTATTCAACCGCCGAACGAGCTTTCGTCTATATGCATACCGCTACACCCTTCGCCTCGAGTGTCTCACGATGTGGCATAAAACACTCTGATTGTCTCTGCCTTCTTCGTTCTCCGTTCTCCTTTCTCGACCTCTACCCCCGTAGCCTGTTTTGATTTCATTGCGGTCGAGGGCTAACGAAATTTATTTTCGTCAACGGACGTACATAGCGAGGGGGTAAAAAGTTTAGGAAATGGGATTTTCATGCGGTTTCGTAACTTGTCGGAATTTCGTTTGCGCGATAGAACGCGATGTTACTGTTGTTTTTCTCACTACGTTACTCGTCGATCCTCCCGATGTGCGAAGCTTGAACGATCGTTCCATAATTCTGTCGCAAACAGTATCGAGTTGTTTTCAAACTTCGTAGGAAAATTGAAGAATATTTTTTAGTACCGTACCGTTTCTTTTCTTTCTTTTCATCTGATCGCAGCTGCGATGCTCGCGAGTTCGCAGATGCGCAGGGTGGTATCTGAATGTTCAACAAACAAACCAAGAAAAAAGAGAAATAAAAGTAAAAAGAGAAGGGACGTGAGAGGGAAAGAGGAAACGATAAAATATAATCAAGCATAGAATGGTTCGATCGTCAAAGGCAACGGTATCGCTAATTTCCTACGAGCACACAGTAATCACGGCGTTTCTTGCCTGTCTCGATTCTCGTTTCGTTACCTATCGTTAACGAAATTCCCTTTCCGCAGTGGGGGGAAACAAAGCGTATTCAAAGCAACGGCTTGCCGTTTATATGCATACAGCACTGTCGGTTCTCGTCTTTAAATGTCTCTCGCGATGGAATAAAATACTGATACCCACTCTCGCTCTCTTTCTCCCCTTTTCCTCCATTTCTTTTTGCTTTCCTGCTTTTTTTAATCCTCTCTCCGCTCGTTTCTCTCGTTTCTTTCGTTCTCACGACGTGTTCCGTGAAAGAGGGGAAAAACGGAATTCGTTTAACCGCCATCGAATACATTTCTTTCGACGGTAGACGTCAATTAACTGCGCCCGATTGAAATTGACGTTAAACGAGAACTCACGAAGGGAATAGGAAAGAGGGTGTGGGAACGGGGGCGTAAAGAGGATAGAGAAGGAAAGAGGTATGGCGCGAAGGGAGAGGAACGAGAGTCGAAACACACAGGATGAGTTTACTCCATTCAATTATGCGACTCAAGTGGACACGATGGTTCGGTGAATGTCACGTTTCGCCACGTTTATGCGGTCGCGTCGACGTTTTCCCTCGAAATTCAATCGACCCTTTTATATTTCGCATCATTTGATTAATTGGTCGTGCGTTACCATCGGACGAGACTGGGGGCTACACACGCGAATATTCTCTGCCGATCGGTGCAAGTGTGAACAGAGGCAAAATGCTTTCATCTTTTATAGATGATCGTCGTGAAATTCATACGTGGGACGACTTATATTTCCATCTTTTCCGTTTACTTCGACCTTGCCGTTCCCTTGGTTCGTAAAAATTTGGTATTCTTCAACGATCTGTCACATCGCGATAAACAATTGTCAAGTGTTAAAGTTCAATTTCGGAGTACATAATCCGATAAGTTAAGTTAATCTACCGTGGTTCGATTATTTCTGTCGTATAATATAGTACAGAGAAGAACCAAATTTTTCAAAAATTTCAGAAAGCATCGAGCGGAACGGTCGTTAAATCGCGGCGCTGCAAAATGATCGTCTCTAATTCTATAAACGATAAATCCTGCGGCGTAAGATTTAGACCGTGCAATTTCCGGCCGTTTCCGATCTACCACCTCGTTACGTCCATCGGTGGAACATTTTAAACTCGTCTATGACCCGAGAAGCAGAAAGAACGGCGAGTTTACAGTAAGAATAAGGAAGAAAGACAGACGATTCAGCAGCTCGAAAATGCGATTCGTTATATGCGCAATTAGCGGAAGGATGGTAATTAGCCGACAACGATATCGCGTCTCGTCGATCGCATCGAACCCGAAGGATGCAGCGGAATTTTCCGGCCCGTTTCGCAGCGAAGACTTAAAGCCGTCTAATCTAGTCTAGAATAACAGCCGTTAACGCTCTTCAACCGACATCCACGAAGTTTCTAGGAAATTTCTAGAAACGTTAAAATAGTCGCTGAAACGAAACGATCGATCACACTTATTTCCGTCACTACTTTCCATCTTCGTCTTCTTATTTTACAAACTGTCTCTTCCGATTCTTTAGTTCTCAACGGCCATCGATCAAGAATATAGTACGTGCAATTATCGCAATTATCGATTCGCAATTTTCAAATTAAATCGAAATAAATCGAATAATCGTAATCAATTATCGCCTTCATTCTCATGGGCAAATCAAATGCCATTTGTAGAGAGTTAACGCGAGCAAACCAATGATTTCCTGGCTCGCTCCCTCCTTTCTGTCTCTGGCTCGCAATCAGTGTTGCGGACGCGGCTTAAGGTGGTCAACGAAGCGTGTATCCGTGGGCACAGCACGACGAGCGAACGGACCATCAACAGCCAGCCACTCCTGCTCAACGTCGGAGGCAAAATAGGCGGAAGCCTCGTGTACCGTGCATGTTACACACGTCGCCAACGTCTGCGGCTAGTACATAGGTATACTCGCGTCATTATTACGTCTTTCGAGATTACCGCAATTGCGTTGATAAACGCTCCAGCATGCATTCAGCTCGGTGACTCTTCCTAAATTGAGGCTTTCAGCCCACGCCTCTCTCTCTCTCTCTCTCTCTCTCTCTCTCTCTCTCTCTCTCTTGGTCTCTCTGTCTGAAGCTCGTGGAAAACGGATCGAGCTGGTTTTCCGGCAGAAATAATGGACGATTCGGAGCTGGACCGTGACGTGGCCGTGGAGGATGCGTCCGTGGCTAGACTGCATCCGTTTTGTGTTTTCCGCGGTGATTTTGGTCGGTATAACGGCTGTGTGGCCCACGAATTACGGTTGGGTACGAGTTTGAGATGTAGATGAGACTGGGATCGAACCAGGAGAGATTTCGCTAAAAATTTGTTGTATTTATGTGAATATTTTCTATAAAAATATTAAAGTTATAACTTATGCGTCGTCGAGGATACGTTGATTGGTCATAAAAATCAATGTCAGAGTTCCTGTATATTTTTGAAGTCTTTGCAAGTTTTGCAATTTTCTAAAACTCTTCTCTACGATGTCTACCACTTATCCCGCGTGAACGAACATTCTTGTTTACGACAAAACTGATTCGCACAATTCGAAGCAAAAGTTACATGACCAAAGTAATCACCCACGATGGACGTTTAATCATTGATACGAAGCATTTCAGTCTTTTCAAATCGAAAAATTGCATTTAGCAAGCTGTGGTACGAATTAAGATTAAAAACATAATGAAATCTCGACGAAACTTTAGTCCGTATCTCTGTTTCTATAAAATTTAACCTGGAAATCTCTTTTTACTTAGTAATTTCATAGAATTTGAATTTGCATTTCAAATGATTCCATTAGTCGGAGAAGACAGATTACTTTAACCGCAATTTTAATTATACTCTCATCTAATGTTCAGTATCTGATACGCGTCAACGCGCCTTCAAATTCAAAGCATCAAGAATCTCCATTTGCGATTAAAGTGGAAAATCTAATGCTATCGTCGTCGAAACGAGGCGCATCCTCTCCTAAAATGATTCAGGTAATTCCCAGCCAGCGACCCTATCAGTTCGTTCCCAAGGAACGTGTAAAGATAAGGCGACACATACGTATCGTATGAATATGTATACGCGACGAGACGCGAACTCAAAAAAAACAACGCGCGCGATAAAACGTGCAAATGGACGATACGAACGGGAATAAGTTACGCGGAAATGCAAATATTCGTAACCCGTTAACGAACAGGAAAATTACTGACCTCGGCGTGTAGATACTTTTCCGAAAGTACGAACGTTTCCCCTATTCGCGTTAAAAATAAATAGCCGAATCCAAAGAGTTAAAAAAAAAAGAAGAAAAAAGAGATCAAGGAAATGTTTACTTTATGTCTCGAGAAAAAGTAAAGTTCTAAGAATGCTCGTGGAAAATACACTGCGGAATATCTAAAGGTCTTTAAACAAAATTCCAAGTAGATTTCTAACAAAATTCTAAAGACATCCTTAAGTAAGTTTTAAGGAAATTTTAAACAAATTATAAAGGAGATTCTAAGAAGTTTCGCAAAGTTTCTAAACAAATTCTTGAGAAAATATCGAGAAAATGTTAAGAAAATCGTATAAAAATTTTAATAGAACATGAGCGTTTAATAAATATGTAATACGCTTACTAATCTTTTTCGCAAAGATATAATCGAAGAAAAAATACTTGTCGATTTCAACGCGAAATCAAGTTGCCATCGATGTCCAGTGATCTTTTTTCGTCGTTGAATTTTTCAAAGATAGCTTCTCGTCCCTTGGAGTCTTCACGGCCAAATACTTATTCCGATACGCGTATTTCCCACGAGAAACCGTTCTCCAGACTCCGTGTCTGTGTTCTACAGCTAATCGAACACGCTGCAACGTATTCTTAATTGAAAAACATATCGTCTATCTTCCCGATTCATAGGAAAAACGTTTTCTCGTTGCGTTGTCAACGAATCTAATCGTATAATATACGAGATAAAACACAGTCATGCCGGGAGAAACTGACTTCAGAATGTCAGAAACAATTTTGCAAATATCGCGGAGTAAAGTTTCGCCTTCTCGTGCGTGAGAAGAGCTTGTTCCGCAGAACTCCTTGACGAATTCTCCGAATGAAACGAGACAATACTTCTGTACAATATACCTGGCGAATCCAATTATTTATGAATTATATTATAACTGTAAAATATATTCCATTTTCTAGTTCAAACGAATAAAGATCGCGCAAGTTAAGAATAAACTATGATAGCATAGCAGCATAGTTTTCTTCTCCGATACTCGACTAATCACACCGAGTTAGTCCAATCAATTTCTTCACCGGAGAATATAAAAACTCGCGTTAGGAAGTTTTCCTGGAAAAGGAATCCTGTCAAGTAATCAACGAGAAGACGTCTCCTCTGCTCCCAGAACGCGGGTTAGACAAGTGTTAAAGGCGAACGCTAGAAAATTCCAGTTCATCGAGGGTAAAAACGCTGAAAGACGTGTTGCCAAAGTACTTAACGAAGAGGAAGTTCGGAGCCACGACAACGACGACGACGACGACGACGACGACAGGAACTTGCCAAAACCCTGTTGTAAGAGGGCTATGTACACTGCTCCCCATTAAAACGAAATGCTGTTTCGCTATTCGCGGTGCACCATTAGGCGTATGGAAATGGCGCATAACCCGGACGATAAGTGCGGAAGGGGTTGAGAAATGAGGAAGTTTCCCCACGGTAACCGTCTCGGTTCTTCGGCTTATCTTGGGTGACTCGTCGACATACATGTCGTCCTTATCTTCTTCGTACCATATTACACGCTATATACAGCCTTGGTCGGCTATCTTTAAGTGAGAAACCTAGCACGAGGCTTACAATGGAGGACCAGGTCGCGCCAGGCATAAGGCGTGCCCCCTTCCTTTCCCTTCCTCAGTCAGATTACATTTTTAATAAACGTAACCTCGCGCTCTTTCATTTCGCCCAATGTCCCTCGATCAACTTACTGTCTCGCCGTATTTAGAGTACAGAGGATTAGAAAGTAGCAGCAGGTTGTCATTACAACGCGTATAATCTTGCTGTTAGGTCTCGCGATTGTTGCAACTTTCGAGTTTTGTACGTCTGCGCTGATTGCTTCGATCGAACAGTCATCTTGCTAATTAGAAAGCTAAGACTACGTAGAATGCACAATGGTCGTTTATTCGTACGAATATCGTACCTAAATCCGAGCAACACTGCGATACGGACGAAGAGACGCTTACTGGCAAACAAATTATTCCAGTAAAATACACAGTTAGTCTACGTTTTATAACATCGTTCGAATAATTATGCATCGCATTGTATCTCGATGCACATCCATATTATTCCAACAGAAATATTTGCAACGGTCTATGCGAACTATGCAGTTCGAAGTTACGTTCCGAGAAGTCAGCAAACGTTTGATTATCTTCTTCAAACACCAAGTCATTAGCCTTTCGCTGAACAAACTTACATTACAGTTAGTAACAATAACTTATTCAACATTTTTAGTTCATAAGCAACTAAAAGTCAAGTGTCTAAACGTTAACGTTCGAAATATTTCCTCGCACAAGATCTATCGTTGAAGCATTGCAGAATACATATTCAGGCACAAAATTCAGGAAGAAATCCGTAGATTTTACATAAAGTAGAAATCGATTGTTTCGCTTCGTCGTCGGTGTATATTTCATCTTTTCGTTACCAATATGATACATCACCCATCCATCGCACGCGTCCCTTAGCTGATCGGAAGTTTCACCTACGTACGTAATCGATCACAAGCCGCGAAAACGATCGCCATGTTCTCTGACCGGTGAACCGAACCGTGAAATTACCACTACAATCGTAATTGTCGATTTCATTGCTCGTGCATCGTTAAACCGATTCCATCCTACGTACGTTACGAAAGAAATAATCTACAACTATCACGTGGTATTCCTTTTAACGCGTTTCCCGTCAGAAACGTTGGAAAAATCCCCCAAAATCTTTGAACATTGTTGCAATACGGATACGAAATATATTTCTAAAAATTGCGTTGCATCGTGTTCTCGCGATTAATCAATGACAAATAAGGGTTCATCCTATCGCGACGAAAGCAACGTACGAAGAACGTGCGCGATAATGTGCATAATTTTGAAAATTTCCCAATGGCCGGGATCACTGCCTAAAATCACGATATCAAAAATCATTGTCTAGTAGGGAGAAACCAGCGATCATCCTTTAACGATGACATGCCGCATAATTCGATCGGATGGATTAAGCCGAACGATCCAGATGTTAGACTCTGATTAACATACTCGAGTCAATCGATCGCGGTGGATTCATCGGAGTAAGCGAGACCACCGAGGACCGCGATGTCGATATTCCGCGGCCGAGAATTCGGTTCACAGCTCACGGTATCCCCTGGAATGTGTTTAATTGAAATTACGGCCTGTGCGTCTTGTCGCATTGCTGATATACGCCTCCGTGTTTCTCCTAATGTCTTTCCAGAATGACGTGTCCCGAAGGATTTGTTGGGAATAATTCGATCGAAGCGAACAACGGCTGCCCGAGTGATTTTAACCGAAGCTATGTTTTCACCTGCATCCGAACACGCGATATTATGTTTGAAATCGAAATTCAACGATCATTCCACGTTTTACATTTCCTTTTCAACTTTTCAGATATTTTTCCGTTTGCCATGTACTTGTACAGAAAGTATTTGATTTACACAGCTCTGTCTATTGCCCTTTACGCTGCTTCTCTGTTGATAAATCCTATTACTAACTTTCGATTCGGAACAAAATACTTTTCAATTTCGAAACTCGTAGGATAAAGTTCTAGGTTGCGTCGTGGAAAACCTGGAGGGAGATCGGCGAGATCTAAAGTCAAAAACGCGATATCGATCTATCATCGAGTATATTACAGATGTTTACGGGAAGAGAAATCCAGTGATGTTTCACAAGGTAACGGGGGATCAATTTCGAGGTAAATATCGATGTGCCGATGTAAATATGTTTACCGTAACATTCTGTCGCGATCCATCACGAATCAATGCTGCCCCGCTAATTAATCAAAGCAATATCACTGGCGATAATCAGTCGATGTAATTGCAGCCATGATTAACGCAAAACGACGCCGATTAACGATCACAAACATGTTCATATAGTTCGAATGGAAAGCAAACGCGTTTGATTTCCTCGCGCTCGAGCAACTAGAAACGCTAAATACACCAAATGTGTAGAGAGAATTCCACTTTCGAATATGGAATTAATTTTTAGTCAGATATCTCTTCGATATCCTCGTGGAAATGTTGAACGTCGTGTCTGCTGTTCCGGACGAATTAATTAATTCATGCTTTTGCATCTGATTCACGTGAATATAATATATTCCGTCTTTCACTTTGTTGTTGCAGACTTCGTGCGTTTCATTTTTATCATTCTACAGGGCCGACCGTTCCTTCCGATCCAATTAACGAATAAGATCTCACTTTATTTATTTATTTCTTTAATAAAACTCAGAAATATTATTCGTTGATCCAATTCCATTTTTCCAAAAGCGCGTTTTATAATTTTTGTCAAAATCGTCGTCAAGTCGCGTTGTACTTCAAAGTTCTTCCCTTTGTAACTTGAAATTAATTGTATCGTGATAATCACGAAACATTTTCTCTCAAAATTTATACACTCGTCTGTTCCACGAAGATTTCTTCGCGAGAAATATTTATTTATAATTATAACGTATTAAGACGAGCAAAGCATAGTAGTCGCTGGAAGCAATATTTCCTTTGCTAAACTCGTTGCAAGAATAGACCGCATCTGGCAACAGCTTCTCGCGATAACGCGAAATACACCAAAGTTCAAGGATCAACTTGACGAATTTCTGACGCCATACTAACTGACGCTTATTGACGCGAAGTGACTACATTAGATATTATAGCGTTCAATGGAGTAAGGGTAATCTTAGTTCATGCTTGCCAAGCGAGCAAGTTAAACTTGCGTGCATTTAAACTTGGTCGAAACAGAAAGTGAACGAAGCGATGAATAACAATTTGGAAAGATAACTTCTAGAGCAAAGCTGCTAATTACGCAAACTTCCAGTGTCTGCGCGACGAGAAACCCGATTGTTGCATTCCACGTTTGAAAGAAGCGGAATCTAAATAGATACTCGTTCCATTCCGCTTCGACGTTGATCGTAATATTCTTAATAAATAATTTTATTTTTACCTACAAAATGTTTTGCAATCTCTTCCTTTCTATCGTTCCGAAGATAATACTTGAAAATTTCTTACCAAATATTGCAGATACCGAGTAGATTTCATACGGCTCGAGAGCAAGTAGAATAAGGTCGATACATATCAGCCGGACATATTTACGAATATTTATATTTATGAAATTTTCGAATATAGGTGTACTACATAGTTATATAATCCGTAAAATAGCATTAATTATTGTTACATTTATTCGTACAAATAAATGTACGTTCTTTGAACTTGGAGAGAACAAAACAAAACGATATTATGAAAAATCAAAGCGTTAACCGAAATTACGCAACCGTATTCGAACTTTTATTACTCGAGTTATCGATCGCGAACTAACGGTAACGAATTATCAATGGAAAGGTAGAAAAGCAAAAAGCTTGGTCAAGTCGATCTCGCGCGGCGTGAATCGAGACAAAACAGCGTGGATGCAGTCGAGTATGGAGCAGAAAATGCCGGTCGCCTGATGTGCACACGTAGCAAATGAATCGCTCGGTTTAACGCTGTAATCACGAGGCAGCTCGCACACGAATCAGGACCTGTGATCCGCAGCACGCATGTAAACGTACGCGATTACCTACGTGAGCTTGCTAGGTACACACGATAAACACACCGACGAAGACGGAACGAGCAAACGTTCGTGATGAAAGACAGAGATGAAAAACGGTTGGAGAGGGTGAGCGCAGCAAACGGGGTTGGGGGGGGGGCAAGTAGCTTCAGGTTGAATAAAGCACGGAAGGGTTCAAACCGCATAATCAACACCGGCGCTAATTGTGAGAGCGGAACCTCGAGATTCTTCGTTTACAGTTGCGACCGCATCGCGTCGCGTCATCGTTACGCCAAAAGAACGATTTTTCTTTTGTACTTACGTGAAATTTTCGTGCGCCTTCGCTTTAGGAAACTGTCGCGCGAAACAACGACGAACGTTAAAACGTACACCTTGTAAAATCTACGACGGATACAGCCTTGGCGATTTGCTTATTTCACTGGTCCTACGCTCTTGGAACTGAAATTAATTTTTTCGAAGTGAAACTATTGAAATGTATATTTTATAAACGACGCGTCGTTGCGTGTTTTTTATTAATAAAAAAAAATAGAATTCTTTGGAGGGTGAATTTCGTCAAACCGAAGGATAGTCTCGTAGAACATACAGCGATCGATAATTGAGCGAGGTAAATTGATTGCCTGGAAACAAACGTTTGGTGCGTGCACGAATTTGTATGCTCCTCGCTGCTCGTTTCAACCGTTCAGGAAGTAATGAAGTTGTAATCGATGTAACGTTTCAGCGTAGAATTGGAAATTAACAGTTTGCGCAACGAAAGACGAATAATAAGTTCTAGGTTAACGTATTCCATTCCATTCTCCTGCTCTGATTTCGATTCCCTTGGAAATTTTACGCGAATCGTTGCTTCAGGGCATTCATAGATTCGTTCAAATATTCCGCTTCGTGCTTTACATAGTTGTAAAATTGATACTTGGTCCTCGGTTCCCACCACAATTTACACGTTTGGCTGATCCGTTCCTATCTTTTTGACCTTCCTTGGTCACACGATCCCTGCGCGCAATTAGCTTCCGGCACGTGGAAACTTAAATTCTCCGCTTTCGTCGCAACTTAATCCCCGTTGGCAACGTTGTCGACGAATTCCCATTCGTCGATGTACGGTATACTTACGCACGTATAAATAAAACGATGGCAGTTTGTCAAACGCTGAATAATCGACTGGGCGTAGTTGACGAGAGGCAGCAAACGTAATTGGACAAACTGTTCATGAGCGGTGCCGTGCATGCAGCGCATTCGTTCGCGATGTTCCTCGTTGCGATGCAATTAATTCGAACGGACCCTCCCCGTTCCTCTCTCCTCGCCAGCGTCTACATCGATTTCAAGTGTACAATATAAACCTGATCACGGAACGGCTCGGCCAAACAAGCCTCGCGAGAACATGGTTCGAAGTTGCGCTACCCTCCTCCTCAACTTTCAGCAAACTTCCAGAGTTTAAGAATATCAAGGTGTTACAAGAAGATCGCGTGTTGCCCGGCACCAATGTCTCTGCTTGTTTAGCGTAATCTTTACGAGACGATGAATCACCCCATGAGATATCGTGTTCGTGGCGGTTCCGGCAAATATTTTTATTAATCACGATCACGTATCGAAGCTGCTCTAGTAGAATATCGAATTGGCGAATTTCCGATTCGACAGACTTTCGATGTGACGTAAATATTTCTAAAGATTTAGGGAAGAAATATCTCTAGAGCTATAAAACGATAACAACAAACTTCTAAAAGTTTGGATAATAATTCGGTCGATAACGAATTGGGATAATATAACGATAATACAGAATGGTTAAAAATTCTATGACGATTTATGTATTTGCAAGTTCTTTCACATGGCAAAGAAAATCGTAGAAAGTACGAGGGAACGAGAGGTTTCGTTTCGAACTGAGTTTTCGTAACGTAACATGGAAAACATCGGCGCAAAAATAAAAACCATGTTCCAAGTAATATCCATTCACGAGGTTAAATTCGCTACTTCCCAAATGCGTAAGAACCAGTTTTCGTACGATATCTAGAGTTCGTTTTTACGTATATGTCTCTACGTTTGCCTTTACATTCGAAAACCTATCCAATTAATTCGTAACTCGTGCTGCAAATGGCGTCGTGTCTTTGTTATTCTTGGTACCGTCTTCGTTTATTTCGAAAATTCATAAAAGCTACAAAACGGTGTTCGATCTTAGCTAATTTTGCCTTTTGTTTTCGGTTCCACTACCGTACGGTATCTTGAAAAATATATTTTCAAAACCTGATCTAAATCTACCTGAAACCATCTTTCTCTGAAATCTAAGTCGAATCTAAAATTAAAGAATCGGTGATAACCGACGCTTTTTTCACGAAGCATGTAGATCAGACATTCTTCACACTTCGGCATATCCATTTTCCGCGCGTTAAACCGTACCCGTCAGTGCATCGATAAAAATTACAGTAGCCACACGACAGCGAGTACGCTCGATGCCGGTAACCACAGTTCCAACGGCTCGTAGAGCACGACAATATGAGAATTTAATACCGTGTTCGCGGGCGCTGGTGAAATAACGCCGTAATAACTGGCTTGAACGGCAAATAGAAGTCGGTTGGTGGCACCCGTAGAGCTTCATCGAGTCGAACGACGACGAGGACAACCAAACGTTCTCCCTTGTATCGCTTGAATTTGGCCAAATGAAATTTCGTTAATTCACTCCCTTGTATCTGGCGCGGCGAGCACGATGCCGTGTAATTTTGCACGCACGTTTCTCAAGCAAATTGCGCGTATTATAACGTCCAGGAGACTGTTTAATTATCATTATCCTCTGCCGTGTTACGGCGACCGCCTCTTTTTCCATTAGCATATTGTGAAATTCTTCGAATACGGTATGGAGCGTATTATAGAGCCGCGGAGAGTGGGAAGCGCGAAGGAACGAATTGCTCGCGAATAACTCGAAATTGTTGTCCTCATAATATTGCGGTTTATGCGGAACAGACAGTGGAACAGAGTTTTCTAAATCGTTTTGAAAACATTTCGAGCAATGAATTTTATTTGCCTATAGCGATTTCTACATTTACGTACGTTTCATATCTGTACGTGTTGATTCGAATTAACTTTCTTTCTAGCCCGTATGCATATACCTATATTGAATATAAGATATTTCATAGAAAATGTCGATAGCATTGATTTCAACCCTGTTCGGACATAATATAACAAATACGATCCATCTCCCCTTCTTTTCGTTTCTTTCGCTACTCGTACAATACGTAATCGGGTTCGGTTGAAACTTTTACATAAACCGTAACTATCTCGGTATCATTGATTCGTTAAATTTCTAGTTCAAGCAGTTGTAGCTGTATTTTAATGGTTCGTTCGATATTGTCGATCCTTTACAGAGATTCTACGCGAAGTTCAATGGTTATGTTTCCAAGAAATGGAAGAAAGGACGAAATATGGGGTTTCTCGAGGGAGAACGACGGGGAAGGATCGGTTACAGACTGTTGTTACGCTTTACGGTGCATTCGCGAATCGGTCGTAACGGGCGCAGCTGATTAAATTCCGCGCGCTATAAGCCACAGCTGGAGGCCGATTAAAGATCTTCGTAAAAATGAATTCTCGCACGGGCGAAACTGCTGTTACTCCGCCCCAGCGAGATGTATGGAATTTATATTCTCGTACGGTTCGCTCGTACTTTTATATTTTTTCGGGACACGTTGGAAGCGACCATTTCTTGCCATGCTCGAATAACTGGATTTCGAATTTGAGGAATGCGTCGAAGAACTAAACGACGAGAGGTTATTTCGTTGGACAGAGAGAATCGAGATCGATTAGGAGATCTTTCGAGGACGTGAAAAAGAATTTTGGTTCTACACGGTTAAAGGTTCGAATCTGATCTGCTTTTACGCTCGAAGATATTATTTACATTCTTCGAAGTAATTATACTAAATATTCAAATTTGTTTCGCGTCTAGATTCGCATTTACCAAAAATTATTATGTTTTTTCTCGAGGTACGAATACAGTTAAACTCGAAATTATTTGCAATACACGCACGGTGCCGTCTCTAAATACGGCGCGTTTCAAGTCAAATGGCACGCGTACGAAGACGCTTTATTCGGAAAGCGGGATATAAGGTGCTCGAGGAAAACTTAATCAAGTCGAGGCGCGTAAAGAAAGCTTCCTTTTCCTTCTGCGAAAGATAGGTAGCGTCCCGGTGGCTCGTTACAGAGCAAATCATCCAATCACGGCGGAAATTTTAATATTACAGCGCGAAACACAACGCGCGTACGCGTGTTATTAACGATATTAATAAGTACACGCGACTACGTACACCGAAGGGCCGGAAAAGGGACTCGGAGGATACTGGCCCGATGCCATGGAGAGGGAAACTCCGAGATTACGGTACTTATGGAAATTAAAACTGCTCCCCAACAAATATTGGCGCGGGCCGACTTACGAAACTCTGAAGTTTAATCTTGAATTTGATTAAGCTTGTTCGCTTGCTCGTTCGCGTCCCCCTCCCCTTCCCAATGGGCGGAAAAGCGCCGCTACTCTCGTCCTTTAGCCGCGTTTCGCAATTAACTGACCGTGCCTGACATTGGTCCCTAATAAAGCGAATACGTTTCGTCTATGGCTCGTCGATCGGACGATCGACCGATCTTACGTTTCATCGTGAATTACTGTACGATACTCGAAATGAAATGCTTGTATAACGTTCGTTCTGAATGTATGGGCAACGGAAAATTATCGACGTTTGACTAATTAATCGAAGATACTAATTACATTTGAACTAAAATCAACCTGACTGGAACTGATTCGTCCTTAACTATTGACTCTATAATTATGCAAGTTCTTGGTTAAGAAACAACTTGGTTAACGGGTTAAAGCAGATCGAGGCTTACTCCAAGAGATTAAGAGGATCCCGTACGTCGGTTCAATGGACGAGCAACGAATCCACAAGCGAGTACCGCCCTTTTTCCTCTCGCAACGGAAGTGGCGGAGGCGGAACAAGAGCGCGTTAATAATCCGTGAGGATTGGCGCGATGAGCGGGTAACAGTAGCTGAAATTATCCGAAATTTCGCAGGAATTGGTAGCGGAAGGGCGGTCCTGTGGCGCGCAGGAGCGAAATGGTCGCGGAGGGAAAGAGAAGAGCAGCGCATAATTTCGGTTCTCGCGCGACAAAACATCGCGGTCGACCCTTTGCGTAATTGGCGTCACACTGGTGTTTATGGCGCCACAACGAACCATGCGGCGGACATTACGTGCACCCACAGCCACGCACACACCGTCAGACCGTATACGCACGAGTATTCCGGTGTAACGTCCCGGTACAAGTAACGTTACGCTAGACAGGGTAGCGTACGAGGAAGCGCGCGCGCGCTCGCTTCGCTGATATACCGTCGTTTTCCGCTCCATTCGTGTATTTATGCGCGTGCAGACGTTTCTGCACGGCCGACGGAACAAACACGGGAAACGCGACACGGCTGGTCACGCGGTTCACGCGAATACCGCGGAGCTACGCGACACCGCAAAACTGAAACTCCTCCCTCTGGCGTCGAACCGTTGCCATCGGACTCAGGTAACGCGGAGTACCCTCGATTAACGAGTTCCCGACAAACGCCTCTACATCGTTTTCGAGGCTGCTCTTTATTACCACTGTAATTATATAAGCTTTATTCGTACTTGATCCGGTAACAAGTAGAACGTCCCTTCGTCCGATAATATAAATCTATAATGTGATTATTTAGCACTCGTGACACCAGTCATAAACAACCGATCGCGGATAATAAGCGGACGCAGTACATTCTACCGGGCATCGACCAGAGACTCGCATAAAACCCTCAACGACTCTCGGAATCGCGATTCGTACGCAAGATACGTACAATCAATGTTCGCAGACGCTCACCATGCTCGCAGCTGCTCGAGCAACACGTGTGCAGCTGCATCGTGGCATCTCATAACGCGGTCGCTTCTCCACCATCCGCTACCCCCGGAATCGAGCGAACGTAAAACCAAGAAAAAGGAGCGCAACCGACAGGAAAATAGGGACAACGGAGATTCATATGCGCGGTAGAACGAAGAAACACGAACGAGGGAAATGAGGGAAAGGCAAGTGCAAGAGAGAGAGAGAGAGAGAGAGAGAGGGCGTTCAAACACTGATAAGAGACTCAATTATCGAACTATCACAGGGAGGCTCGTTCCGTTTGCATTTCCAATTATTTGCTGGGAAACGGTCTGCCAATACCGGGTACTCTCGATAACGCTGCCCTCTCGCTTCTCGAGCTGCCTCCGCTAACGGCTTTCCACAACCTCTCCTTCGTTCTGTCTCTTTTCTGCTTTTCCCATAGCCACTATGCTCGTCTCGCTCCTCGTGACAGATCATTTGACTTGCTCGCGTCGCGATTCGCGAGTCGCTCGCATCATCCCCGCGACCCACCCCCAACTTGTCCTCCTCCGATACGGATACCATCGTCCACGGAAAATGCCGTATAATTACGTAAATCGGATTAACGATTTATAATCGTCCGCGTCACGGGAGATTAATTGGACAAATTCCTCGTTTGATGATTTCGGGTTTCCAACGAGGTGACGTGTTTCCACGGGGTTTATGATTTTGGACTTTTGACATTTTGCCGGGTTTCACGCGTTCAACGGCGAGTAACTTTCGCGAACGTACGCATCCGGAGACCGAGCTCTCTCGACTGATAACATCTCCAAATTTATCAGAATTAGATCCACGGTATTAAAATATTCGTTTATTGCGAACGAACGGAACAACTTTTAATTTGGTAATTTACTAACAACTTCGGCATTTTAAAGTTCGTTGCTGTATACATACTTACAGGAACCGTGCATTTCGTAACACGATGGAACGTATTAATACTTGAATTTGCGGCTATTATCATGTTATTCAAATTTAATATGAAATTAACCAATTTGATTATTTGTGATTAATGCAAATTGCGGTTTGAAATTCACGTTCCATAGTGAATTATTGGAAATAATTTGAGAAACAAACTGTGCGTGATATATATGTATAACACATTTCGATAGATACGTAACTGTATATCCTTCAAATATTCTTTTCTCATTTCTAATTACAATATAATTATTATTCAACACGAACAATTATCGTGCCCCTCATTATGCAAAGCCGTGACATTTAATTTTAAACGTTATTAACCATAAAACATCCCATCCAAATGGCACAAATCTATCAGATATAATGATTTTCATTCATCGTCTCTCCGTTTAACAATGGAAATTCTCAACGATAGAATTTGCGACGTTAGGGACCTTTGAAATTCAATTTTTCCTCATTCAAAGTAATACAGAAACCTTTATTAAATCTGTTCCAGATTGCAATCGACGAGTTCTTACGAATACGAACGCTTCTCGGAGCACGTACACACGTACATACGCACGTACATAAACTGAATTATTTCCAAGTGTATTCTTATCGTACTCGATAACTCTATTTGCGAATACGGAATCGCGAAGCAAAATTTTTGTTTTGCGATTAAACTGGATCAACGAGGGCATAATATCGAACTTGATCCCATTAGGAGTTTTCGGTGGCTCCTCGGACATCTGAAATTTACAATTTACCATTTCCCTTCGGTCTTCTAAGAGTCTAGCCAAGGAAAAGTTCTCCTCCTTCGAACGATAATCTCCATCCTCCGGGCCAGGATTAACGACTTATAGCGTCCCGATTAGTTTTCCGAACTCATAATTTAAGAACGCTTCTACCATCGCGGGATTCTTTCAGGTAAAAGATCTTCCCTCGTGTTTCCATTTGGCATTAACGTCCTTAATCGATATTATCGGACGATATTATAGGATATCGGGTGTAACAGATTTGTCGTGCGGAAACATCGTGGAAACGTAACCGAGACGGTCGTTTTATCGTGAATCTTGGAACGCTGACAAACGCGGGCAAACCAGCCAAACGGGATATTTTCGAAGCGTGACACCTGATACCGAATATTCGAACGACGGGGAGGAGGCTCGATGAAGAAGAGCGAATGATCTTTGAAACGCAAACCGGGACGCGTCTTGGTCCCTTTGATTCGCCAGTCCCGTGACACGCGTGATTTATGCTCGTTTCTATTTACCGGGTGATATTTGAACTCGTTCGTATCAGAGAAGATCGATGTTGAAATGCGAGGAAATGTTTGTAGAAAATGGGAATAAAAGTTCTTTGACAAGAGGATTAAAGACGAACGATATAAACAATTATAAATAAAAGTATGCAGTAAGTCACTAGATCTCAACGTAAAAGAATTAATAGCTTTGACATTGTACAAATTACCATACCGCAAGACTCGTGAAAGAATTATCTAACATAACGTTTCTTCAAGTTTCGGAACAAAAGTTTTACCAGCTGACTCGCGTTTTACGACGAAACTTGAAACTCGAACAGTTACGAATGGTTGTGTATTCGTATATATCTGACAAATATAAGCGATTAACAGCGATCTCAGTTAATAAAAAGATACAGACGATACAAACAAAGTTCTTTGTAAACGCCCCGTATTTGTATA
This sequence comes from Bombus difficillimus, assembly GCA_014737525.1. NCBI lineage: Eukaryota > Metazoa > Arthropoda > Insecta > Hymenoptera > Apidae > Bombus > Bombus difficillimus. The sequence goes on from JACXIT010000214.1 coordinate 1,392,741, forward strand.
AAATCGTTCGCGCGAAGACCAAGCGAATCGATTCATACGTTCTTCGTCAACCCTGATATTTCTCGATAAAGCTCGTTTTTGTTGACCAATTCGACAGTTTTTTACTCCGATTCCGTCGCTTTGAGAGCGCGTCATTAATTTCACCGATTGTCAGATCTGCTGTGTAAAGGACAGAGAGAAAAGCAGAGAGAGAGAGAGAGAAATAGGGAAGGGGTAGTGAGAACGGTAAAGAGACCGATTGGCACGGATACGCTGATCATCCTCGATATACGAACTCTTCCTATCCACACCCAACCCCACTAAAGGCCAGATGACTGTGAAATTCGCGTTTATCCGTCGACGACGACCCGTAAACTGGACCGAATCGATACGAACGGATCGACTTCTCGCGTGCTATGAAAATATCAACTTTCAAACGGTAAGATATCAAAAGTCTAAGCTGATACATTTTTTAAATTCATAGGTTCCATGGAACATGTAGCGATTTCAAACTTTTGCCTTCGCAAGTACGTACGTTTTATCTCCCTGAATACAAAGTTCCTACGTCGAAACGACCGGACCTCGAGTTTCAGACGTAACGTTGTAAAAAAAAAGTCGAGAACTATCTTTCATCCTTATTAAAGTCACTATATATGTATGTACATCCGCAGAGCAGATTGCCAAGCAGATTGCCAAAGAAACTGTCGCGTCCACTTATCGTAAAATATCGATCGCTCGCTGATCGTTTCGCGTTACGATCGTTCGAACCGAAACGTGAATGAGTTGGCGGATGGAACGTCGATGGAACAGGAGGGTTGACGAAAGGGGGACGATACGTTGGCCGTTTGAATATCGGTCCTCGTGCATGTCACCACCGCGTCAAAGTGATTTTTATGCGGATGAGTCAGGATCTTTATTCGAGAGGGCACGCGGAAATGGATTCACGAGGCTACACGCGCAGATTTAATACGCAATAACGAATCTGCTGTCGTGCTTGGAGGCAGGAAGAATCGGTTGACAAATTTCGCGTTCACCCCAGTCCCCGTGAAATCGAACAGGCTCCGCGGCGGCCTGCTGTAAATTCGCGTTTGATGTCAGTCCGCGTCAGTTCGCATGATTAATGTCCCGTGGCCCCGTGGAGCATGGAGGGACGCGACGACGCGACACCGACGACTTCTCGTCCAGAGCCATCGCTGACTCCTCCGGCCACGCGAGGCCGCCGCCACGGCATGGCTTTCCCCTCCGCGAATTTTAATCACCTCCGAGCGGACACGCGGGAGAACGTGGCAGAAAAGAGCACGATGGATTTCGCGGCGACTGATGCGCCGCTTTATTTCGTTAACGTTTCGATCGATCATCGTACACCCCTGGGATCGAGCCGCCGCATCCTGCTCCCTCGTCTCCCCTTTCTGCTTCCAAGTTTCGTTCTCGCTTCGCGTTATTCTTCGTCTCTTTCTTTCTCTCTTTTTGCGGCGGATGGTTGCCGAAAATGCTGGCGGTTCGGTTGCAAGTAAATTTTACGCAGATCGGTCGTTGTATCGTCGACGAGGTCGCGAGCGAAGAGGCAGGAATCTTCGGTCATCGCGTGAAAGTAAAAATCTTCGGAGAACGTTGCCTTCCTTGGATTTAAATCAACTCGATGACGCGTCGAAAACGAAAGATTCGTTTTATAAATGGTAGACGTAATTAATTATGCATGATCTTGTAGCTTAAGCTCTCTAGGGGAGATGAGGTCGCTGCGGAGGAACGCGTGCACCGAGACGATGACTCGAGGTCACTCGGGGTCACTCGGGCTCACGATGCTCCGATAGCGATAACAGTTCTCCAGAAGGATTTTGGCCACGGAATGAGCAGGATGATGAATTCCCCGGTAAGAAGGTCGAGTCGAAGAAAACTTAGCACTTATGCCAGAACCTTCGTGAGATCGAGAAACTCGTATCTGTATTATTTAACGCGCAACGATACTCTTTCGAGTATCAGAGTAAAGTGAACAAATTCGGAAGAAATTACACGCGCCGTTTTGAACATCTTGCGTATTTTTGAAACAGGATTAAACGCGGTAGCGTAAGACCAATTAGTCACTTGACCGCCGAAGCTTTTAAAAATCTTGATGTTTTAAGGCTCGAGATCTTTCCAAAACGTTCGAAACTTTCCAGACTTCTGGGACATTGAAGTTCGTTAAGCCTATTGAATCTTGCAAAATTTTTCAACACCTCCGGGAACTTTTAATTTCGAATCACGTTTGAAGCAATTTGAACTTTCTCCTCGACCAAAGAGTATGGAAAAGTTTGCAAGAAAATTGAGTGGCTATTACCGCGAACGCATGTTTTCGAGTAACTATCGCTATTATAACTGCTATTCAATACGCAAACACTTCAACAAGATTCAAAAGTTTCTAATTTTCAATAAATCAGAAGGATCAAATGGATGAATAAAATACCGTTGTTGTAACATATAACATATATTTATAATATTGTGGTTTATTAACTAATAACAACTTGTTTAATAACTCCTCCATCGATCTTGAAAATTTCAATTTCTCTCTCTCTCTCCTATCATGCAAAAGCCTCTTGAAACCTCTTGAAAAGAAAAAAATTAAATACCCCTTTTATCACTCTGTCTAAAACGAAACAATTTAAGCTCTGCAGTTTGCTGTTTAAACAGGATTACGGTCAGAATTGGGTAGTCGCGTAACGACGGATCGTGCAAAAGCTATAACGCGAAGAACTAGCCGACCGCAATCTCAAATTCCGAATTCGTTAAAATTTCGCGTTTTGTCGAACTCGAACTTTACATATAGGTTGCGAAGAAGGTTTGAGAGGTGGGAACGTTGAGGAAATCGGTCGAGCCTGCTACGTTGTGTTTTTCCCGGCAAATATCAACTTTACTTCCGTAGTGAGCAATTTCGAGTCGATAACGCGCGGGAAAATAGGAGATTGGAAAACGCGAAGCTCGCGTTGGTACGGCCTCGGTGACCAACGAAACGGGAACGACGACTTTATGAACGATCGACACGACCATCCGAGTTATTTTCCTTGCGCGTAGCAATTTCAACCACGTCGCGTGGAAAATACAGAAGTCGGCTTGAGATACGAGAGAATCAAAAGCCTGAACGTTCAGTAATTAGCTTCGTTTCGCGTTTATCGCGAAATTCGGGCGTAATGTCGACGAAACAGGCCAATTCGCAGCGGCAAACTCGATATCGCCGTAAAACTTTCCTCCGCCTGTGTTCGGTCTGTAACAACGACCAACGCAATTCGTAATTTGTAGGCCGAAGAAAGCGGAATAGATGGAGGAAATGTCGAATCGGAACGGCAGGACGAGAGGGATGGTAATAAGAGTCCGACTAATCTCAGTTAAGAAGAGCAAATAATCAACCGGAGTGAATGACTGGCAATTTAATCAGACGTTGGCCAAGATTTTGAATTAAACCTCTACCGCAGCTGGTGGCCATTTAATCTGGATAGTAAATTCAGCAACTCCACTGGCTGCTAATTCGCGAGAAAAATTCGTTTTACATTAAATAATCTCCCTCGGTAAGAGGGAAAGACGCGTTTTGTTCATCTTTCTTCCGTGAAACATAATGGCTCGACGACGATATCTAAAATTGGCTTATAAATCGTACGCTGGCGTTTTCATGTTTTCATTTGGGAGTACGCAGACACGCGTGGTTAAATGCAAGTTACGTTCTTCCGTTATAGCGACGAAATATGTTTGCTGCTTTTTAAAAAGAAGATGAGTCGAAGGAGCATATTTGGTACGGACTAATATCATAGCTGATTCAAAAACATTAAGAACAACGTGATATTCCATAGTTTCAAAAGACGCACAAACGAAATACGCCATTAGACTAGGTTAAATCAAAGTCGACACGCACGCTTAACACCGTAGCTCTTTATCGACGTGTAGCGCATCTAGCACGTTGGGGCTTCCAAGGCATCAGATAGCTTACATACTATGGTATCTTTCAAATCACCTAATTATTTTAAACAAGCTTATTATCGCGTTTCTTTTAGAAGTTATCAAGAAGTATTACCAATTTAAGACAACGAAACGTACACCTTAAATAATTCAAATAAAATACAAATTACGATCAAGTAAGAATGTCATTTATATCAATTAAGATCCAATAAAAATTGATTAAATTGAAAAATAATATCCACTGTTAACGAAGCAGAGTTTCGAATAAAAGTTTACTTTTCGCTCCGAGTAACGCGTTTTTCCCGTGAATTTCATGCTAAACGGAGGATCTCGTCGTTCCTGAACGTTGGACCGTCATTTGTCAATATTATGGCGTACAACCAAACGAAAACGAAGACAGACTGGCAAAAGGCGCGTAATTATCACCGACTTTCGCGTTAGCCAGCGTTTGCCAAGGAGGACCAACGTCCACCGCGTTAACGGCACAGCCATCGTGGACGCGATGGAATTTTCTAAGATCGTAAACAATCGCTGCTCGTTACTAGGCACGGTAACTCGATAGCCGGTCCCTTAATGAGCGTTTTCAGCGCGCTGCTAAAGAAGTATTTGCACAAAACTGCGCAGCTAATCGGAGCCTAATTAAATAAGGGAGGGACCGGTCGGTACCTGGTAAGAATGAAAAACAAACGAGTAACCGAGTAAATAGCCGTTAACGAAGCGTTTGTTTGCTACGAAATTACGACCAGAAAATCGATATTTTCTATCTTGGAACGATTAAAACGGACCGATTACTCCTCTAACGGCAGACAATTCTTCCGGGGGTGTTGAGGACGAATATCTTTAGAGATCGTTAAGCCAATATTCTGCTTCTGATTCGGACGACGCGGCAGAATGTTTTCTACCAATAGTATAATTCAACTCCTTGCCTGACGATGCCCGTTAAATTCGTGGTAGAGACGACGACTCAACTACGACCAATATTTCGTTTGTTCGTAAATCCTCAAACGCTAATGACCGATGCTTCGAAGTTTTTCGTCGCTGATCTACCAATTTAATCTTCGATGCTCGACGCAATCGAGCCGCCTTGTTCAAACCTATCGCTGTTGAAAATTTCTCTTTTAAAATTTCGCGTCCATCGAGAAATCCAAGAAGACGCATTAAAGTCTTGCAAAAGTTAACGGTTCCTCCCAAAGAATTGGTCCAAATAAAAGTAAGAAAAAAAGAAAGGAAAGAGAAAAAGAAGGAAGCCTGGAGGTACGCGTAGCGTAGGCTGGCCTCTGCGAAAATAATGACCGCGCGATTTTTAAGAAGGTCGTGGGAAAAGGGACGGCTGAACGGTCACGAATCGCGTTATCTCATTCTATCGGTGGCCGCCCCTTCGAACCTCGAAGGCCAGAGAGAGCCTCGGTACTGAACCTTCCCAAATTAGGCGCCGAATTCTCACCCAACCGGCACCTCGCTGCCCTTTCTGCTCCCGTGCACGTGGAGCAGAGTCAACGGCCCGTTATCGCGGTCGGAGATCGAGAGGCAGGCATTGCCCAGCCGAGACCACCTACGCTTCCCACGGCTCAGCCGAGCAACACGAGGACGAGACGAAGAAACCGAACACGGAGAAGGATATGCACGAGCATTCGCGTGTTTCACGCTGAGATCGGGCAAACCAGCGTTGCACGTCTTTTCATCGAAAGGTGAGAACCGATTGTTCGACTACTGCCACCGACGGATCCTGCTCTTCAACTACAACGCATACGTAAGATCATGGTAACTAGTGAATATAAAATTAGTAAGTCACGAGAAATAAAACACCTAAGTAAGTTTGAGTATTAAAATTATACCATTTGAAGATTATTTCCTTCTAGCGAGCCTATGTATTTTTATCTCATCGCGTTGAAGCTGATGTCAAGACAAATTCATTGCCTTGGTACGCTGTAACTTTGAAACAGTTTATTGGATCGCAATCATAGGAAGACGTGTCGCAAACATACGACGATGCCGATTTAACTTCGAGAAAGGGAATAATTTATCGGAAGTACTGATTCGAAACAGTATCCAGCGAAAGGCAGTGGAAGAAGGAAGAATTAAGCGGCAGGGCAGAGCATCGAAAGTCAGGGCGCGGCACGGAGCGAAAAACGATCTTCGTGTATCGGTAGGTGACTCGGCAGTCCCAGCACGCTCGTTCGTGTTCGCTCGAGAAATCACGAAGGCCACGGTATACGGTATATACGAAAGCAAGGCAAGGGTGGCAAACAAAAGGAAAGAAACGAGTTTATCGCGCAACGTCGCTCGCGGGAACGAGGAAAATATAATTCGACTTGACGCGGGATAACCATACATACGTTAGCCTGGCGCGTCGCGTGCACCCCGAATAGAAAGTTAACTCGAGTCCTGTCCAATTTGAAAACATGCCCGACTGTGCGCTGGCAATCAAGTTACCTGGCCACTGGTGAAACGCCAGCTGGATCAAAGACAAAAGGGGAATCTTGTTAAGTGGACGACGTAAGAAAAACACGAGCGACGTAGCTAAGGGCGAATTGCGAACGTAGTTTTCGATATTGCAGAGCTTTGATAAACGAATCTGAATCATCTATAGGGAGATTTGGGATTTTAGATATTCTACGAGGTAGTTGAAAATAGCACGAAACTCGAATATTGACAAATTTGACATGAGCAATCCGCGAAAAAGAAAACGCGAGTAAAGTAATAATAATAATAATAATTAGCCTTCGATCGATGCAGGGTCTATATCTAGAACTTCGTAGCGTTCCACTGTATTATTTTGCAAATATAAATCATATAATACACTGACGATGACACACGATGACGTTACGATCACGACAGCTGACCAAATAAAGGTATTGTTATCATTGGGAACATTCGTGCGAGGGCGGCGTTACCATGAATTTTTCCCGAAACGATAGTCAGAGACAGGCACCAGGTTCACACGACAATGTACGTGAGCGCATGCATCGTAACAAGAGGCAACCGATGTGATTTGTGACCGACCAAACTGCTTCACCGCGATGCCCGTCATTCCGTGATGCATCGTTGCGGCACGCGTCTGATGACGCAGCTACTACGCCTACTACGTTTACCGCGGTCGTCTATTCGCGCGACACCGAGCGAGCGAGCGACCTCGCGAGTTCCAACGAAGGCACGCTTCTCAGAAACGTAGCTAACGAAACGGAGAATCTGACGGCACATTCGTAAACCGAACACGACGATATAAGTTCATTTATGTTTAAACGCTGAGCGGTTAATTCCTCTGATTGTTTCTAAGAAGTTTCAGCTTTCAAAGACGATGAACAATTAATAATCGTGTTCTGGCATTCGTAATTCGATTTAGATTTCATTGGAAGAATCCTGAGATGAATAGAGCTTCCTTGACGAAAAGTCGGTCGCGATTACGTTCTATCGTTTAACGTTGTCAGCGTAGAAAAATTGTGCCGACCGAGCAACGACATTAAAACGGAAGGAACATCGAGTTCAGATTATCGTATCGTTATAAAATGACGCTAGTACCTATGATCTACCTATTATCTATTATCTACTCCACCATTGTTCGAGCCAGATTCGAATCTGTCCCTCCACGGTATTCTGTACTACCCGAACGTTCTATTATTCAATGCGATATTCTTCTATTAGATAAGACAACGTGGTTTGACTTACCAATCACGCGAAGATATCGAACGCCATTAAGATTACGTTTTCAGATCGCTTACCTGAAACAAAAATATTTCATAATTAGAGTTAGCTCGCGATACACGTACATCGGCGCACGTTTAATCTTACAAATACGATGGAAGAAAAATAAATAAGGACGATAATGAAATTAACAGCAGCCAAGATAAACGGTACTTGATTTGCATAACAGATACAAATACGAAGTATCTTTAAAAACATGTTCATTCTAAATATAACTCTGACAACAGCTACTGTTCTATTACGTTATACTTATAGCGAAACGAAGAAAATTCGCACCTTGACCGTTAACGCGTTAATTGTCACGAACAACACCGACGATTGGCATTAGAATTGCGATGCCATAGGTATCGTCGATGATTTCCAATGCCGCGATTAACTGGGACATCTATATGCATCGTATCGTAAAACGTATATTAAAACGTATACGTGTATTTCCACACGTGTAACGAAAAAGCGACAGCCCTTCTCTGTGTTAAGGTTGAAAGAGTGGCAACTCGTGCGTTGAGATACATACAGGCGCGCTCAGTGACCGACAACATCGCGTCTGATCGCAAGCTAGAGTCTCTTAACAACGGAAAATTTCGCATTGCGCGCACGTAGGAATCCCAGGTGTGTACGCAGAAACACGCTGTGGTGTATCCCAGGTTAGCGTGTCCCACTATTTTGTATGTTACAGGATTAGAGAGCGAACGGTCCCACGACCTGTTCGATCCATTCGATGCATTTTATGTGACGCGTGCTTCTTCGAAAACACCGATCCGTTAACCGGAAATACGCGAACCGCGGAGCGTTCCGCGATGCTTGGGATACTTACACGAGTTTCGAGTATCGACTGGCATCGTGTACACTAAGGAATTTGTAATGCGTCGACCGTAAGAGGATTGCCAGTGTCCCGAATCCCATGTTAATAGGAATCGGGGGTTCCTCCATTTCCGTTTCACCTTTCACCGTGGTTATCGTCAATTTGCAATGTTTGATCGATGCGTTCGATCGGAACAGCGTCGTTACGACGTCGTTATCAAGCTCTTGAGTAACGTTTCTGGGTTGTACCGAAAGCTCGTGTCAATACCTCATACGTAACCTTCGAACTTTAAATATGTTGGAACGAACAAAGATCAGTTGCCTATATGTATTTCACGTGCGGGTAAGTTTATGGCAATGTTATCTTTTTACGCGTGTATTAAGAAATGTCGTCAACAGATAGGTCTGTCAGAAGCCGAGCCGAACGATTCCATTTTTGCGATCGACATACATAATGGTAAATTTCAAGGTACGTTTAAAAAACAGATTTTGTGACATTATCACGAAGGGGATCGATTGATCCCGCTTCCACTGTTGTGTTGTTGTCGGCCGATCCTCGTAGATGGTGGTTCCTAAAGAAGAAGGTTTCGTCGCGTTTCGTCCCGGGACTACCGGCGGACTCGTCGGTAAGGCTATGCCCGGTAGTCCCTGTCTTAGACGCAGAGGGCGTCTCGCTAATTGCGGTATATATTCTAATGCGGATCCAATTCGACCACTAGCGAGAAAATCGTCCAATCGCCGTTGGCCCTCTGGTGGCGATCGCCAGCCCGGTGTTGCCGTGAGAGGTTTGTGCCGTCGTCGTTTCGTTCCTCGACCGTTTGGCGACCGAGGCTGCTTGATCCGCCACAATCACTCTCTTGAACTTTTCAACCGACAGAGTTGATCGATATGACTTCTGAATGGTTCAAATAATACAAAATAACGTAAAATTCTCTAATATGATTCGCAAATTGTATGTGCTTATTCGTTCCTTGCCAGTGCTGCTATAGTTTGTTATGAAGCAGTCTCGTTACTTATCGAACGAACCAAGGAGATCGAATTTTTGGAGCAGAAACGGAATAAAAGCAAATGACTTTAGGAGATTGCCGATTACGTTAGAAACAACCAGAAACAACAGCGTAGAAATAGGAGAAAGATGAAAAGAAGAAGACGAAAAAGTAAGACGGAATATACAGATATACAATCGTATTGAAGGAATAAAAAGGGAATTTACTATGGCTTTAAGCGATCGAAAAAATAGAAATGGATAGGTACTGTCTGTCGTTTACGTAACTTCGTGAGGCTGTGATGACTTCAACTTTTACCTTTACGAAGCACCTTATATAAAAACAATGATGGATCGTTGGAAATAATAACGAACGTGCTAGAAAGTATCCATTAACTGTATATATCACGGAAATGATTTTTCTCGTATCAGAAACAACCAACTAGACTAACAAGTAGGCAATTCAGGACACCTGAATGTTTATGTGACTATATCTGAATAAAACATCCGCTTCTACGATAAGTTACCCCGGCAAAACAACTGCTAAACAGCCGTTTTTAATGCATATTGCAGATCGATTATCAACCGTTTAATCTTTGTCCGTGTTACGTTAACATCGAGAACTAGTTATACATTTGACCGAATTAACGCAGGGACGAACACATCCGAGTTGATTCGCATTTTCAAATTTATTCCCCGCGGCATTTAGATTCTATATTTCGATTTACAAGAAAGAAATTTACGCAAATTAGGTCAAAGAATTATAAGAAAATTCGTATTTTGACAGATGCAGCTAAGCAGCGATTTCTTTCACCTATTAAATACCACGAGTGCTTTACTTCGAACATTTTCCCCATTTTTGCATAATATACGCGACGTATACTTTTGCATCTTTAAACTTTCTAGAAAGGTATAGACACCACGGGCTAGGAATAATCGTTGGCCGTGTGCCGAACTCGAGCTGACAGAGAGGACTTGAACACGAGAATCGAGACAGGGTCGTTTCGACTAAACAGGAAACTGTCTTCGTAGTACGAGGCAAACCGCAACTTTTCACCCGTATATCCTGCACGGCATTTTGATCGAAGGTCGTGATCACCAACTTCTCTGCCGCTTTAACAGCCATTCGCGAGGGAAAAAAAGAAATTGCCAAGTCGTCGTGATTACCCGCATGGGGTATACGAGGACTGCAAGAAAACACAATATCGTCCTGGGGCTATACACGAGTGCTTGTATACAGCCTTAATGGATGAAACGATATCGTGAGCCCACCCTGGACATATATTCCCCGAGACTAACGTTTCTACGCAATACCTCCCTTTCTCTTTCAATCTTCGCCTCCGAGATTTCCTCCTCTGCTCCTTTTTTAACTTTTACGTGATCGTACTTTCTTACATTTTCGGTGGAAGCTGTGACATCGAACGGCTTTAGATTATACACTTTACGTGCAGATTTGTTTCAAGGAAAATATGGTTCGGATTTGGTCATCGTTTAACGAATCGAGGAGTTTAATGCGTCGATAAGAAAATAATTATAATTATGAAATTTAATTCAGAGATATTAATCGTAGTAGTATATTAATCGTATTCCTGGATCTTTTATATGCGACAGATTCCCTAATCTGTTGAACTTTTAAGTTGTTTGATAATACAAATTTACGTTCAATATGTTGAAAAAATATTACACTGGGGTTTCACTACATCGTATTATGAATTCCGTCTTTCAGTCACCGATAGCTGTACCGTACAGTTACGATGAAAACAATTAATTCGATTTAACAGATGCAAGTCTTAAATACAAAGATCTCTCACGAAATTTTAGACGCCTTGCTTAAAACCACACCTTCCTGAATGATAACATCGTCGATAATAAAGGATGGAGAGTTTGGAAATATCCGAAATACAGCGTGTTGTTGAAACATCAAGCTCGTCCAACGTAAACCACGTTCGCGAAATTCAGCAACCGTGACGCACTATCGTGGTTTCGTATCGATTTTCGCGTCACGGAAAATGCAGACGCACGTGCGACGTTTCCAACAAGGATTGTCTTCGTGAAGCAGAGAGAGAGAGAGTGAGTGAGAGAGTGAGATGGAGAGAAAGAGAGAGTAAAGGAACAAGGCTGGCAGAATCGATGCAAGCAGCGCGAATGATAATGGAGAAATTGCGCCGGAGAAAGCAGACGGATGAACGGAACGGACACACTGACAAGTCCGGGCGTGATCATCGTATTGTTCGATACCTCAATTTTCCGTACTGTCTCGTTCACCGCGCACTCTAATTACCCTCGAGGCTTACCCCGTGGTTTTAACATCGATATACACGTGTGTGTGCGGCTTCGCCGAGAGAAACGGAGAATCAGAGAGAGAGAGGGGGGGAGGGGGGGAGGGAGAGGAAGAGAGAGAGAGAGAGAGAGAGACGGTAGCGAGGTACACGCGAGGATGAGAGAAGGGTAGAGAACGAGCATACGAGGGCACGATGAGATAAGGTCAGGCGTAAATGGCAAATTTCACGGGAAATTTATGACGTTTCACGGTGGAGAGTAATTATCGTCAAATACACGATCGTTAACGGTTTATGAACTTCCGAAAGGGGTCAATGCCGTCAGCGTAGACGCCCCCCGTTCTCGTGTGATCTATGGAAAAAGGTGGATAACGAACGAGTGTCGAAGCTGCAAAATAAAAGAAAACGTACACGCTCTTTCGAAACTCGCTTTCGCGATTTAGCGCTACGAAAATTTTTCAATGGAATTACATATGTATAGGAAAACTCGTACGTATTCGGACGAATACGTCTGCGTTAGTTGAGACGATACAAAAGCATTTCACATGTATGTAATTCGAATGCTGCGAAAGATGGAAACAACTTTAACTCGAAAATCAAAATGGTTATTTCAAGATTATATTTTGAAAAGGAAGAGTTCAAAGGAAGTAAGAACGATCGTAATTCTTCGGATAAAGGCGACATTCTCGATAAATTGGTTAGATCTTCGAAGGAACGACCGCATTTTTACGTGGCGACCGACCACGCTCGTTCCCCCGTCGCGTTATTAATTCTGTCGACTCTCTTACGTCACGTATCGATTCCGTACACGGAAAGACTCTCTTCCCTATCCAGTCTCCTTTACCCTGGCTGAGAGCAGGACGATGATAACCTGGCGAAAGTGGATAATGCGAAGATTGAGTTCAACTCGACTTACGTCCGCCGGAACTATTTGAAAACTACTTCGAACTGTCAGATTAACTGAAAGTATGTAGCGGTGGGATTTTGCCCCGCGGGGACCGGTGCATTATTCATGGGGTAAGCATTACGAATCTTTCCCCGAGAATAATGCAAGGACGTCCGCGTAGCGACCAGATTAACGGGAAACTTATTGCGCCCGGGCGAAAATGATAATTTTTCGTCGACGAGAAAACGTTTTCCCTTTCCCTCTGTGACCGGTGTTTTGCCGACGTCGCCGACATGTAAATCCGTTGGAAGAGCATTTACGCGCTAGATTTCATGGAAATCGAGACATTTTTGCGGAATGGATAAGGGTAAAGTGTAGGTTCGAAAGAAATATCGTTACCGTTCCGTCCTAGGACACGCGAAAGAACGCGCGATGCCTTTCTTGCCAAAGCTTATAACACGATCGCGTTGCAAGGCTATTTTTGAATAGAAATCTTAGAATATCGGCACATATAATTTAAGTAAAGAAATTTCAGAAGTTTCCCAAGATGCAAATAAGACAGAAGACGCATGAAACGCAGGGCAAACGAACGATCGAGCGCCGAAAAAACGAATAAAACCTAGATGTACTAAACGAGTACGCGTTAAAAGGAACAAAAGATAGCGGAAGGGAGTAGCAGTATGCACGAAACAAGCGCACAAAGAGTAAAGTACAGAGAGAATACGTAACGAGGGAGAGAGCCGGGCAGATTTTTAAAAACTACATATAGCTCCTCTTCTAACCGCTTTTTAACGAGATCAAAAATAAATTTCTCTGTAAACCAGTAACCGAACACATCGTCTAATAACGTAACGTTAAGCATCGGATAACTAATCTCCTTGGAAATACAAATTGATCTATCCACAACGGATGACGTACTGATATGTCAAAGCCCTACTGCCCATTGTCATGGATGACTTATCGTATCGATGATTGCTCCTAACGTAAATACATTAATTATTTGCTCCCGGAGCAAAACTGGTTCAATGAGATAGAGTGGTTTGACGAATTAGGGCCGTTCCGAGATTGGAATTAGGCTATCTTGAGTCTGGAAACGTAACTAATCTCCCTCTCGAGCGGAAAAAGTTGGGCAAGAAGGTGGTTCTATAAACTCGAATTTACCAATGGCGGGTCAAATATGGAAGTCGCTAGAAAGAAACGAAGGGTGTAGCAATAGGAATTTTTGAAGCACTACGGAGTTAACGTCTTTGTAAAAAATAGCCGTTAATTACCCCCTAGTCCTGCAGTGTTTAGCTACGTTAAACCTATATCGTTGTGTTTCGGGGTGAAACAATTATTCGATCCTCCTTAAGATGTACGTATTAATCCTAAGTTGTAAGCTGTGGAACGAGTTAAATTCCAAGACCGCCAAGCGCTGAAAAACTTGTTCCATCCTGAAAACGATCGGACTAATTTCCAAGAATTTTTATTCCTACATCTCAGTATCATTGTACACCCCATGTGTCAGTTGGTATCGTGGTACGCCGGAAAAGCGCGACGACAAATCCTATCAAGTATACACAAGTGCAGAGAAGTAAGAGAAACAAGCTTACACGTTCCGCGTCAAAGCTGATCGATATATATGTACATATAGGTACATAGGCGAACGATAGAAGTTACGGAACAACCCTTACAAGGCTAAGTAAGAGCCATTCCACGGCTGTGGAACCTGTACGAGCGAAAGGGTGCGGCGCAAAGTATCGACGAATCCTCGAAAAGTCGAATTCTGTTTACTCGCGTTGGAGGATGCTGCTGTTGCTGCTGCAAGGACAAAGGGACAAAGATGCGATGGCAGCGACGGTGGTATTCCTCGGTCGGAGAAGAGAAAAGTAACCGGGAGAGAAAAGCACTCCAAGTACGATGTTTCCCTCTGTTGTGGCGGAATTTGCCTTCGAAAATATCGTTTAGATCGGCGGAGGGGTTACGCGCAAGCCAGAGGGGGGAGGTTCGAAACGACGAGACGACGGAAGAAGGAGCGACAGCCGTGTGGCACGCGCAACGAAGAAAACCAGAATGGTGGTGAACGCGAGGGAAGAAGATGGAGGCGGCAGAAGAAGCTGCAGTGAAAGTGAGCAAGAAGAGGGAACGAAGACAGGGGTTGGCGAGGCGAGGGGTAACCCTCGGGTCAGGTAACCCTGGATTGCCCATTTCCAGTTTACTGCTAATTCATTCAAATTGTATTTGTTCCCAAATATACATTCTATTCTCCGGCTTTCCTCCTTCCATTCGTTCCTCGGCACGGCGACGACTAGACACGCGTATATACCGTGTACGTGTATCGGTGGCGAAACGTGCACACCCTCATACAGACGCGTGTGCGCGTGTACAGCCCATAGAGATGGAAAGAACGGCACGGAATCGCGTGTATATCCTGTTCGAACGCGTAACACAGCGTATCCTTGCGCACTTTTCGAACGCGACGTTTCAACGAATCTCTTTCTGTCGCCGGTCCCCTACTCAGTTTCGATATTCTTTGGAAGGTTCACGCAGAGAATATAGATTAAGTAATTTCGAGCATGACGAAGCTGTCGACATGCTGCAAATTCGATTTGCACGGGATCGAGAGTATTCTGTTTCTGCGAATCGTGGTTTCTCTCGACGAACGTGGGAAGTACAGAGCTGCTTTAGTTTTTAATTAATCACTTTTTCATGTAATTAAAATGACGCTTTCGATGTAATTGTCGGTTTCGAGCTCGAAGGAACACGTTAGTTCCCTAACGATACGTATAGTTTTAGTTATGTAAAATTGCATCTGCAAAGTTCACCTGCCCCGATTAAAAAAATTTCAAGGCATCGGAATTCGAAAATTTGTCACGAACGAAGGCGTTCTCGAGCAAATTCCGAAAGTTAGAGGAATCCGTTTCTCTCAACTACTCAGACTTACGTTACCAAGAAATGGGTGGTAAAGGAGATGAAGAGGGTCGCTCCGAAGGAGGACCTTTTCCATGTAAATGTCCACACCGTTGGTGTATTCGTGCACGCGACGTTGATGGTAGTCGTAATTGTTGTCCGGGAGTGGAACGTTAATTCCAAAGAGAATCGCAATTGGCGAGTTTGCCACTTTCTTCGTCGGCTCGCTTCGTGACACGGATACAGAAGAACATAGAGTTCCGTTCTACCCTGGCTGGAAGAGAAGGCTGCCTCTTCTCACGGGGAAAATGTCAACAGAAGGCCGCGAGAAGAGGATCGAAGGGGCACCTCGCTAATTTCTGCAGGGGGGAAAAGTTCGCGGGCGGAAGCTACCGTGAGGGATAAATTATGTGAAAACCGAAATTGAAGGACGAGAGGAAGAGGCGACGAGTTCAACTTTCTTCCAACTTTGCTGCTACGGAAATCGCTGGAACTCGGCTCGCCCGTGAAATATCACGAAACATCGTGGCCGGATTTACCACCGTTTTCTTGCACCCTGCTTTCGAAACATTTCGTCAAAGCGGAGCAGAGTAAACACGCGCCTTTCCGTTCTCGCGATCTAATTTTGCTTTGATATACATTGGCTGTTTCTTTCTGAATTTTTGCAATTCGTAGTTCGTTAGTCACTTTATGCGTTAATAACGTCGACTTGTAAATAAATAGACATGTATTAAATTAAAATATACTTTAAATTAGATTTTAGACATTTTCGTATTCGAATATCGTTACGCGTATTACGTTTCGTGTATCATAGACCTTACGGTTTCCGATTTTACCGTCCATATTGATTCAGCAGCGACAAAAGATACCGGAATCAAAATCTTCTCTTTATCGATGGAGATATCGATACACAGGTGCACGATAAAGTGGAATTGCGATTGCTGCACGTAAAATACGGGCAACATTAGTATAAGTAAGAATTCTGGTACAAAGGATCGTAAAAATTTATTCGATTTTACGTCCTATATAGATTTTACGTACTTTTGGTAAAAGAAATTGCCAATAACTGAATCTCTCATGTAAATGTAGGAGTCGTGGGAATTAAATAGAACGTATCTTTCCCCATAGGCAAGTCAGTCGCTTTGTGCACGAGTTTCGAAGAATCTTATTGAAAGCCTTACGTTCGTAGTACGCGATAAATTTACAGAGAGAAGTTAGTGCAGGCGATCTCCGCGTACTACGCGTATCCTGATCGTCGTCCAATTCGAACAATTATCGAAGTCCAACAAACCGTACACAATACGAGAGCAGGCCGCATATAATCGCATAGGTTTCCGCCTAAACGCGCAATTTAATATCCAATACGCCGATCAAACACCTATATCAATTTTCGTTGTGATCGATCGCTTATCATCGATTAAACTCGCTACAAAGACTCGTCTGGGATACACATAACTCTGTACACGGATGTCTTCCGAAAGAACGATTAGTCGCTATTAGGATACAGCGTGGATGGTACAACGAGAACGGTCTAAGATTTGTAAACAGTCTCGTTGATTCGGTGATCTATAGTCAGATAGTTGCAAAATTTGGCACTTTGACGTCCCACGCGAATTTCGAATTTTATTAGGCTTACCCCTCGTCCAGAAACGGAACGAGTTCGTCGTAAAATTTACAGCGGATTTGCCCATGGAATCTCATCATTGTTCGAGGATTTTCAGAAAACATTTCTATTCTCGAATACACGGTCCCTGCCCATATTATCGGAATATAATACAAAGGAAACTAATAACGAGAAACTCGGAAAGTGAGAGGAGACATAGAGGGATGGGGGGGGGGGGATAAGAGAGGTAGGCAGACGGCGACTCTAAAACGAAACGATTCCTTTATTCGTGCATGGAAAAAGGAGAAAGGAAGGAAAAAGAAAAGGGCAAAGGAGCCAGCGATACGAGGCCCCGGGAATGGGAAAATTCGCGATTCCCAAGTGTTCCGTATCGGTAAGCTCGATCGATGGGAAGTCATCGAGATTCAGTTAGCATAACAATACTCTCTCCTCGACACAATTTTCTCTCTCTCGCTCTCCTGTTCCCTCCCTCTCCCTTGCTCTTTCGACGGTAGATGGGTTGCCTCGCCGCGGCGCGACGCGGCGTCGAATCAATCAGAGGCACCGTTCGACGTCGCCGGAGAACCGAGCCGCGAAACCACGTGACAATCGATATTTCACTTCACCCACATGTTCCGTACTCTCTACGGAGGTACATCTAAGCAGAACTAGAAGCTACGGGGACCTTCGCCGGTATACATTGTCATAGTACACCGTGAGCGTGTATATGCAAGTACGTAATACGTAAGCTCGTATGGTGGCACGAGGAAAGTAGAAAAGACGCTTTCGGCCAAGTAGATTTCGACCTCGGGTTGGCAATCGATGGCAAGGTTGAACGAAGAAACGAACGAACGAGACGTGTGCTGCGCTTTGTAATTTGAAAGGTGGCGAAGATACCAAGGACCGACGGTATTATATATATCTACGTGTATACTACACACAGTGTATACGTATCGTAGGATTATTTTCACAGTTGGCCTTGAGTCTTTGTTAATGTTCAATTGTTTTATGACCACTTGCCTCAAGACCCAGACAACGAGTCGTGAAATGCGGTAGGTCTCCCGATGAAACATCTCTTATTATAAGGATACCGGTTCTTCGTACGATTACCGAGAAATACGAGAATTTTCATGACCTCGAACACAAGACAGAACCATTTCATACGTGACTTCATGCATGAACCAATCACAAAGCATGAAAATCCATGACTCATTTAGGCAGGGAGATGGAACGTGGCAGAGTATATTAATCGCACGGAACAAAAGTCACAGCGCAATTAAATCGTTATTACCATTAAATACACTTATTATCGTTCCATTCTATATTTTACGGAACCTATCTGCGACTCAACGTTTCCGCAACGTTTCGTTTAATGCGTTCTCCATATCCTCGAATAAAGTAAGAAAAGTAGCAATTACGAACTCGTATTGTACAAAACAAATTTCCCTTCAAAGGGACGACAGGTTACCTTTTAAACTCACAGCATAAACAGCGGTATGAATAGCACCAGGGCTTATAACGTTTAAAAGAAAAAAAGAAAAGAGGGGGCACAAAAGTGTAAGCATCTTAACAAGAGAAGTAGTCAAAAGAGAAGACAGAATTCTCACAAAGAGAACAATGCAAGAAGGCAAAACACAAACGAACACCTCCTCAAGGATACTGAACCAGAGGAAGAAAAAGAGAGAGAGAAAATGTACACTCATGAAGTGTATACGAAAGAAAAAGAGGAAGAAAAAGAGGAAAAAGAAGAAGAAGAAGAAGAAGGAACGTAGAAGAAGAAGAAGAAGAAGAAGAAGAACGCAGAGATGGCTGGTCTGCGCACTGGTGTTCCCTGTTCTCTTCCGGATTTATGGATTTCATTATTGTTGGCGGTGGTTGGTTACACCGGGTGACTAGGATCGCCACGCTTCGCAGAATGGCTGAACGGACTGACACGGGGTTGGTAGCGGGCTGTGCAAAAGGGGAGGCTGTCTAAACTTTAACTTGCTGCCCGTTTGCATTTTATGAGCAAGCAGCAAGTTTCTACGGGCTCGTAGGAATCCCGACGCCGCGCCGGCCAAACCGAAGCTCATACATTCATCCCCCTTTCTTCTCCGCCTTCGTCCCTCCTTTTCCTCCGACCTGTCGACCATCCCACGCCAAACTCTGCCCTCTTGCCTCACCCTTGCATTTTCCTACACCGAGTAACATCCAACGTGCTACTAACCACCAAGAACACGGCAACCCGGTCAAACCACCCATTACAGCCGAGCGTGTAACCTGAATTACCCTCTGTTCGGTTCCACTCTCTGGTGGCACTCCATCGAGTAGATCGTGCCGCGCGTAAAGTAACGACACCGCTGAATCTTGTGGCTTTTCGTGTCTTGAAATTTACGCCTTGATCGCAGATCCGCGCGGAGTTTGCATTACAAGACGCATCGAAAAGAACACGACCAACGATCGTGGTCTGTCATCTGGCCGACGAGTTTAAGACGTCGTTCGGTGGTTGCTAAAAGTGTCGTTTAGAAGTTTCGGAAGGAATCGAATTTATGAAACGAATAGTTGGCTGATAGTTTCTTCGTTCTTTTAAAAAAGAGATCTTTTGCACGAGTTTTCGCGCTGATCTGTTCGAAGAATCACTCGTTTTCCATCAGTCATCCCTCCCCATTTACAAATGGAAATTTCGAATTCACATCGTAATTTCATTCGGTCTTCCTTTCATCTTCCTCGCATAAACTTCAAGCTGTAAACGTTCGCTCCTTTCGCGATAACTACGTATCGTCGACGATCTAGTCAAAGTCTCGGACCACTCGAAGGTGCGCACGAGATCGGATATACCGGGTTTCGATAAAATATTAACCAGACCTCCGTAAGATGCCGCGGAATTTCATTACGCAAATTCCGGGCGCGAGTTTCCTCGAAAAAAATCGTGAAATAATTTACACCGGATCCTTGCGATGACACGTTGTGCGCGCACAAGCGTTCCGCCATCTTCCTGCTCTTTCTCTCGTTCGACCCCGACGCGACGCCAGCCCCAGCTACGAGACAATAATACTGGGCAAAATTGAGTCGGTATAGATGTTGGAATATGCGAACGAGCCGAGCCAGAGTGCACTGTTCAA
Organism: Bombus difficillimus; assembly: GCA_014737525.1. NCBI lineage: Eukaryota > Metazoa > Arthropoda > Insecta > Hymenoptera > Apidae > Bombus > Bombus difficillimus. The sequence continues at coordinate 1,412,887 of JACXIT010000214.1, forward strand.
TAATTCAGCAGCGATAGTACATCTTCACGGAGGAGAGTTCTCGCCTTCTTCTCGCTTTCATCTACCTCGCTCGCCCTTTCTCTCAATCTCCTCCGCGTTCTTCCGCGTTCCCCATCTTTCTGCCTTCTTCAACTCTCTTATCGGTCGCGTGCAATCTACCACCGATCCACGATAACATCGATACGCGTATGCATAATACACGAGCGTGAAAAAATACCTCTTTTACCTAGCTTCATTCTCGCTTCTTGCTGAAAAGTAGACCGGCATCCACCGGCTTCGATCTACGGATGACCGATTTGTAGATTGACGACTACTTTGGCCAGTAACGAAAATACATGTGCTCTTGTCTATTTAAATTCCTGTTGTATTAAGTTTACATTTTTATTCTTTTAATACGATGTAGGGTATCCAGTATCGTGGAATAATCTTTTTCTATCTTTTTCTATATGGAACACTTCGTTCCATAAAAGAACGAACAATTATTTTTACAAAATAAATATACGATCCAACGTTTAACACTTGTTGTAGCAAATCGCTAGCATTCTTAATATTCGTTGAAAATATTACCTCCTTATTTTTTACCCGAATTTTTGCAAATGTTTATCGTGTAATCGATCGTTATTTTCAACGCTTTCAGAATGCCAATCGGTTACTCGAAACTAATTAACTAATAGTTTCGAATTCCCACGGAATAATTTGTGTATCGGTAATTCGACACAACTCTGTTGCAATTTCTCGGTTAACAAAGCGCATACAGTTCACGAGATAGCTCGTAGTTTGACGGATCGAACGCTCAGGAATCAAATCGCGGTAAATTTCGATCTTGTACTTTATAATAATTTTAGAATAAATTAAAAGACGAAGTTTCGTGATAGACGATTAAACTGTATTCGGTCTATTATCGACGAAATTGTGCAACATGTTTGGAAACCAGTGTTTGACGAGAACTTCGCAGAACTGCCATTGCAAAGACTCGATGAAGATGGATAGTTCAGTTGGATAAGCAAGATTGGAGAACTAATGAAAGTCAAATCGTTTTAGCGTCCATAGAACGATACAAGCTCTGGTTATCACCGGTTCACAAAAATATCGTTTCCTTGAAAACCCGTTTCACGCGATAAACTGATTTTCTAAAATTTAAATTGCTGCTCATCGTTTAAAGTGTCGTACGAGAGAAAAGTGGAAAATAACTGCACGATTTTTATCAATGTAGCACTGTAGTCGCAAGATAGACAATTCAAAGTGACGTTCCAACGTGTTTTCGTATAAAAAGTATTATCGATGGTTATCCAAAATATCAAATGAATTGTTAAATTATATCAAACTAGATAAAAAAAAAAAAAAAGAAATAAATATCTATATAATGTATAAAAGTGGAATTATGAAAATTGACATTATCATTCATTGTTTTAAATTAAAATTCATTTAACGTCCCCTTCTTTCTTTATGTATGACCCTGGTTAATGGAAGAGATACACATGTTAATTCCTAATTACATACTCGGGCTAAATTAGGTTAGCCAAGATAATCAACGTACCACTGTAAACGAGGAAACCACGTAAGGCTAGAAATGATTTCTATTCTTTATAGTCTGTGCGTCTTTGATATATGACACATTGTAAGCTAAATTTGAGCAATTAACGGACCGTTCGTTTTCTAAAAATTTATAAAACGTAGAAACAGACGCGCAATACTAACTATCATCGTTGGCACATTCGTATCGGTCAAAACTTACCTACGAATCGACGATCGCAACCATTCGTCAAACGATATTTTGACGTCATACCATGTTTCGTCGTTTCGTGTTGCACGAAATAAGAATGCCGTGATACGCTTTACTTCAAAATCCGTTTACTCACCTGAAACAAAGAAAAACGATTTTATGGTAAGCGAATCTGAGAAATTGCACGTCATAGATAGAAGGGTTTTGAGGAAGGGGGTGGCTGTGATAAGCGCTGTGGATTCGATTTAGCAAAGTGTGCATCTAATATTTTCGAACTTGTACCGGTACGATTATCGGGGAGTATTTAAAGCGAAGAGCTTTGATACGTCTGCTCGTAAAATGTATTATACTACTTATGTACTCGTGTATCCAGATAATTAATCAGATACATACGTGATACGTCAGATACATATATAACCTACACGCTGGCTCGTTTTGCATCCCATTTTTTAATCTCTTAATCGATCACTCAAAGGTGAATTTGTACGCGAGATGCCTGTGGTATTTCAGCAACAAATCCATCTTAAAGATTACACAAGCGAATGAAAACTTGTTTTCTATTAGTAACGCTATATCGTGTATGAAATTATTTCTTCCTCGGAGATGTAAGCAACAAATATCTATGCGTACCTATCCTCTGAACGCTCTTCTTCGAGTCATTAGCCAGCGATCTTCTTATGAACGGACAATTCTATCAGATTTCACAGGAAGACATTTAACGTTTTTTTTTTTTTTTTCTTTTTTAGATAGAGCAAAAGACGAAAAGGTTTCTAACAATGGATATGAGAAATGGATACGAGAAATGGCGAGAAATTAAATTCTATAGGGAGAAATCGAAAAGGTTATCTGGATATACGCTGCATGCATATTAATCTTCTGCAATCGACAATTTCATAACTATGTACGATACCGCGACTATGAATCCAGTACTCGTAATCCTGGAAAAACTCAAAATCCCTGTAACGCGGTCTTTCGACTTTGAACTTGCATACAAAAGTTTTGAATTCATCCGTTCAGATACTAGCAAAATCCAATAATACGGACGAATTCCGATACGTTTGTTTGAATCGAAACGAGATTTATCAAATTGCGTTTAAAACTCACGCGCAGTACGCGAAAGTCGAATCAGTAGTCGTGGATAGGGAGCCACTCGTGAAATCATCGAAATTCTCAACAAATACGCACAATGTAACAAATCATAGCGCGTTTGAAATTGAAATACAATCGAGAGTACAAAATCCTCTCAAAAATCTATAGAAACGTATATATTTACCGGTGGTTCATCGTTCATTAAGCTCGTTTTGCTGTATTTACCGTGCATCCTAGAAATTAGAAATTGCTTTTAAAATTCGTTATTGCAGACATTCGAAAATCGACGTTTAACCGGCATTCAACCGATCTTTCGAAAGCAAGATTCGCGCGATCATTGAACAGAACATTCAGCGAATTTACAGAGACACGGTAGATTCCCTAAAATTGCATTTACTTTTATTGAATTACGATCTCCCGAAGGAATTGATCGTTCGAATCACGGGATCTGTATCGGAAGTAAGGATGCTGGAACCACAACGCGATCTCTGATACTGGCAGCTTTGAATATTGCATGAAAGGATGCCACCTAAAGCACTGGAAGGGCTGGCCAAGGTGTCTCGGGAGCTAACCTGATTTCGTCGTGTTTAGCTTGACAAATAACAAACAGCTACCGATGAACGATTAATCAACGTTCGTCTCGGTATCCGGAAAACCGTTGTTCTCGATCTAATTGTTCGCTAATTCGGTGCAAATAGTTTGACAATTCCAAGGTTCTCCGACTAGCGAGTTAATTTTATCTGCTATGATAATGAATTTCAAAATTACGCCAATTTCCCCCTTCTTTTTTCCCCACGGTTGGCGTGCGAAAAGTTTCCTCGTCAGGGAAAGACAGTTAACAAAAAAGGCAAAGACGAAAAAAGAAAAGAAGGAGGTAAGGTGTCGTTGCGCGAAGAACCCCTGGTACGATCGATCCGTCGAGGTCTCGTTTATTTCAACGGGGCGCGAGGAACTTTAACGGGTAAAATCTATTCCTGTACGTGCCGCACATAAATAAGAAAGTTGCGGAAGTTAAAAACTCGAAGGCGGCGAACGGCGAGTACGGCCCGGCTGGATTTATCACCCCGAGGGCAGGAAGGGGTGACGGTGCCGGGCCAAGGAGGCGAAAGGTGTTGTGCCATCGGTACGCCTTGCGTTTTTGTTTATTGCCACCCCGTCAAACGGTCTGCCACTCGATTCTGAGTTACGCGCCGATTTACAAAACCAATAAACCAGCCGGCTGATAGGTTTCCAATTTCTTTCCGGACGAGTCTGATTTACGTCGTTTTCCTGGGGCTACCCGGGGGAACTAAATTAGGCAAATCAGGGTTTCTCGAAGAAGGAAACGATGACTGATTGGAAGGAATATCGTACGTTTTAACGAATCGAACGAACTGCGCAGCCACTGATTGGCAGGCTTGCTGATTTACGATGGCAGACAACTAATTTCATTTAATTAATCGTTTCGATCGAAAGGAAATATTTAGGTACGTTCGTATGTAAAAAAAAAAAAAAAATGCAAAACGGCGACCTTTTTAATAAAACTCAATTTAAAAATAGCTCTGCGATTAAAATCGATAAGTAATAATTAAACATCTCTGTTTTTAATATCCGTCGACTATATGAGAATAGTAAAAAGTTTCTACTAAAGTAAATTTTCATATAGACGAAGCAAATATTAAAAAGCAGTCCTAAAGAAGCAGAAAACAAAAGAAACAAGATGAATTCTATGGAAAAACGATTGATCGATGGAGAAAAAGCATCGAGCCATTCTCTATTTTAATGTCAAATATTTGGTAATGAATATCGTGGTAGTAGATCGGAACAGACAGAATAATATAGCGAACAAGCTTTAATACCGCTGATTGGAAATTTTGATCGTTGAATAGCCAGTCTATCCTGCCGATGATTTCTCCATGAAACCAACCCCCAGCCCCTCCGTGTTCAAATCTCGGTTTACCACCGTGATCGCGGAATATTAGCTAGAGAAATCCACGTCGAAACTACAGACAGATACCTATATACGATATATCTGTATTTGTATCTTGTAAAAATTCGGATGGTTCTAGATTTGTCATTTGTGTCCGTCGCCTGTAAATTATCGCAATTTTTAACGTTGTTTCATTCGTGACCGCAGGACCTTCGAACAATTTCCATCGTTTCTTTCATAAAACTGGTTTACAAGATTGCTTCGAGTAAACTGTTTTCTTTCTTCAGATAAAATTTTAACAGTTCTCATACTGGCAGTTGTAGGAATATCTCCAATTCTTTCCTCCGAAACCTTCGATTACAGCGTGCATATTTTCACAAAAATAATTGTTCAAAAGTATTCCAGAACAAAAGCAAAGTAGATAATAGAAGTAAGACGTAACCCTTTTTTAAGCTCAAAAATGAAACGTATTCATTTGCATGATTGGAAATGAAATTTCCTAAAATTGAGATACACTTTCTTTCGAATCTAGATCGGTTGGAATATATATCGTATTTTAATCGATTTAATTAATTAATCGTAACGAAACTTTGGTAGAGTTTTAAATTCGACACGTAACACGTATCAAAGTCCGATGAGAAAGAGGAGCTTTCTACTTTTCTCCAATGAGTCAATGAGTCGGAAAGATGAACGTTCTAAATTGCGCGGACTGTAGCTAGCAACAAAACGTTCAACTTTCACTGATATTATGCTCTCTTTACAAGAGGGAATTCGTATCCGCGAGTTCGAACGAATCGGAACGAATTATTTCAGATGAACTCACGAAAGTTTCTCATCGAAGTCATTGAAACTCTGCAACGTTTCAGATTTTACTTTGGTAATTTCGCGGATCGTCAAAATTTACGTGTCAGCTTTATCATAATTTAGTGTTGGACAACGTTTATCGTTGAATAATATTTAAATACTATAGAAACAAACTAACGATTCGATAGTTACAAATAAAATTCTTAAAATATATGGATTATAAATTACTGGCAGTATTGGATACCGTTTAAAGATCTCAAATATATAGAAATTTTATTGAATTATATTATAATTATAGTCGATGCGTACGCGGTGAACGTTCAGATAATAAAGAGCTTCGTCACGGTACCGCTCAAAGTCATCCTGACTATTTGCAAAAGAGAAAAAGGTGACGCTCTTCGATACTGCGTCGATACTGCGAAAAATAAATTTTCCGTTGTAACAGTAATCGGTAAATTAATCATTTTCATGGTTTTATTATTACCCCGACAATTCATTGCAATAATAATTATTATAATTTGTACATTTCTATGCTATCTTATATATTTCTATACTATCAGTTCTGGATTTATGGTTATGTTAACAAATACTAAATGTCAGTTTATGAAAAATTATATTATAGCGAAAAATATAGTAGCCGGTGGTCGTTAGTCAAGAATAATGGAGCTACAAACTCAAACAAAATTAGTGTCACTACCTCGCTTCGGAGGGAAGAAATTTATACATTTATATCGTATAATTACCTATTACCTTCTTTATTAAGAAAAGATAATATACGTGTATATATATGAGAAATGCAAGAACTGAGAATATATATATTAAACTAATTCCTTATTGAAATAACATTTTTACAAATACCAAAATACACGTTCGTTGCAATTGTAGATATGATATATTACTGTAATATGCGCGTTGTACATATATCGTATTTATATTCGATAATACTCAATTATATAAATTGCGTGTACCAGTAGAAGAAAAAAACTAAAGAACGTTATGAAAACAACTCGTTTTTGTTTTATTTAAAACATAATCTCCATTACGAATATAGTAACTCGATTTTATAAAGCAACAGGTTAATAAAAGTTACTTGATTAAAAAGACTTGGTCAAACGGAACAAATAAAAACTGAAATAAAGATTATTGGCAAATACAAAATTTGTGTCGAATTTTTAAAGACACGGAAAAAGAAGATTAAACCCGCTCTTCGTTGTTTTTTATCCCCCTGTAATAGAAATCCTATTGCGTAAAAGGCATCGTTTTTCACCATCGATGTATCGAACGATCGTGAATTCGAAAGAGACTTTAGAATTCAAATGCTTAGGGAACCGTTCGAACGTGCTTCGAATAATTTGTGAATGATTTACTTCTGAAAAAAATAGTTCGCACGTCTGTTCGATGTGCTAGAAGGATTTTCTTTGTTTAGACAACTTCGATATACGCGAGACAGCAAACGTTTCGGCGAAGTGCGAACGCTCTTTATGAAAGTATCGAATAAATCGCGATTTAAGTAGAAAAAGACCGTCTTGTACCTGTCGTTTTGAAATAACTCGAATCTTTTCTTTGAAATTTTCCCAGTTTACTTTCATCAAATTATTCGCTTTGTTAATTTCAATTCTGGATTTATCTTAACTCTATCTCATTCGTTCCCATTCAATTAAGAATTATCAAATTAAATTTTGTTATTTACAATCGTATTAAAAGTACGCAATTAAAACTAAAACTGTAACTGATAATTACAAATTCTTCATGCTAAACGTTTCGTCATTGATTCAACAATAATACTTAATCATAATTCAAAGCGTTTCTTGCGTCACTCGTGAAATTACGTAAAACTCTTGAAGTTTCAGTTACAAGTAGAATAGATCTTAACCGAAACTCGAAACGAATCATCATACCGTGACTTAAACGCAGCTCAACGTACAATTCGTTATGGATATCTTGCACTTATATTTTAAACTGCATTATCAGAGCTACCTATATATTATGTAATAGGAATAATCTAGCACAAGCAAGGCAAGTAAAAGATCTTCTCTTTTATCGGTCTAAAACAGACTTGCCTTCGACTTGTTAGTATTAATTATCGATATCAATGATTACTAGCGATATAAAACTAGTAGACATAAAAATAAAACTGATCTTTCACTCAGTTATAATTGAGCTATAATCGATATCGCTAATCTGCGCAGACGAACGAAGTACAATACAAATATTTTTACAGATACAGATATAACAGCGTTTCTAAAATCGTTCACCACTTCCAAAACTAATATTCCGTCAGCTGATCCCAGCTGTCCACATTTGCGACCATTGTCGACCAAATACATAGCCGACGTAACCGTAATTCCACATCACTGTTAATCCACGATCGCAACGAACATTAATCAATTCTCTCGGTAATTTTACACAACTGTTGAAAAGCCAATCTTGATTTTCATCGGACCGGGCCCTGTGTATAACTGCAGGAAATTAGTCAAGCGTCGAATGCAATTTTTCCACGTGTTTTCGAGGAAACTTAATTGCGACGTATGATCGTCGTACGACCTATCGAGGATCCGTCATTTTCGTCCTTTCCGACGTCTTTGACGAAGAATACGTTGGCGTTGCGTGCGATGAAAATTATCGCGATAAAGTGGTGTCTATCTCATCGCAACCGCGTACGATACTTGCTTCGTTTGTTCGTCTTTTCTATGGATACGACGATCGTCGACGACGTAGGAACGTACAAACGTAGAAACGTACGAACGTCGCGTTATGCGTTTCAACGTTTCGTGTGTTTCGAGAAGCAATTTTTCTGTTTTCTTCCGTTTCGCTTTTTGCTCCCCGTTCAACTGCAACGAGTGAAATATGTTTTAATGGAACCTTTGCGGCTCTAGCGGCATTTAGCGTTCTCTATGGCCTGGCTTTTATTCGGTTAGATGCTTTCTTGGTTATTTTTTTCGATTTTGAACTTTGGAGCGTCGGAGTTTCTTTCTCCATTTTCAGTTGGCAGATTTTAGATTACAGAGAAAAATAAAGTACAACGAACCACGATTTTTCCCTTCGATAAGGAAACAAAATTTTTGCGATAGAGGGCTTAAGAGGGACAATAACTTTGGTCGAATCGATCGTTGCGAAGCAAGGATCGACGGATGGATCGGCATAGTCGTGGCGGACAAACGAACCCAACCGAGTCCAGGGAGAGAGCGTACATTTTTATTTCTTCCGTTCGTTCACGGTAGAACGGACAACGAACAAATGGCCGGCTACGTGTACGCGCGCGACTTCCAGCCGAATTGGCAAGCGAATACTTCGCAGCGAATGCAGATTTCGCAAACCATTTGTCAATCGAGCCGCTGGCCCTGCCCGCTTCTGCACGGGAGAGAGGGGCACTTTAATCGACAATCATTTACTATCCGGCTGCGCAGCATCGGCTCTCTCCACTCTTTTTCTCGCATCTCCCTCTCTCCATCTATCTATCTATCTCTCTGTTTCCATCTCCGTCTCTCCGCCACTTTTCTCTTCTCTGGGAGGTTCGCTGTGATTCCTGCAACTCCGTCCCGATTTCGATGTGTTCCTCCATCTATCCAACCAGTTGCCCTCTTTTTCTCCTCAGCCTGTAGCCAGAGTGTCACGATTAAAACGCCATCTGTTGATAGTCACTCCTCTTCGTCCTCTCGCGCCTGCTTCCACCACCTGCGTTTCTTTCCATTTCTACCCCCTCGTTTTTGTATTTTTCGTCTCCTCTCCCTGTCTTCCTCTCTTTCCCCTATCTCGAGTCATTTTATCGTCCGTATGTACACGCTGTTCCGATTCGAAATTGATATTTGAATCGACCGGCCAACGATAGTCAGTGACGAACGTGTACCTGTTTTTGCGAACACCGTGTGCTGCGAAATAAGTGGACGGCGTCGTGGAATTTAAAAACGAAGCAAACTTTTTATCGAATGCGATAAGCTTAATTACGACACGGTAACATTTTCTGACGAATGCTATTTCGATTTCTATTTTTTTTTTCTATATTTTCGTGCGGCCAATTCAAATGTTAGAGATAAATGCAAAAATGAAAGATCGGCATGATAAATAATAAATGAATACTGATAGAATTCAATGCGATGCCCGAAGAGAGAACAGAGAAAAAAGTAGGTTGGATGCGTCGCAAACTATCTGCATTATCCGGAAGGCTGTCAAAGTGAGAGCAGAATAAAAAAAAGCTCAAGCAGTGACAGTCGGAGGAACATTTACGCTAGTAGATATTTGACGGGAGACTGTGCATTAACTGGCGCGGCGTCGGACCGCTTTATCGAAAGATAAATGTTTCGACGGGGAGAAGGTTGTCATTCGATAAAAAATGTCAAACGTAGAACGGTGCCCCGTTATTGTAGTTAGGTATTTATCGAACTGGCTAGCTGCAGGTGTTCGTCATTTTTTTCCCGAAGCTTTCACGTCGGTTTTCGGAAAACCCGTGGCAACGATCGCGAAAGAAAACTGCTTCCAACGATTACTCGCGCCAGCGCCCACCGATGAATCTGCGATGATCGCTATTGCGATCTGTGGCAGAATGTCGGAAGGATTCGTTTCGAATTTCCATTGTATTGAAAACGCGTGGGATAGTAATATTTACTATTTGACAGAACACATTTCTATCGTATCGTTTTATTCAACTTATTCGCAGATTATTCGCCGGGCTACGCTACGGACAGCTGTAATTTTTCTCGCTATTACAATGTTAATAAACAAGCAATTTAGTTTATGCAAAAAGGAGATAAACGAAAGAAAATGGAAACATAATGAACGTTCGTTTAGTACAAAGAAATAAGATTAAAACTTTTGAAACGTCTCTAAGTGAAATCAGGTTGTTCAGCGTAGAAAGAATTAATTCCGATTGTTCCGATTCGTCTTAAATGTCGTCCCACTTCCGCGACAGCGTCGCCTGAGACATCTTTTAACTTGATTATTAACGAGAAAGCGATACACCGCTCCGAGGGAAGTAAAACCGCAGACAGAAAACAGGCTAATGCGGTGACTCGACGAGAAAGTCGATACGATACGTCTTCCGTCAGTTTTCCGCGCTGTCAGACCGTTCCCAGGGAAATTTTATCGTAAAAACGGTGGCACCTCCCGCGTCGAGTGAAATTAACGTGGTCAAGATCGAGCTCAAACACAAGCTTGCTATTGCTATTTTTCTTTCTCTCCTCGAGAGATCCCTTCTCTATCTGCTTGACAATCTTGCTTGTAGTTTCGTGTCGGAAAAAAAAAACGTATTTTGCAGTTTACATTACGGTTAAAAACATCTTTCGATACATTTGCCGATATACCAATCTGTATCGAAGAAATTCACTACCACGGTGAAAATTCTGTTTCACATCTCCTCGAGTAAGAATATCCGTAATTTAAACCATCGGAAACGATCGATAATCATCCATAATCGGATATCAGGTTATCGTAATCGTCGATAATTATGATCAACGTGTATCGATATTTCTTTATTGCCACTCTGGTTCCGCCAAATGACCCTCTCCAAATCCAAATTGCATCCACTACGAAGCAAGATACATCCCTAGCAACAATACGAATCAGCTTCCCACGAGCCACGGCATTCTCCTCGGAGGAAGGCTACTCTCGGTTCGTCGACCAGAGTCGACCTCCAGCTAATCGCGACAAAGAGGAAACAATCAAGCCCGCATAAAACACGATTTTCGCTATGGTACAAGAAGAAGAAGAAGAAGAAGAAGAAGAGGAAGAAGAAGAAGAGGAAGAAGAAACAGATGCGGAAGAACGTGAGGGAGAAGAAGAAGAAGGAAACAACGGTATAGAGAACCATAATGGAGCTGGAGTAATAAGATAACACTGTCGCGACACGGTCGAGTCAATACGTAAGACGTTCTCCGGTGCAGTTTTCCGCGCCGTCAATCAGCTTCCCGTAGAAACTCATCGCGAAGGAGCCGCACGGATAATAACGTCTTCCCAGGAGACCAACCAGTAATAACCGAGTGGCGGCTGAAGATTGGGAGTTGGCGGTTCGGGCTCGAATTAGAGGGGTAGAGGGGTGGTTCTCGTCGAGGACAAGGCATAGGTTAGAACGTGCTAGAGAAACGAGAGGAAGAAAGGGACTCGGGTACTTCCTCTTTACCCCCTTGTTCCACCTACCGACGACGACCGGCGATGTATCATCCCCCCGTGGTCGCGCCTCCGTGCCATACAACTCCGTGCCTCCACGTGCAGGCCGTTGCCCGTAGAATACTTGTTGGCTCTCGTCGAGAAGCAAACAGCCGCATATTGCCCTCAAAAACTACCACCCTACTGGCACGTTTTTAATAACGCCCTTACGTGACTCCACCTTTTCCTCTACCCTGTGTACTCCGACTGGGTTAAACTCTCCGTATCCGATACGCCATCGTCGCTTCGTTACTCTCTATTTTCTTTCTCTTTGCTCTCCATGCTTTTGTATATGCTTCGGTCACGGAGGTAGGTCGCAGATACGATATCAGCTATCGTTTCTTCGCAGTTTCTTTCCGGGTTTCTTTCGATTCGCGGATTTTTTGAAAATAATAGTAATAAAAACGAGCCAATTCTCGAACGAACTTTCGCACAATCCCCTTTTCTCATCGTCGGTGATTTTCCTGCCCAACAGTTTCTTTTCTATTTTCCTTTGCACTTTCTATTCGAAGGCGAGAAACGTTTCCGAGCTCGGTCATGGTGTTACTTTGAGTCGAAAAGGCAGGATATTTCGGTTATTTTCTTCTCTTTCGGGGAGAAAGAAGCGACTTAACCGTGCTCTTCTCGTAAAATCCTACGGGCTGGTGTAAAATCCGGCGGATCTGAAATTCGTAGACCGTGCCAGACGCCTGGGAAACGTCCGGCGCGATTACGTCTATTTAACGCAACGGTTTCGCCGCTCGCAGCTAGCGCGCGGTTCTTCCGCGGTCGTAAATGAAAAGCGCGAATTACACCGGCAAGCTGAAAGCGAGCAATCGTGAGTTTTTCAAGACGGGAAGGTGCAACGTGCAGAAATCTATTGTCTATTCGAATCGTCTATCTTTTCGTTCCACGTTTAATCTCGATATTTGGTTTTAACTTTGTTTTACCTGAAATTTTCGAAGTTTCATAAACGCGATGGTACGCCAGAGGTGGCGTAACCACAGACAACTGTCAAATTTTCCACCGTTAACAAATCGCGCGAACGATACAGGAAGAAGACATTTTCGTCCGTTTTGTATACGAGAATTTTGAATACGAGATATTGTCACGTCCGTTATTAGACACGTTACACGACCTTCGGAAACGTGACCGAATCGCAAAACCATCGCGTTGGAACAAAAGGGAGGTGGTAGAAAATCGGCTGCCGCGCGAGACGTTTAGTCGACTCCATCGACGTCTTATCGAATCCGCCTTCCTGATGCACGAAAAATTCGTACGAAATATCCTTTTAACGGTTCGATCCTGGCATATTCGAGCCACGAAAGAGAAATACGTGACCGTCCATCCCATTCGCTTCCACCCTCGACTCTGTCTCATTTCCTCTTTCTTTCTCGCTGCCACCGTGTACGCCATCGCCCTCGAAACTCGTAAAAGAGCCATTCGTTTGACTCACGTCGTTGCCCGTTTGTTATTACACTGCTCGTTACAAAGTCAATTCTGGCACTCGTATTCTCGTGTACCGCTCTTTACGTTCGCGTTCGTGAAGGGGAGAACGGGCGGGGTCAGAGGTAAAGAGAGAAAGAGGGTTGGTTGCTTGGATCGGGTGTCGAAGAAGATGATCGTCGGAAAGCTTCGTCGTAAGGACGTCGCGTAGCGATGTTAACATTTTCTCTGGAAGAAACTGGAAGAATGGCGAGGCGTATTCGTGGACGAGCAGACACGGCTGCTTGAACGACTACTTCCGCGGTTCGCGAGACCGGTAGAAAAATTAGACTTCCGTCGGTGTTTTACGGTTAAGAGGCTCTTTACGACGCGGTGCACGGCGTACCTGTTGGTCGGTTGGTCAACGTGGCGAATGAATGCCGACAACGAGCAGCGCTCGGCTGCTTCGTGAATTTGCTGTAATTGCGCTCGATAAAGCGTTTTCATTGGTGGCAAATGAGTCGTATGTATGGACTTTTTTTTACAGGGAAGTCCGTACGATATCGATTCCGTCCAATGTTATTCGATAAAATTATGTTAACATTTAAACGAAACGGACATTCGAATTTTATGAACTTTCAAAACTTTCCAGAACTCAATCTCCAATTACTCGTCTGCGTAAAGTTTCCCGAGCATCGTGCTTCCTTTACGTTACATTTCAGGACGAAACTTAAAACTCCAACCTCCGATTTATCAATAATTTAGCAACGGTGTACAAATTGTGCCAAACACGGGCAACGAAGTTATTTTGCTTACGCAAATATCTCTTTAAAAAGAAAGAATCGTTTAAATCGAAATTTAATTAATTTAAAGGAGCGAGAAGCAAGGAGGAGCCGAAGCCGAAAGGTAAATGGGACCGTGGTAACGGTAATAAATAGTGGTAACGGTAATAAATAGTGGTAACAGAACGCGAGAGCTCGTCGTTGGTAAACGAGCCTAGAAAAGATTCGCGTGGAATAAGAGCGGTTGAAACAGTAGCTCGACAAACTACGCAGAGGCATTTCCCCGCATGCCATAATATCCATTATACCGCGGTACAATGGACCAGATACGTCGTTTAATATACAACGAACGGGTAATGCTATTGTCGTTGCACGGTAGAAAGTAATTACTTCATTGTCTCGATAAATTGCTCGCCGCTCGCCACGCGTTTCGTATGCTAATAATTAATGAACGTGACAATGCGAGCAGGGATCTATTCGTGTACGTTCGCTTTCCTTCTCTCGTTATAATCGAGCCCCGGTTACCGATACTTGCACCTTCGTTTTCAAACTGTCGACCATCGTCCGCGCTATCTCGCGACGTACTTCGACTTTCCCTGCTAAAATTTCCGTCGAATAAAGAGGATCAGGTTGTTATTCGTATGTTGGAGCCTAGGACTCGTTCTCCAAGCGTGTGCTCTGTCACAGTGTCTCGTTGTGATTCGACGAAATAAATTTCTATTCGAGTCGCTGTTTCTTACTTGTACGCGTAAAAATATAAATTTTCATAAACGTCCGTCGTCTATTCGTAATTAATACTTTTTGACGCTTTCGAGTCTACGCCTCTTAGGAAGACGATGCTGTTGTTTCACTCCGTAAGAGAAGGGCTTATTGTCGACGTTGTGTCAGACTCTTGGCAAAGTTAGCTACGATGTTGATAGAACGTCAAAGGGTTAAAACATGGCTGACACGATGAAAGTTCAAAGTTATTTCATCAAGATTACTTCTGAAAACTACAGCAAGATATTCTTCGATATACTGTATATACAGTTATTGATTCTACACGTATAAACGTATAAATTTGCCGACATTTGCCTTTATTCGTTTCTAAACTCACGATCTCTTAGGTTCGTCATTTCGAAAATTGCGAATCGTACGTAATAATCAAATCCCCGCACCAATCCTTTCATTCCGAATCGTCGACGAGTGTCTTAATTTGCAACCAATTCCGTATTCCATTTCAATCGTGCGCTAATCGTATGTACGACCATTTCCAATCAAGTCAATTATCCGCTATCAGAAAAATACAAAAAAAGACATCCTAACTTTACAAACGATACGCGAGAAACATGATCCTGGAGCAAAACAAAATCCCGATTAATCCCAGCCGCCATTGGTCCCACTGCAAACAAGAAATAGCCTGGCTTCTACGCGTGGAGATTCAAAGCTCGTGACAGAAGCCACTTCTAATGGACCGTGCGCCATCGTCGACTGATTTTTCATCCTAATTTGCGGCGACAAAGTCTCCGAAGTGGACGTCCCTTAGAATCTTTCGACCAGAACCAAGAACGAGCTCGAAGGTCGAGAGAATCTGCCAGAGGAAAAGGAGAAGAAGCTCTAGGTTCGGAACCAACGAAGGTCGCGAGGATGGGTGACAGAATGAGAAAGGGAGAGAGAGAGAGAGAAGATGAAAAGGAGACGAGGGAGATTCGAGAAACGACACATCGACGAGTCTCAGGAGCAGATAGTTTTCTTTTTCTTTTGTCGTGCCTCGTCACACACGCCCCAGACGGTCCTCATCGGCCGGAAATAAATTACCACTCGAAATCTCCGAAAGCCTTTTACCCCCAACCCCTGACCTCGAGATCAAGAAGTCGCGAGGAACAATTTTATTGTATTTCTAAGCCTTCGTCGGGGAAACGTGTTACTAGACGGACGGAAAGCAGCCCGTTTCAGGAAACTGGATGAGAAGAACAGAGAGAGGGGGAGGGGAGAGGAAGAGAAAGTTGGAGTGGCGCAAGATATAAACTTATAACGTTGCCGGAAAGACGGTTCTAATACGATCGCTGCGGCTTCGAGCGACCGATCGGAGCGAACGAGAAGAAAGTGGAGACGATATATTAGTGACAGAGATGGATCGTAAAGAGGTTTGGCGAACGGAGGTAATTATTATTTGTCGAGAAAACATTGTTCTTTAGCGTTCGCAATGTTTGGAGCGATTGCCGATTAATCATCGATTGTTTGAAAAGAATCGTTTATAGAATCTGTCGTTACGGTGATGCGACATAGGTCTAACGGAATACTTCTCCGCACAGTTTACGTAGATAGAGTAAGTTTCAGGCGAAAGCGTTTCAAAAACCTTTGAAATATTCTTAACGAGGCAAATTTTTTAAGCGCGGTAACACGTACATCAAAAGATAGAAGATAGTGAAACAAGAGCGTGAAAAGGTTGGAGCGTGATGACTCTTACGCTAATAGTTGCTGTATTAATTATCTACTGCGACATATGTTTTGTTTCCACGTACGTTAGTACGCGATACCGATGTTAATTTCAATGCTACTTGCTCGAAGCAACGACGTTATCGACATTGTCAAAGATGACAATAAAATATTCCGTATAAACATAATGCGATTTTATTTATCTAATTAAGACACTGCGATGTACCTTGTCTTTTAAAATTTACCTTCTGTCGCTATATCTACCTGAAAGTAACGAAATTCTACGCAACCTCAACTTTCTCCGAGAACACCGTATTTTCCAAATAATCGACACATTCGGCGAAAGATATTGCGACTTCCGCGTTTAAAAATAAGAAAACGGGGCGAAGTAGCGGCGATTCTATGGCGATCGTTCCGACCAGAATGGAATCGTGAAACACGACGAAAAGACGTTGGGACGAGGAAGGAAAGACAGGGTAACGAGCAAAAAGGAGGGAAAGAAAGAGCGGAAGAAAGACAAAGAGAGAAAGATTAAAACGAGCCGTGTCGTGCTGCGACGAAGAGAGAGAGTTGAAGCTGCGCTTCCATTACTTCATTTCCAAGGCTGAAAGGTGCAGGACAATGGAGTGCCCCTGGAAGGTTGACACGACCGAAAGCCGCGGGATATCTCGATCGTTTCGAACGTCAGGAGCGAAAACCACAGACATCGAGACTCAAAATACGGACAAAGGAGAATTTTCATCTTTTGCAAATTAAGAGAGATACGATTGTTTGGTCGTGTCTCTTGTATATTATTTGGGTGTATCTGTAAAGTAAAAATCAAAATTGGTGTACGTTACGCTCGAGCGATATCTCTGGTTAATTTTGCATCGCAGCGTTGCACGTTTGGTTTCAGCTGAACTTTAGAATTCTAGTCCCTCGATCATATAACAGGAACACACGTGGCATCGTTCATGATTATTTAAACGATGTAGCGTTAGGTATCGAGTAACGCGAGCGGTAGATATACGCTAAATACACGTAACGATGTAAATATTTATTGATTTTTAATGTTTGACGTTACGATTTGTCAAACACGCGATATCTTGCGAATATCGAACGACGTGGCAGAATTTATCGGACATATCGCTTTCAACGAAATATGTTATTAACCTTCGCAATTATTTTGCTTTTGAGGTAGAATCGCATTACCACGTTTGAAGAAATAATAATTGTATACGGAGAAATTAATGATCCGATTACGAGGCGACGATATTTTCCCGTTATAATTCATTGATTGAGGCGTTTACATGTAATTTTCGGTACGGTATCGAACGGATATGATCGCTTGTCGCAACGGGTGATTATAATTTCGTTTTGTATCTAAATTGAAACGAATTAAAAAATGTCGAAAGAAATACGCGATAAAAACATTCGAGTGATATCCGTTTCTATCGTCGCTAATACCTTTCATACTGTAATTACAAATATACCTTTATAAAAATCTGTAAACTTTGATGAAAAATTGCAAAATCGATATAAACTACGCATTCTCCGTTAATCCAAATTCTTGCAACCGTCGACGTGAAACGTCAAAAATTATACACGGTTATAACATAGCCGACGTTTCGTCGCATCGTTTCTCTGACTCATGCAAGCAACATTTGTCTTCCATCCATTTCTGATGCACTTATTATCCTGTGATAGCCGGTTCGTGCTTGTCATCGAGAATTACTGTGTCACGAGTGCAACGACGATTGTCAGACGTTGTTATCTCAACGATCTGTTATTACCATAGCGCATTGTGCACGGAATACAAAGTGACAAGAACGTGAACACGCTCAACGGCATGGCAGCGCGGCGCGTCCGTTGCAAACGGTAAGGCTGTTATTTAACCCTCTGTAGCCGGAATTTTGTTTACTTACGGGAAAAGAAATTCTGTTTGCGACTGGTTGACGCAAAACAACGGCGCATTAACTCGATATAACGATAAATCAAACGAGAATTAAAAACCTTCGGGCCTATTTATTCCAAAAGGTAAAATAAATTATAAATTAGATCTCGTAACTTCTTCGCCGTATTATGCACGCGATTTACACCTTTATCCGTATTCTTTCGTTGCTTACGTAGTTTACCGTTTCAACTCCTCCATTATTTTCTCCTATTATTTTTTCGTCGGTCGTGAAGCGCTCGACATTCGACGCAAGAAAACGAAGGAACGGAGAGGGAATAAAGAAGACAACGGTGGAACATCGACTTCGTTTAGACCGTTTCAAAAGAGCGCATTTCCGTTCGAAACGAAGAGAAGAAAATTGCTCGATACAAGCGCAGGCCAGAATTCGTGTATTAAACGTGTACGAATACGAATCGAGTTTTAATAAATTCAAGCCCCCCGAAACGAATTTAAATAGACGGGAAAGAAAAGGAAAGCAAAGGAAGAAAAAAGAAGGGAATAGGGAGGAGAAGAGAGTTTACGAAGCACGGTAGAACCGCCATTATGCAAACTCTCATTATCCAAATACTTGGGTGTCTGAACTGTTCTACTATCTGGATGCCTGTTCCAAGCAAACCGAACCTCCAGCAATTGGAATTCCTCGAAAAATGCTCCTTTAACTCTTCTGATTCGACTTTCATTGATTCAGCCAATTGATAACACCGATTATCATCGTGGATAAAGAGCAAAAAAAAATGTTATAATATAAGTATGTATCTATATATATCTGATGTTGCTCGACAAACTTATCCAGCTAACCGATTATATTTATCGCGTCGATCGTAATAAGATTAAAACGATTTGAAAAATATATTCCCTTTCTCTTTCTCGAGGAAACGCGTTAAAGTTCTCGTTTCCACG
The DNA here is from genome assembly GCA_014737525.1 of Bombus difficillimus. Classification (NCBI taxonomy): domain Eukaryota; kingdom Metazoa; phylum Arthropoda; class Insecta; order Hymenoptera; family Apidae; genus Bombus; species Bombus difficillimus. Next base: position 1,431,987 of record JACXIT010000214.1, read on the forward strand.
AGATTACAAATACCGGTTAGAATTGAAATCGGACGTGTATTTACGCGCATCCAGACCCACCTATCGATGAAAATTACCGACGATTTCTCTGAAACTCGAAAAAGCGAGTTTCATAATTTCAGAGAAGAAATTCAAAGGCTATACGCGTCTGCATAAGAGGTCGGCATAACAGCATCCTCGCGCCAGGAACAGTATATCATTCGGGAAGTGAAAAATGTTCCGCTTCTATCCAATTCTCCCTACTTCACGGCTCGCGATAAGAGTATTACCGAATGATATATCGTGGCGCGTGTTTACACGGATATTAAAATTGTTTAATAAAAGTAGAGAAAGCATAGCCTCTCCCCTCTTTCTACGATTATTAATACACGAATAAATAACGTATCGGACAACGCCTGTTTGTCTATCGTTATCGCGCAGAAAGTGCGCCGTCGCGTGGAACGCATTCGCAATTCTATTCGCAAAAAAAATTCCATCTCTCGTAGAATTCACTGGAAAGTAGGTGAAAACATAAGAAAAAACCTGTCCTTTGCTTTTGCGCCGGCAGAATCGTAAAGAAAATTGGAAAAGAAAATATCCATTTTATCGACACGATGTATTTATTTATTTTGGATTTATGCCACGTGATAACGGCAAAAGCAATTCTTTTTATCGTTACAGCGTAAAACGTAGACCTCGATCTCGTCTACCACATAAACCTTCCGATAATCTGCATCGTTAGTAAGTATCCTTCCTACGCAGTCTATCCTCGCCTTTTAAATCGCGCCATGCTTTTTTCTCGGCGTATCGACGATAAGTACACCGACGCGAAGAACACCGAGCGAGAAGCGCGTTAAAGTTTAATCAGAAAGCGTAATTTCGCCCGTGCTGTTCTCCAACGTCGAAACAGAAGCTCTCGTTTGCGAATAGTTGGGCGAAAATAAATAATGAAAGGAACGCAACGGTGTGCGAGGAGCGCTCTAGTTGTACTCGACGATGCAGCGTGAGAAATTCGAAGGGCAGGTGAGTTCTCTGAATTAAAATCAGCAGTAACCGGAAAAGGAAATTTCGATAACCCCGTTCGCCTATAACAGAACGAACAATTTTACGATTCGATGGTAAAACGTGGCGGAATGGCGAACAAGTAGCGTTCGCTGTGTTACGTTTGCACCCTCAAAGAGAAAATCGTGTGGCAGACATAATAGGAATATAGGTACCAGCGAAAGCACTAGCCACGGAATTTTCAAATAACATAAGTTACCTGGATATTGCCGGGCACGTAAAGGGGAGAGCGAGAGAGGCAGCACTGCGGAAGAAAATGGCGTGTGCGATTCCGTCATTATTTTATTTCGAGAAACGCCATTGGAATATCTGGATGGAGTCGAAACGCGTCGGACCGTCTCCTTCCTTCCTGTTGCCGACCTCGACGAATAACCCCACGTTCCCCGCCTTGTATTAACCTTAATTTCAACGTTGGCTCCCGCGGTGAATTCGAGCCGCTACTAACTCCGAGAACGATCGCGTCGCATGATAATTTTCCAACAATCGTCCAACGATCAGGATTCCTGAGTTGAGAATTGAGAATTGAGAATTAAGCGCGAGTTGAGAAAAAGGCGTAGAAAATGACGTAGATATAGAGGAAAATCGATCGATAATATATAATTCTTTCTTCCTTTATCTTAAACGACGCTAACCGACCAAGCACGTATTATAATTTGCATTGCAATAGCAAAAGATGAACTAAGCTCATCGATGTTTACGGTCGATATACAAAACTAACTCTATCACGTTTCCTTGTAAAGAAATTTGTATCGGCGACCATCGAGGAAGAATCTTCGCACCGGCGTTTATTCGATTCAAGGACAAACGACGCGTCGTCTCTCACGGAACATGCGAAATTATTAAGGGGATTACACAGATCTCATCGAACTTACGACTCGGTGCGTTCGTGAGAGAGGAAAAGGCGGGGAAAGGTGTTCGAGAAATGGAAGAAGAAACTCGAGCGATGCGGCTTTTAAGTGGCGGCGGAAAGCGCGGAACTGTTTGAAAAACTCGGGTGCAAGTTTTATTCCCTTGGTGTCTTAAACTCTTGCCGCAGGAGTTCCGTGCACCTGCACCGACAAGAGGAAACTTCCTTATTGAAAACTATTTGTTGTGTTTTCCAATTCGCGACTTACGGAAGTCGTAAACGAAAAATTATACCGCCCTAACGAACCGCGTCGCAAACAGGAGTGGCACGCGCGCTAACCACGGAAAATCCGATTACTAGACACGATTCTGAAACCGAATTTAGGGAGACGGATGATTTGGTTTAACGGAGCTTGCGCTACTTGGATCTGTACGCTTTTCTCTTCCGAACATTTGATCCGAGAAACACGTGTGTGAGAAGATCGAAAGTTGCACGAGGAAATTGAGCCGTGCTTAAAATTATTTTTTAAAAAATGAGCAGAAAGAAACAATTCAAGCTATCTTGTCCAATCTTTAACTATCCGAGTAACCTAATCCATGATCTATAGTAAGTATTTATATTTATTGCACTAGTACTTGTACGACGATACAAAAATACTTAAAAATTCACTAAAATATCATTCAACGAACGCAAAAGAAATATTTCAAAGCCTGTGAAATTTTCATCGAGAACCATCGACCCTCAAACGATAAAATCGTTCTACCCGATATTTCCATCGGTTAATTCTTAATAGCGCGTAGATATCTATTTTCATCGACGTCAGGCGACTTTTCAATGGAAAATAAAGTAAAACGAAAAAGAAGAAACACATCGTTAAGCGTGGTGTTACGTAATTTGGCTGAACGAGGGTCGAGGATCGTCGTAAACAATTTACATCCAGCACGCGGGGCAGGGCAGTCTTTAAACTGCAAAAATAAGTTGCACGTGGCACGTCGATGAGATTCGTAATAATAATAACGAAGTTAATTTCCCATGGCGGATCGTTAAAACTCGACGAACTGTCGAGCATGCTCGAAGTAAGCGCGTCGCGTTGTAATTGGGGAAAAATTTGAAAACAAAACGTTTGTATGTTGTGTGTGTGTGTGTTTTATATATATATATATATATATATATATATATATACCATTTTGACACGGGAGAGATAACGATCGCGCGTGAAACACGTTCGTGGAGAAAAAGTGACGAGGTCGTGCCTCGGTTGCGCACCACGACGAAACGTTTTCGATCGTTTATTACGAGCCGCGGGAACTATCGAACTTTCGGCATTAAAATCCGTTTTTCCCGCCCGTGTCCGCCTCGTTACCGAAAATTGAAAATCATTAAAGCCTCTAATAGATCGGCGAAAATTCCCCGAGGATTGCCAGAATTTACAAATAAAATGCGAAAAGCTATGGAATATGGCAATAGTCGGGTACTTTGACAGCATCCTGAAGTAGAAAAAGATGTTTAAGTCGCTTGATATTTTGCCTTTTGCGCATTTCGCTTTTTTTTTTTTTTTTTTATAAATTCATAGATACACGTACAATAACACGTACTATACTATAACGCAACGAATTTATCAAAAGTATATCGACTTTTAACGGACGGGAGTCTGACTTCAGCCCTTCTATCGAACCATTGTCCTCGCTTTACTTTTACTTCATATTTCATCCGACAGCTTTATACGCGATTCGCGACGAAGGAAAGAAGAATAAATAAAAAATCTATTATCGTCGAAAGACGGACGGGTCTCGAGAAGCAAAGTGGAAGAAAATTGGATTCTTTTTTATTTATGGCCACACGACACGGCCGTAGTATTAGCTGGATATCGTTAAACAGAACAACCGTACGATCCATTATTCCAGTCGGGGCTTAAACTGTCGTTAACGACTTTTCGCGCGTTCCTCGCGTAACGTCGTTACGCGAAACCGCCCTTCTAAGTGGCTCGCCAGCTCGAAACCAACTTTTCCCCGATTTTTTTCTCCCCTCCCCGCCTCCCAATCTCTTTCTTTTTTCTCCTTTTGTTTTACCTGTTTCGTGCACCAGCGTCAGAGAGCATCGCGATTCCGCTCGGAACTCGCCAGTTTTCCGCGTTAATTGCCGCATTATCGCGACCTGTTGTTCTTCGCCCCTTTCCCGCCGTTATCCACCCTGTGATACGAGCTTGTTTCGCGTATATGCCGCATGTAGGACTTACCTGAAACAGAAAGATAAGAATATGTTAGATGGTGGTTTCGTTGTGCAATATTTACAGAAAACTGGGGGAAATAATCCGATAACACGGAACGTTTTCAAAGAGTGGTTCATGGTTAACTGGTTTGGCAAGTTTGCGTGAACGAGATGAGTGGGACGAAGTGCTCTTTTCTCCGTGACTCATGATGAAATTGTACCGCGTTTGTTTTACGGGCAATAATAACTTTTTATTAAAATTTAATAATTCGTATATTTAAAATAATCGAACAATTGTAACAATACGGCCGATTTAAAGCTGGATGTATGGAGCATATAAAAGTATTCGTGTATCCACAAACAATTTCACCTAAAATAAACCATTTATTTTTGGAATATTTGAATACATAGAATATAACAAATATGTAGAGAAACTTTTTAACAAAAAAGTCGAGTCGATCGAATTTAATTTTTCTGACAATTATTTATCCTTAAATTCATTGCCTCGAACCGTTCGATAAGGGACACCATCTCGCGATCGCAATGTATTATCTTTTTCTCCCTGCTATTCTCAATTCTAGTTATCTTTTATACTTTGCTTGCCGTGGTCGCGTTGCTTTTGCATTTCTATTTTCCACGAAAGTTCACGGTCCAGAAGTCGGTCAACGCTGAGAATATCTTCCCGTGTCGAATTCGCGCGATGAAATCGGGGTTATTAATGTCACTGCGCGTTCTAATTTCGCCGAAGGGAAGAAGGTTGAGACGAGATAGAAAGAGAGAGAGAGACAGACAGACAGACAGATAGACAAACGGACAGACCACTTCAGACGAAATGCCATTCAAAGGATATACTAAAAACGAATCAGAAAAGAAAGACGCTAGAGAATTAAAGTTGGAGTTGCCTCGCTACAGTCAGCTACGTATTGCGACTTTTAGACTTTGAATGTTTCTGCATTTATGGATGGACTTTAAAGATGCAAATATGCACAGAATATACGTAATATGCAAAAATATATAGAATATTCAAGGTGAAGTACCCGCTACAATATTTAGGATGAAACAACATGTTCGCGTAATGGGTATCAAGGATGAAAAACAAGGACGTAAAGCAAAAATTCTGGATTGTCTGGCGACGTTGGACAGTTTTAACGACTAATCGTGCAAAAAACCGATAATTGACTGGAATCGAAGAGGTAGAAGAACGGGAAACCAAGAGGAGAAAAATGTGGAAAACGAAATCGCACGAAATTAGGACTTGAGAAACATTTAAACTGCTTTCTTCGAACAGAACTGGTAAACAACGGAGTCCAATCTTCTTAATACCTAAGCTATCGAAAATCAATGTAATCGAAAAGATTGTGCTTCGAGTTAAACAAGAAATTGAAGAAAAACAAAATACGAAGGTAGTTATTGAAATTATTCGATTATGGGTGGCAATTTTCTCGGGCAATTACGTGTAACAGAACGTAGTTGATCGAAGTATCTTTAACGTTTGTTTGTTGATTTTTCGTTAAGTGTAGATATAAAAGATTACATATACGATGATTTGAGATAATCTTGATACTTATCATTAAGCGTTATTACACTGTTTCGATATTTATATGGAGGCGACTATAATCGCAAGACTACCTTCAAGGATCTAATGTTTTCTTCTTTCTAGAGTATTTGTCTAATATCCGACGATTATACGATTCCTTCGTAGTGAGATTAAGGCGCCGTAAATTAAATTTTCCTATATTTATATTTCTTCGAGTCGTAAATTTGAACGAAGCAAAATAACACAACGATCGACCGATCGAAGCTTCCGGCTTCGTATTCGAGCATCTCGCGATTACGGTGGCGAAATGACACGGAAACGGTTGTTCTCCAAACGAATAGCGGCTGGTGCACCTATAGACCTGTCCGGTTCGTGCTTCGATGCGCCCGCTCAATGCAGAAAATAATTTAAAAGGGAGCAAAAGTTCTTTTGAACGGATCCAGGAATCCGACTAGCAGCGAGCAGTACTTCTTCGATTATCGTTTTTGCCCCGGCGAACAAAACAGGACATTCCCGGGATAACTAGAGCGATCGAGTTAATACCGGAGTTAATACCGGAGAGCGCAAGACTGTCCTTCGGCGTCGTTTAATCGAAGAAACGGATGCTGTTCGTGTTTTTGGAAGCGATAACGCCAAGATTGATGTAGATGAAAAACACGGACGAATGGACATTTTGTAGATCGTACGATGCGAGTACCATATCGGGAAAAAATTAATTACGACCGCGGAGAGTACAATGCGGTGGAATAAATGGAACAGGACGATGAAAATTTGTTATAAGGAAGAGAGAATAATTCTAACCAAAGCTGAATGATCGAATATCCCAATACTTTTAATGGCAACACTTTGTTCGTTGCCTGTAAGTAGAGCGTACGTGTTTACGCATTTATGACAAATGTAAAGGTAGTACGAGATATCGAGTGTAAGATAAATTGGACGATATTTAGAAAATAAAATACGCTGTTACGTATGTTCCGTTCCTCTATCAAAAAAGCGTAAATTCGATGTCTATGTATAGGAATATAATTACTTTATTAATGCGGCGAATTTGATCAATTCGGACATTCGCAAATTTGACAGATACGCTAAACACCCCTTCCCATTCGCTATACCCTTATCTTCGTCCAACGGCACGATACAATTAAACTCGTCTTGAACACGGTAGGATCGTGTTTCCTTTTATACGATTCTTAGACAGCGTACAGAAGTACGGCGTAATAACGCCTTGTCCTGAATTCGTCGTCCACGGTCTCCTTGGTCGTATGCAACGTTCGTGGAAACGATATTCTTTTCATCGTCCAGCGGGCGTCGCGGAGGTGGACCGTGAAAACGCACAGAACGGGCAAACAGGCCGCAAACGACGTCCTTACGAGTCCTTCTCGTAGCCTCTCCTCGAAAACGTTACGCTGCCATGGGCAAATTTACCATGCAAATTAGCAGATGTATTTCTGGCCGGACCCGAGCGCGCTGGCGAAAGTACCGTCGAAGGATCGTGGCAAAAAAAAACTCGTACCGCGGCTCGAACGGAAACGTCCGGCCTGCGGCAAGAATAATTACGTAATCTCGGACGAAACGCCCCAGGGTAAAAACTGGTCGGTACCGCCGTCAGTCCGACTTTAATCCGACGGTTTTTGTTTATTACGCGAACGTTTCCAAGACGCGTGCTAAATATCGCGAGGACCGAGCAGCAACCGAGAAAAAGAAGGGTGGTATACCGACGATTCAAATAGAAGATGTCTCGTGATAATTTTCTCGCCGTATCGTCGTCAATCTGCATATACTCTGTAAAGTATTTAATAAATGACCCGTTACAACAAGCGTTTTCATGCGGTTGAACGAAGGAGGAGAAAAATGATGGATAACGTTATGAAACGGAGACGATCTCGCGGCGATACAAATTCGAAATTACAGGCCGCCGCCGCCAGAAAACGCCGAAGATAATATGCAAAAGAGAAGCTTAAAAAGTAATTACCGGTGAAGAGGGCGGCGCTGGTTAAAAATTGGCGTACATAAAAAGTTTTCTAATTTCAGAAGCCAAGAATGGAGGTGGTGGAACACGCGCGCGCGACCGAGGGCGGAAACCGGGAGAACAAAGAGGAAGAGCAATGGCGGAGGGCGCGTAGTTACGTCGGCTCTATGCCACGTTTACGCGGCCACTCGAGTAGGTGAGTGGGGTGAGACGAGCTCGAATAATTTAATATACGAATATTTCGCGGCTACTCGAACGCTACGATTCCTACGAACGAGCTTCGAGTATTCCGGTATCGTGCTATTATTCGCCGAGGTTACACAGATATCTGCGAGTCTCCAGTATTTGAATAATGCTCGAAAGCGTCTATCGTTGATTGCACATTTTTGCCATTGCGTATATCGATGGAAAACGCGAGGTAACGTTCGTTCGATGGAAATTTACAGAGAAATATGCCTGGTAAAGTGAAAGGCCAATTCGGGGCTGAAGAGGTTGAGACATAGGATGTCGAACTGTTTGTTATACGCAACGATAATTCTTGTAATAAAAAGTTTCGTATTAAATCTTTTTTTTTTTTTTTCATAATTTCGTTGATTCGACGCGATCACGTTAATTGGATCACCCCTATAGTTTTTCAATATTTCCACTCTCACACATCTAATCTACGATCTAATGTTTCCGAGAATTAAACCGGACAAACATTTCGCTTGCACTCTCGCGTTACGCACTTCGCCAAAATCAGGCCGTGCTTTATCCAACAGCGCGAAACGATTACCAATCACTTAACAGCCGTAGCAGACAGCAGTTCTTATCGTAAATACCAGAAACATCGCGAACGTAAACTAACAAAAATTCCATCCCCTTTATTGAAACAGATGCTGCTAGTTGGAAAAGTTACCGCTTCTCCAGGCAACGTCGTAGTTCATACTTAACGGCTCGCATTTAACAAACATACTGCACAGTATCGCCCCATTAACCTAATTAGGTATATGGTATTAGAGCTATTGCAATTGTATGCACCGACAGGCAGACGCCAGACCGAGTAGATGGTCGAACGCACGCAGTCTGGCACACAACGCTGCGTTTTCGAGTTCTACATTCTGTAGAATTTATGTCTGACCACGCTCGTGTGTTCCACTTGAAATTTTTTGCGCGCAGATTTTCGGTACGAAAAACGGAAAATTCACCCTGGGGAACCGTAACTCTCTTCACTCTGGATTCTTTTCAACGTTTAATATCACGCGCTCTTACTTCCCTTCTATTTCGTATTTTCCTCTATTTTCTTTTTAGCTTACTGCTACTTTTTGTTTTACGCGCTTCTTTCTTCCTTTTTCCTTTCCTTTTCTCTTTCTTCTTTTTTTTTTTTTATTTAATTCATTATATTTTTTTAAATACCCCAACGACTTTCATTTGCATAGAGAATCGTGTACATGCAGGATGTTGAACACGCTAGCTGCTGATAATACGATGGATTCCAAACTTTCTATCAGGATATCTCGAAAGTTCCAGCAGTTTTCAGTTCATTTTCGAAATTGAAGGTTTTTATGTAAAACATGTTCGATGCACGCTTCTCGACAATGAAGCAGGAATATTAAATTAACTAAATATTATCTACTCGTTAAGTATTAGCAAGAACCAAATATAATTAACGAGTAGAACTATCTGTATAATCAATTGTATAATCAAAATAATTATTTTGAAATATACTTTGTTCAAATAACTTCTTGGAATACGATCTTACGAAAATGGCAACTTTATGTTTCGTATCGATATCGATATTCCTATTACAAAATGTTTCGTAGCCAAGGAAGTTTAATTGTAATCTGCGGCAAAACGCGCGGCGCGATACCATTAAACTTACTACTAGTTATCGCAAATTTTCAAGACGCTATTTAAAGGTATGCTTTCGAGCAAAAATGAGGAGGAGAAAGAGAAAGAGGAAGCCGGTGGAGAGCATTTAAGACGGCCTCTCAACGGAGGGAAATCGCGATGCACTTGACGTATCGACGCTGTTCGACGATCTTTAACGATAATTGGCGGCGCATCGACGAGAGTTTCACAGAAAATATCTCAACGATCCTTAGATGGATCGCTGTTGGCCAGGCTTTGCCACGGATCGCCGGCAATCGAATTTTATTGTACGCGATCGGTTACGTATGGATCAATTACCCGGCGGCCTACGGTATAGCGCAATTTCAACGATAGTTAATCTACCGGAGAATTTTTAAAGAGTTCGCGAATGTAACTAGTTCGATGGAAAGTTACGAATAGCGGGGAAAACGGATGTAAGACTTTTTTTGTTATGCCGAGAGAGAACGTTCTAGAATGGAAATCGTGCGAGGTGTTGCAACGTTTGGACATTAAAGATAATATATTACGCAATTTGCATCAACCGCCTAACAACGTTCGGTTGATACCTCGATACGAAAAATAGAAATCTGATTCAAAAAGTTTTAATCGCGTAACAAATTTATTTTATTACAACTTATTATTAAAAGTTATCATTATTAAGTTTAATAATCGGCTATTTAAGAAAGAAACTAAAGTTCCGTAAATCTTTTCCTCTTAGGTTGTGCTAAGTGCTTGTATGACGTAATCAGTTAAAGGCTATTCTTTCGTACTATGCAAATTTCTCTGCTTGTTCCTACCGTGAGTCACTCGTGATCAAACATTCGCATCGTCTCGAACTAATACCGGTAATAATAAATGGTTGATTTTCATCAAGAAATACGTTATTAGATTCACGGTGATCGACCTGTGGCTCGATCCTTCAGCACGTACGGTGAATATTCAAGCGGATGCCAGCCACGCCACGTCATTTCGTAGACGATGTTTAAGGACACGGTTGGCGTATTCTGAAACCTATGGCTCGGTCGTGAGGATTTTTCAGGATAGCTCGCCGTGTCGTGGGATCACCTGATCCTTGCTCCGTCAGATTTTTACTTTGGCACGAAGACATTTGAAAAATGTGTCGTACGAACCGACCGTAGGTACCATACGGAACGGGAAAGGAAAGAACACGCGACCCCTTGAGTACAGATTGTCATGCGGTAGAACGACGAGCCTTGCAGAGAACGCGAAAGAGATCGCACAAAAGGACGACGCAACGTTTCGTAACCTGATGTTATTAGAGCTCTTAAAAGAGTTTATCTTTCGGCTAGGATATGCATCGAATTTCTGCACTTTTTACACATGTATTGACCGGAGAAACTGTCATTTTTGCGAGTAGAATGTTTCTCTTCGAGTGCCGCTGGTATTCTTCTTCAAATTTGTGACTGATCTAAAAACTGATGATCGATTGTAACTTTTGAACGTACGAAACATTTCACCATCTTGACAACGCTGTAATTATTCCAAACACCAACAGGAACATTTTATATTCTTTACCAAGTCTAGTATTCGCAGAGGTAAAAGACGCAATGATTGCTTCCATCCCTATTTAAAATATTATACGTCGGTATATCTTCTAACAGAATTGAAACACTATCGTTATTAGATACGCAACACTATTCGACTCAATCTAAATATATACCGGTTAAAGCGTATGTTTTCTTATTTATTTTGCATACTCATGTATACTCTAAATGCATAAATATCCGCAATTCGAGCATTACATCAAATAGCGACTATAATCTAAGCGACGAATCTTGTTACGTTAAATCGTAACCTCGGGTGTCTTATTCGCGAGAATTTCACCGTAAGACGGAAAGAAATGGACTAGTCAGAACAAAGCCAGGTTGTATCAATCGAACTATCATATATTTACATAAATCCAATTGAACTATCTTTTGGATATATATCCGATTGAACTGAGATAGTTTTATAGCTTCTACAGTTAGGACAATAGGATCCAAGACATGAGAGAGGAAGGAAGAGAGAGAGAGACAAAAGAATGAAAATTCAAAGTAATACGAATGTTCGCTGGTTAAATTTGGCCTTTAAAAAATGTAGGATGAAAAGAAATCGACCGATCGGATTGCTGAACGCGAATCCTTTGTCTCTTGGATCCGATTCCGCGATTCAGATCGTCGATGAATTCTTCCTGATTTGGATTTAACGTTGTTATTTTTAACATCATGAAACGCTTACCGATCATTCCAAGCTCCTCGCGTTATTCCTGACTTCGCCTACATATAAAATACATATAAAATCTTCCATTTTCAAACGAACTTTTAAAGTTACATAGTTCTTTTAAATAATATTCACGCAACTCAACGGGCTTTCCTAAAAACTGTCCAGTTTCGTTATCTCAAATCAAAGGGTAAAAAATAGTTGGCAGAAATCCATCACCGACCAGCGTTCGCAGAAACACCAATTCCTTACGAAGAGCGTTCCACGGGGCGAACGTCGAGAAAAATATTAAGATGCTTTAGTATGGCACGATGAAACAACTCTCGAGGAACCTAACCCCGTGATTGCTTAACTCTTCGCTGTATAATTCGTCGGCCTTCGTATTGTCGAACACGCCAGACTGAATGCCCGAGAATTGCCATGAATAGAAAATTGTATATACCGGTAAACTGGCGGACCGCGGTCGGCCCGATCGGAGGAGCTCCGCTAATACGTCAGGGATCCCTCGGTTCATCCCTCGATGAATAGCTTTGTCTCGTCGACGCCCTGGCCACGGTACCGCTGAACCCATTAATTAAATCTTCAATACTCTTTAAATCGATTCGTTTAATAGAAAAATCCCCGTGTCCCAGCTGGATAAAGCCTTGCTTTCCATGGCGCGGTTCATTACGATTTTAATACGATTTTAATTATCGCCCTGGATCGCGAACGGATCGTTCCGGCGAATACCGAAGCTCGTGGAAAAGAAAACGGACGGTCGAGAACGGATCAAGAGGGAAATCGTACGAAAAGGCGAATATAAAGGCGAAAAGAAAGGAGAAGAATCTTCCGTTACATCTAGACAGTGGATGTTTATGCCAATCCATATTTTTATTAACGTAACCAAGCGAATTTTGTATACTTTCAGTAAGATCCTTAATGTCAGTTTCGTGAAATTAATGTGGATCGCATAGTCGACTCGAACCCGGCGATATTAATACGTTGAAAAATCAAGCTAACAAAGGGAAACAACGAAGATTGAAGAAAGCAAGAATAAAAAAAGAGGGAGGGGGGATGAGAAAACGCGATATTTTTCACGAAGAAGAATAATGCGGTGCGGTATAGCGGTTGTTCGACGGATAAGCCAAGGCTATCCTCTCCATCGCTCTCTCGCCCTCGGTGAGAGGGAACAATAGAAAATGAGGAAACGGGAAAATAAACGAGGGAACCGTAGAAAATTAGGAATGAGTATCTAATAACTGAAAAATGTGTCCTGGTATCCCGGGTACCGGGGACCGGAGAAAAGAACGTGCGGGGAAAGTCAATGAGGGGCTGACGTCCACGGACGACGAGACGGCGTAGGAATGAGAGTCGTACGAGAGGAATGACAATGCTAGCCGGTGCCACCGAGAGAGGGTTTAAAACTTCAACCCCTCGTGGAAAATTTACAGCGGGCTGGATCCGGCGCGTCATTAAACACGTTGTTTCATAATTCACGCTACGATATATCCGCGTGTCTCGCTCAACCCCTCGTCTCCGTTTCTCTCTCGACCGCGGCCGCCCTTTCTTTTCCGTCCGATTTTCGCCACAGTTGTTTGCTACTTTCGCTCAAAATCTCTATGAAGTTTCGAAGCCAAGCGTCTTTAAGCGAGATGGCTTTACGAAAAAAAAATAATTAAACGAGATTTCGACAAATTGAGAAACGAGTGATTGGTTGGTACTACCGCTATTCGCGAATATGTAACTAGCAAATTTCCAAACTTGAATTTAGGTGTAAATACTTTATCGGAATTTTGTATAAATTAAATTTACAATCAAGTCAAATCTTGGCGTTGCTTCGTTTATTCTCGTTCGTTGTAATCTTGAAACGTTTAAGCTTCGAATTACAACCAGGGGGTTATACGTTACAGCGCCGGTCGAAAGCGTGTTCTTTTTTCATCGCGGCAGAACAAATTAAAGTTTCCAAATTTAAACAAGCCGAATAATTTCAATTTCGTGGCGGAACTAATGCGAAACTGGCGTAGCGTTATGAATAAAAGTTCGAACGCTCGTTGGAAGTCGACGATCGTTCGCAGTTGAAAACGGGGCAGACCGTGTTCCATTTACGAAAAAAGGAAGGGAATGAAAAAAGGTGTACCGGAGTGGCAGTAACTTCTCGTGAACGTCCACGTTTGCCAGCGATACTCAGCCAGAAGACTTAACGAGATAAAGTCGTAAAATATTCAATTGGACGGACTGCCGGTTAAGTGGATACCGCGCGCTTTTAAGGCCGGTTTCTTACGTGCCGAAACTTCGAACCCACTCGATCCTGCTTCTGCTTGTCAATGAAATGAAATTAACTTTTCTGTGTGCGAAACTAACTTTCCGCCGCATTGATTCCGCCGCGAACGCGATACGAGAGATGGAACTTCGTTTTATATCAAGAAATCTGCTTCGTCGATCGTATATTTTTCGTTCGACTTACTTGAAATACGGTTCTTAATAAATGGAAATTCTATCAGATCACGATAGCGCGTGAGAACGTCGTTTTCTCGAATAAAACTTTAGCTCGACGCAGGTTCTTCGAAACATCGTATATTTATATGCAACGCACGTTCGATTAGTTCAAATCCTTCGAACTCGTGGAAACGATCGACTTTACAGTTGAAAAATTCTTAATTTTTGGTCAATTTTCTGATTAAAACGACTTCGATGCGCTCACCCATTGCATTTTCCAAGGGAGAACGTTCATCGTTAACTTTTCGTTACTAGAAGATATTCGCTTCGACATCGGGTGATCGTGGGCTGTCGTTAGGTCTTGGTGTCTTGGAGGGAGATCAGCAACGGAGGATTGATCGAAATCGATCAAATTCTCGCGCAAGTTTTCGTATTACTCTCGAAATAACGAACTTGTGCACGCGTACTCCGGCAACTTTGATCGTGTTGGTGGCACAACTCCGAGATCCGTGTACGTGTGAGAAGAGGAGAGAAAGTACAAATTGCGCCGATATCTCTGATAGCCGTGACAAGGTTCGTGAAACGTTTCAGCTAGCTCCGTGCACGATGGCCATGCAGCTTTGTAAAGCCACTTTAAGGACGATATCGGAGGACAGGGGAGTTCATTACGAAGAAGTTGCGGTTTACATTGCCTCATCAGGAAGTCGTTAGCTCGGCCCACCGACACCTTCTGCCCTTCGTCGTACGCCTCCCTCCAACCCTCTTTCTCCCGACACTATTCCTCCGCACGTCGACCGCCCTTGCAGCACCCTTTAGTTATTCCTTCGTACCCAAGGACTCCTCTCCGCTCGCTCGATACAGACTATACAGTTACGTGTTTCGCGAAATAGCCTCTATAAACTGACGGAGAAACTTTTAAGAGAGTCTCGAAACTTCCATTTTTAGCGAAGCCACGCGGTTTTCGACTGACGCTAAATTTTCGAACGTTTAATCCTCTCCAGCTTGATACACGTCGCGAAAGGTGGTGCCTTCCCTGGATCTCGCAGCGATGCGCAGGTTTCTCTTCCGATCTTTTATTTGTCTCTAAGATTTGTGCATCGCCGCGATGTTTGGATATCGGAGGATACCGAAAGACAGTTTACGAACGTGTGAATATTTGAATATCGAATAAAATAAATCGTCTCACAGAAAAGATCCAAGCAGAAACTAGTCCGTGAAATAATTACGATTTCTTATACGATAAATCAACCGTTGCGTCATAAGACAGAGATCGACTATTCCGGGGTATAAGCACGAACGCCGACGAAGCGTTACAGAACGCAGTCCAACGAAATCCAAAATTTCGGTACACCACCTACTTGGCGAACGACCCGAATTTCGTCGAACCGCGACGTTGAAAGAACGACCGAGTCGGTTTATATCCCTGCGTTCTTCGACCGAAAGCACAACCAGACAGATACCTCTGAGCAAAGGGGGACGAAAGATACGCCGAGAAACGAGCGACATTGAAAGAAAACTTTTAAGTTTTGATCACCGATGGTTAAGCGACTGTGTCACGGAATGAACCGTTGCAACTAATTTATTGCGTTTGTCTTAGAATCTCTCTTTCGTGCCGTTTCCTTTCTTCGATCTCCCTCGTCGTTTGTTGGCTGAAGATCCAGTACAATTTCTTCGCTTAATCTCCGATAGTCTCGAATTGTTTACTGATAGCTTTAAAGATGAATAGCGTATCCTTTCGCGATACTCTTCTTCCACTTTATCGTGTAATTTCTTGGACTTGAGATTGGGTGAAATTAGCTCGTCCCCTGTCTCGCGTTTTGTTTCCATTTGTTTCATTAGAAAATTCTGTTATATATTTCTTTTTACTTATCAGAATCTCGCGTATCACTTTGTAAAATTCCTCGTATCGCTACCTACTTTGAGTTCAAAAAATTCCCTAACATTCTACTAGTTCAAAATGTTGTTAAACGTGTTTACGTTTAGGATATCTCAAGGAATCTTTAACGCTTGATACACACAGTCTCTTGATGAGTTTTTGATGATTTCCCCCGGCACCTTCTATGTACGTTAACCATTTCCTTCTGCTCTATGTGTGCTTATGCACGTACATTGTATCGATACCCGATGCATCATAAATAACGTAATGTTAGCAGTCTATTGTCAAATTGTCAACATGCGTATAAAGCTCGATAAGAACTGAAACACTAAAATAAAGAAAATACCGTTGCGTACTAAGTACACATTTTTTTGTTACATCACATATCTGAATTTTTCGCATAAAGTAGGTATTTTATCGAAGAAAATAGCAAGATCCGTAAAGTTGAAGGAAGAGCGAGATCGGTTTCCTGATTTAACGTTATACGGAACATTATTCTTTCAGTGGAGCCGTTCGAAATCGCAAAGTTTTCAGCGTTCAAATTCGCCGGAAGTTTGGCAACAAAAGTCTCTCTCTCTCGTCGAATTTATTCAGGATCCGCGAGTCGCCGGATTCCACGCGGAAAGACGAGATGCATTTATTGCGAGCCATTCGCGGTAATTTAAGGAAATCGCGTACAGTCTTGTCATCGCGACAGTTTGCGGCTATTGAAACTAACTAGCGAGAAGGATTAAACGTTCGGCGTACTCGGATCTTCGCACTACGAAAGAAAGACGATAACAAGGAGAAAGTACTCGAAAACTGTCTGCTTTCGGAATGCGAAATAATACGTAACGTTAACTGGAAATTCGAATTCGTTTCGCAGGTAACCAAGCAACGGATTCGAGTCGGATAAAATGCGAGCAACTTCCAATTACGCAAGTTCGACGTAGTTGAGGTAAATTGGAGCTGCCTCTGTAAAAGATTAAATTTCCTTGAGTATATATTTGTATACAGGAGTACGCTGCTTCTATTACTTTGGTCAAAACCAAATATCCTCGCCACGATACAAGACCGACCAAAGTATTCGACTATTCGCGAATAATCGTAGTGGGTAGATCTGTGTATGTAGTTAACCAGACACACGAAATGCTATCTTTCTCGGAACGTAGCTACACCGAAAACATTATTCCAGCGATCATCCGAAAAGTCCGAAACAGATCCCCGTTTCTACCCGCTACGCTGATCCGATTTCCAACGAAAGATCCTCAGTTAGCTGCAAAGGATTTCGCGTTTCACGTGATCTCGGTTTGACCGAGATATTCCTGCCGCGTCTGCGAGCACGGGGATAGAACGAGGGGATCGAAAGTTTCGCGACGAAGTCAACTAGAGCCACCGATCCCCGGAGAGCGTGCGCATCAAAGAAAACCAAATTCTCGGCCAAGTTTTATCGATGCAAATATTCTTTTTGATTTAGATGCCTTCGAAACAAGCCACGTTCGTGTCCACGTTCGCGCCCCGCCAGGAAACAACTGGCCCTCGGAGCGTGTAGGATCTCCTGGGACCACGTTACGCCAGATAACTGAATTTCAAACTCATGCCGCGCTACCAACTTTTGTATTTTTCTACTACCGTGCTACGATGTTCTCGTCTCTCGAACGACGTCGCCAAAAAGTAAATGCAAAAATCGCGGGATTTAACATCCGTGGACGCGTCCACGCGATACACGGGTACACAGATCGGGATTCAAGTACGCAAACTGTCCCTAATTTGCGAAATTTTCTCTTCAACGATAGTCATCGAGCTGAGTCATTTCGCTGCGTTAGGTTTCAACGCGCTATACTCTTATATTTTGATAATTGTTTTGTTCTATTTCGGTGTCTAAATTCGCGTAGCTACTTTAAAGTAGAAATTCCTGCACACACGGTGGCGAATGCTTCGTGCAGCGAGACATTTTCCGAGTCACGAAAAAGATCCAATAGTCGTCGGAATTGACACTAGGAAACTGTAACGTTCAGCCAGTGAAAAAGTCGTGCTTCGAAACCGTAAAGACTTTTGCTCGTTGCAGTCTCCGTCATCGTGGTTGTCGTCTTTGTCGTCCTTGTCGTGTTGCTCGTCTCCTTCCTCTTCCTCCATCTTCTCGTCCGCTACTTCTTCTTCTTCGTTTTTTCTTGGCGCACCAGCAAATTCTCCGTCTCCGACGGTACCTCCACAATTCACCGGTCGTACTGGCAGCACCATTGCTTCCCAGGCGTTCTCATAAATAACCTCGGAACGTGCATTATTTCACTTGAACCGCGTCCTGAGTTTTGACTCGCGACAGTGAAATACGAGATGCCTGGTGGACTCTCAGGTGTTACCACGATCGACTACCGAAAGAAGCGTTTTACGAGCGTACACCAGGGAGAACGTGTCTTTGGGATCATCGGTTCAACGAAATCGGCTCCTACCTTCGTAAAAATCAAGCAACTTTTATTCGTACACTATGTTACCGCATTCTGTTTGCAATCGTCAATCCTTAAATTTGAAATTATTAAACGCGAAATATCGATGAATTTAATTTTTCGTATTTTTTCCCCTCGTAAGTAAAGTTACGATCACGTGGGTCGGTTAATCGTTTTGTTCGAGACGAAGGCATCGCGCAACGTAAGATAGAGATACGTAACGTATCGATAGCTTTACGATCTATACAGAAAATATCCGTATTTGATGCAACCCTCGAATAAGTTTGGAGTTTCCATAATCTTGCGTAACTAGCCGACGAATCGAATATATTCAAGCGCACGCACGAAGAGACGTATATACGTGCCAAAAGTGTATTAATAATACGAGAAGTAATACGTATTTACCGCCAAATTATCGTAGATAGTAGCACAAATCGTGGTGAATCGTCTCGCGCGGCATCGCACATTCTACAATTTTAAGAGAACCAAGATCGCTGTAATATCGCGCAACGTTTACGTTGCAAAGTTCTTCCCTTTCGATTTAACCTAATTTCGATGTTGCTACTGCACCGACTCTGCCAGATCCTCGATTCGTTATGCTCGTCCGACGAAAATAAACAGCAATTCCCAATTAGCGAATGACAACAGCCGCATTTCCGAAAAAAACCTATTCTCCGATTCAACAATTTAGATTATCTCTCGACGAGGCTGCAAATCGCTTCCTGCTCGGCAATTGCGTAAACTGACGCAACCGAGGAAAGTCAATTTTAGCAACAGCCGCGAAACAATATTTGTTAAATCCCGGGGAATCGCGTTCCACTCTGCCGCGTTGGCGAAGAAGACGCTTCCTCGAATACGACAATACACCTCTGTTGTCCCTGTTGGATCCAGTCGAGACTGTTTAAAACGGACTGGCTCGAAACGATTTTCGATCGTGTCGGTCGTTATAAACGGAGCCACGTAATCGTATCTGTCGGGACGGAAAGTGGTTACTTCGCGTTTCAGAAACGTTCGAGATCCGACTACCTTTAAGCCCCTTTTCCCTCGATGCTGCCGAACCATCGCGATGCCGTTGCCAAATCGGCTTACGTCGAACACACCAAAAGCTAATCGTCGATACGCGATCCCGATTATCATCTTGCGTATATACGAATCTCCGAATCGCTTTCCAACATCTACCTGCGCAACATGGTATTATACCTATGGGATGGATCAGCGTGGATCAAACAGAGAATCGCCTAACACACACGCCTATTATACTCTACGCTACTCCGGGTTAAAAATGTGGAATTATTTTTTCAACTACACCTACGTTGTCGCTATAAATATCGATAACGATTTTCTTTACTTTGGTAAATCTTTGTCGAAAGAGTTTTCCAAGATGGTAGAATCGTGAACCGACATCGTTAGAATTCGTTGTTATTTATAATCTTTAATTAAAGATTATCCTAATATATATTATATAATAGGAATTCCAGTGTAACAGTCAAGTGCTTACTAGATCGTATTTCGGCCTCTGGTAAGCTGGTTTTGACTAGTTAGGTCTTAACTAATAGCTCTTCGTTAAGTCCAGGTTAAGGATCCATTATACTAAATTATGCTCGGATTAGATTTCATTAGATTAGGTTACGCATAAATTAGATCTCGGATAGGCTTTGATTATATTCCAGCTACGACTTGTTCTTGCTCAGCCTCATCTAACAAGGAATTACATTTTTCGTCGCGTTATTTCAAACTAAATTTGTCCAACTGACTTTGTCCGATTCGAAAGCCGGCGACTTCTAACAAAAATTCTTTTCGCTTTAGATTCGCAATCGACCGTAATAAATTACAAGGCGAATGCCATCCTCTCACGACAGTCAGCCATTCGTATATTCGTATGACACCAATTCCTCGTAAAACGCCGGGAGGAGTATCAATCGTGTGCAAGACTGAACCGTGGAACGCGATACCCGCAGACTAGTGCCCGGAAGGAGATCGATAATTTCGTAATCGCGTGTAGCGTTATTTATGAGGAGGACTCGGCCTCGCAGGAGGATAATTCAAAAAAGCAGCCGGTCGCACGGCGCGACGATAAATATTCCAGTGAAAAATTCTTAGCTGATTTATTGTTGTCGGCCGTTTCAGCGTGCTTCTTCGTGGCACTGATCCCCAGGTTGAAAGAAAGTGGAACAGCTACCACGATCGAGCGTATAACGAGCCGTCGCGTTGTACGAATAACGCTGCTACGCGGGTTTCGTCCGAGCTCCGATAGAAAGATTACCCCCACGAATAGCCTGATTTTTTCGAAGGACGTTTCTCGTTGATCGTTTTCCAGAAATTTCCATCTGTCTCTTATTTGACGTTTAATTGCTTGATTGAATCGATACACATCGGTGTAGATCTGGATGCCAAGTACAATGCAAGGATACCTGTACTTTGAAAAAAGGTTCGAACGACGAGATTTCGAGATCCGAACATCTCACACCTCGGCAACGTTTCTGAGAAATCGTGCCACGCGTTTACGTAATCCGGCCGTAATCAAAGCAAAATTTTCACGACGACTTTTCCTCCTGTACGTGAAAACCGCGTAATCCCCGGGTACCGGCGTGTCTCACGTACAATAAGCGCCACGTTACGCATACAAAATAAATAGCTGTCGATACGAAATTGCGGGGGACAAAGGAAGCGGACAGCCAGAGGATTGTCCGGGGGTGGAATACGAGGTGGATAGTTGGTCGGTAAGTCAACGAGTAAACCGGCGCGGGCGCGAGTCCATCGATGCCTGGCACGCTCGATAAGACACGTTTACATACGTCTTAAGACGTCGTTACTTTAACGCTGATCGCACCTACCCGACTATAGCAGAACACGCCCACGCTCTGGCTCCAAGCGAGACGACGCCAGAAACAATTTTTCTGATGTCCGAACGCGTGGGATCGACTTATCGGTCGAGTTGTGGGAGTTTTACGTTGCTCGATAAGCTTCGCGGTGAAAGTTTTTCATTTTATTTGCTGGACACGCCGTATATGGTTTGAGTCGATCCCGGTTAATCGCGCGATTCGGTCATTTCAACGAATTCCGCCTGCTTGCAGGAGATTCAAATTAACGTCAATTAACGAAAATCAGTCAACCATCCGCGCATCTTCGAATGAACCGTTTCCGTTTGGATCACCGAGAGTACGCGCAACAGCCATTAACATTTGTAACTAACAAGACATTCCACCCCAAACAGACAGCCATCCTACGCTACAAAATATCAAACATCATCTTCGCCCCCGCACACCCACGATCCGTCATTGCCGTGAACCTCGTCGATGCTCGAAACCTACGAAAATGTCATCGTTTACGCAATCAATGTCCTTCGAATTGACAAGGTGTTTCATTAATCTCGTTGGTATCTACGACAGGAAGGAATAAGAAGATTAGCCAGACGAAAAAAGAGACGTGGGTAGAGAGACGGAGAGATTGCACCGTTAAAGGTGGTTGATTTTAATTTCACGGGGTGCGAGTCTCCGGTCACGGACACGAACACGGTCCGTCTAAGCGTCTGGTTCCTTGCTGCGTTATATGGTACGCGCGTGTGTGTACGTGCGTTTGCGTATATGTCGAATAGTATGAGTTCAGAGCCACGCGGCCATCTGCATATCCACGAGCGTGTACAGGCTGTGAAGCGTTGGCCGCGCGGTGCACAACAGCCCTTCCATGGCATCGATCCCGCATAATGGCCCATTATGTTGCCTGATTTGCACATTATCCGACGACTCGCGCGATGTATAAGCCGCGAACTTCGGGACATTACCGATTCCAGTCTGGCAACGATTGTATCGGGCCTGCGACACAGCTGAACGATCATAGACGAAGTAAAGATAAAAATACAACGACTCGCCGAAGGTGATACGGGGATTGGCGAGTACGACGCGAGCAGGATGAGAAAAACTGACGAAACCGTGATATCGGTTACAGCAATGGGATCAAGCAGGTTACAAATATAGGTTCGAATTCGTCTGAAAAGCTTCGTGTAACACGCGAGTTACTTTTGGAAAAATGTAACACCTACGCGAGATAGGTTTGAACCATTTACGAACACTGTCCGATCCACGTAGTACGCTGCAACTCATAGGTGTGTAAGAACTCGCGAAACATCGAATCTAACCTACTCCGATAAAAACGAAATTCTATAAATCACGTAGAGGGAGATTCGTTCAAGCGTTTCCAACTTAATATCGAGAGCTCGCGACGCGATTTATCAGGCGACACGAAGTACAGCGTCGTCGGCGAGTATAACGTTGTATTTTAGCTATAGTTTTCATTCTACGACGCGCTCCATACATTAGCCCGCTCGTAATTCACACGCATACGTAACGTTGCCACCTCCCCTCTCTTCCAGCTCTCTCTCTCTCTCTCTCTTTCTCTCTCTTGGTTCCAGAGCGTAATATCGCGCGCACAGGATACCAGGATACCGGGCATTCGAGTAAATATGCCGGAAGTTATTCCCAGCGGCGACGCGCTAAGAGGAAACGATAGTTTTGGCACCGACTCGTCGCCTCTTTCTCTCTCTCTCTCTCTCTCTCTCTCTCTGTCCCTCTCTCGTAACCCGTGTACTAGCGTCTACCAGTCTTTTACCTGCAACTCTCTCTCTCTCTCTCTCTCTCTCTCTCTCTCTCTGCCTCTCCCTCGCCCTCGCCCATCCTAATCCTTGCCTTGCCTTCTACTCTGTTCTACGGTTTGCTTTGCTCTTCTCGACTCGATTCGACTCGACGAGCTCTCCTCCTCCGGAGAACCGAGCGGAAAGTGCTTCGAGTTACGCGCTCGCGCGCGTTTAACCCGTTTGCGTGGCTGTCTACGTAACCGTCCGTGGAAAGAGCAGAAGGTAAAGCAGGAAGGAAGAGGAAACCAGCGTGAAAGAGACAGTCAACGTTTGCGAGGGGGAGGGGGAATAGAGAGAGAAAGAGAGACAAAGGAAGGAGAAGCGAAACAGAGAGACAGAGGGGGCTTGGAGGAGTGATCGATGGGGTGGCGTCCAAGCGTGTCTAAATAATTAGCTGTCTCTGTTCCGACCCTACACCGTTTGTAGTAGCCGCCCTATAGATAATACACCGTACACGACGCGTGTATTCACTGACTGCGCCCTCGCTTTACGTGGGAGGGGATTCCTAGAAGAACAGAGACGGACAATGGCGCTCGTTTATTACATCGCGAGAGAGAAAGACAGAGAGAGAGAGAGAGAGAGAGAGAGAGGGGACAGAGAGGAGGGGGAAAGAGAGGAAGGTAGGCAGAGACAGCGTGATTTGCTGAGTCGGCCCGAATCGTGAATCATCCGCGTCGCGTATGTAAAATTCACGGAGATTCACGGCGCGATACAATTTCGAGCAGTTTTCACAGCTTCGTGGGTAAATTCGACGCACGTATATCACGCGGCCGCGAGGGAATAACTGTGCGAGGAAAAGAAGAAAATCTCTCGGTAGAAGTTGCACCGATGGAGGCTCTAACGACGTAAGATGCTGAGATTAATCCTTTGCGAGAGCCGAGACTCGTCGAATTTCCATTCTCAACTTAAGAATGGAAGTTAAGAAAAGATAAAGGAAAAATTAAAGAAGGGTCAAGCACGTAAGAAAATATTGACAGAGTTTCGTACTCTTTATATTGTTGTCATCTATGTTATCTGATCTTGTTAACCGTGCGTCAACAAAGTCTCTCGGATAGGGATTTTGAAAATGTCTGCTGCATATTGTAGATTGATATTGAATATCGAAATACTTTGAGCAACATACTTTATACCTTAGCGAACACTTGGTTGAACTCCATCGTCTTACGTAAAATTTCAGATAAATCGACTTATCGGATGATCCTTATTGAACCCAGCTGATCTACAACGCATCTTTGCGAATCTCTCTTGTTTATAATTTCGAACGTAGTATCGTTTAATAGAAAGTTTAACACGGGAGAAAAAAGTCGACGAAGAAAATTGAAAGAACAAGGCAGTATTAACCGATACGACAGCGTGAGTACCTAACGCTCGTAATCGATCGATAATAAAGTTTTGAAATATTTCTTGAATTAAAGATACTGATAAAATAAACTTCTCGGAAAAGCATCATAAAATCCTTATCCAATGATGTAAACGCGACGAGAGTCAAGTATTACCATCGCAAGATATGATCGAGTAAAATACGATTTTTAAGAAATTTAGAAATCAAGACTTACGTTATAGAACAGAATCGGTATACCAAACGATACAGATATGATTCAGCATATAAACAGTAACCGCTATTGCCAAAACCAGCTAAAAAGAGCTAAAGCCACGTCTGTTATATAGGTATATACTTTCCATTACCATCGCCCTTCAAAACGATCACGTACTAACAAACAAACAACGGCCTCGATTCTCCTATTCCTCTTGTTATTTTCAAAAAATCTCTTAAAAGCAACGAAACGCTTGCACGAAAAAGTACAAAACTCAGGGAGTGACTTATTCTATTTTTCCAAACAAAGACGTTTCCCGTATTCTGCACATTCGAAAAATCGGCTCCAGATCGTCGAAAAGGAT
This sequence comes from Bombus difficillimus, assembly GCA_014737525.1. Taxonomy (NCBI): domain Eukaryota; kingdom Metazoa; phylum Arthropoda; class Insecta; order Hymenoptera; family Apidae; genus Bombus; species Bombus difficillimus. Next base: position 1,456,903 of record JACXIT010000214.1, read on the forward strand.
TGATTACGGACTAATTCGGGAATACTCCTAAGGTTCTAAAGAATAAAGAACAAGAAAAGGAAAGAATATCCCGAATCCCAGAATTAAACTAAATAGTTTGAGCTTTATCCATAGCCAATACGCCACATAAAAAGAAAGAAGCTATAAAAAGGATTAATTTTCTGGTAATTTCGTTAAATCCTACTTGTTTAACCTCTCGGTCCCCGTCGATGAATCGAAATAATCGGAATATCGTGGCGTGAATTATTTAAAGGATAGGTATATCCAACCAGGCAATATATTCGAGAAGTAGACGCGTGTGCCGAAGGAACGAGGCGGCAAATGGCTTGGAAAAAAAGGAATCTCGAGAAATCTCGTAGGAGCGCAAGCCCCTGTGGCGGAGGGAACGGAGCAGAGAGCAAAAGAGCAATATGAGAAGAGAGGGAGCGTTTAGAATGGGTTCCTATCAGGTTCCTAACAATATTACCGCAAATATTGGTAGGCGCACACGAATCACGGACACACAGCCACGCGTCCTGTCTCCTAGTGTTTTTTAGAAAAGACTCGAGGTACTCGTGCCATAGCCATAAAACGACACGGTAGAACACTTACGAACTATTGGCCACTGCGGCATTAAATACGACTCACGTGCGATATAACCGTGCCGTGTACCAGCTCGCTGTTAAATAACCAGTCTCCTGTATTTTTCAGCGAATCGGACAAAGAACGCGCGGTCATGCGGTGGATTCGCGATTTTCGAACGATTCCCTGTTTCGATGCCCGTTCGGTAACAAAAATAGACAAGTGAACCTTTCGCTACGAAGTATCAGTATAGCGTATAGAACCGTATTCGTATAATTCTAACAGTTAAATCTTGCGGAACGAATTTTGTAAAAATGTAACGAGGAACATGTACTTTAGTATATTCTTCGATATCCTCGCTTATCAAATTTACAGCTCTACAAGTTCACTGCTTCAAAACACGCCGAAACGAACCTACGCTATCGCATGAACTATCGCACGGTGAACCTACTCGCAACAGCTGCATCCTTTCTTTCGCCGATATTTATTCAGCTCGTCGGTCGGGGCAATCAATCCCCTTCCCCTCCCTCCATATATAGATCCAATCGCAATTGTGACGCGTTCTGTATCCACGAACACGCATTCACGCGAATCTCCTGCCCGCGTGCACGTCCTTGTATTTAGATTTAATTTTTCTGGCGAGAGTACGTTGAAAACGGCGTGCCAGCTTCCTCCAGAAAGACGCGTCACCGATCTTTTCGTTCCTTTTGTGGTCTATTCCGTCGAAACGTTTTTTCCCTCTTCTCTTTTCCTTCTTCCAGTCTCAAATACACCCTCGTACATGCTCGTGAAAATATATATCTTCGTGCTTCGAAAGCAATTCAGGTTGAGTTAAAGACGATACACTTTACCGCGGATCGCGGACGATACGCCGCGAGCATTGATGTCACGAGGAATTGTGCGTCTAATGAAAAGGTTCCCGGCTTTTGACGCTCATTCGCCATTGAGACTTCCGTGAGTGGGTGGCCCGGTGTTTCGTTATTGGTGTCCGTTAATGGAAGAATCGCTCGAAGGCTCGCCACGGGTCACGCGTACATCTATACACCAGTATAAACTGGGAAAGAACGACGCAACGCCGTGCCTATAGTTGAACGAATATCACGGGTCAGGGCTGTTCACGTTTTTAATTCGAAAAATTCAGACTGCGGCCTCGTTTCAAAGAGTCGTTTCCATGGACGTTGGTCGCGTCGTTACAGAGGACTCGAAAGAAGTTTCAATCGTGCTACGAACATCTCCGATCGATTCGTGTATTACCGAGGAATAAACAACCTCGAAGACTCTATGGAAATTTAAAGTGTAATTTCGGAGTCGAGAAATTTGTCAAGTTCCGAAAGCATTGGTGTAGCGATAAATCGTTATGAACTGGTTCGAATTATCTACTTTATACATTGTTGTTACAACTATCTATTTTTTTCGTCACGTTGATTTTTTACCATTATTTCAATTTACGAAGACACGGGACAACGAGAATTGATTTCCATTAGCTTTTATACGATAAAAAATCCCCCCAAAGTATAATTTCTATCATTAACGCCTCGCAACATCGGTTCAGGACAACAATGCCCACAGCAATCGCCCGTGGTTAAATAAACCAACCAACCGACCAACCAACCAACCAACCAAACAAGCAGCATCCGATAATACAGTCAGAGCTCATTACGCTTTCCCGGTGGTGCATCCTCTAATCCATCTTTCCGGTGGCGCGCTCCAAGGGGGAAAGATATTGGTATTCCCGTGGAAAATATGTCGAGGCAACGAAATTCCGCGAGGAGGGTGGGCACCGTCGAAAGAGCCTTTAAAGTCGCGAAGTCGTTCGAAACAAATTATACGAGCGGTGACGAGCGAGACAGCCACAGTGAAAAAGGAAAAGAACCGAAAGAAAGACGAACGAAGCACGTCGACTCGCGAAAACGCCCGCAAAGTCGTGCATTTCGAACAGATCCGCGAATACTTTCTTCTTCTCCTTCCTCCTCTTCTTCTTTCCGCACGTGGGAAACCCTCTTTCGTTACGTCGTTCCGCGAACAAGGAGAACAGGCCACGTTCAACTATTTCTATAGTACGTAATAAAGTTATAAAACTTGTTAAAAGGTGAAAAATAAAAATGGTGGCGTAAGATTAAATTTTTCGAAAATTGGCGGTCTATTCGGTTCAACGTTGAATAGAGGTATGGAAGTAATGTTTGAAATACTGTTTCTCGGTAGTTTCGGCGTACGTCGAAAAAGTCGTTCGTAGTAGCTGGATAGAAAGCGAAGGAAGGCGCTGTCGTGTAAGGGTGGCTGGAAAAGCGCGCGAGAGGAACGTATGCGTGGCCAAGAGCTGCACGATATACCGTATAAAATATACTTAATCTGTATTCGGGACACGATCCCTGCCCGGTCGGCTGCCTAGCCGGCAGAATACAAAATTCCCGTATTCAGATGCTTTGCGACAGAAATTGACTTTATTGAGGTTTATTGATCCGCAATATTGTGTTCCGCCTGGTCTCCGCGCCTGTTTCCTCTACCCCTGCGCGTGTATACGTACGAGCGTGTGGGACGTGCTCGCGAGTGCACGCGCGTTTCTCGTTTCCGACTTTCTTCCGTGTTCCACGTCCTACGCTGCTAGAGGCGTTTTATTTTCCAGTATCGTCCAATTTTGGCTACCACGCGCGTACGTTGCTCCGGAGATCGTGGAAGCTGCGTGGGTGATCGAGTCGATGCTTCGGTGGTATGGCGTAATCGATAATCGATGCACAGCAATTGTAGGCTAACGCGTTGCGCGTGATTCTATTCTTGCGTAAACGGGAATGCCGCGCGAATAGAGAGTTTCTTGGATCGTTCGTCCTTCGCCGGTTCATCCTTCGTTCGTAACATTCTGCTTCCGATACCCGACACGAAGTCAAACTCGAGTCGATAATTATAATCAACGAACGATATTAGGTATACACTGTAGCGTCCCGAGGGACGCAACGCCTAGATATACGACGGATCAAACACTCGGCTATTATTCCTCTCAGGACTACGACTAGTTCTGGATACGTTAATCTGTATTCAGCGAATCTGCAAGCAGCGAAATCTCCAAAAACGAAAATCCACAGAGATAGAATGGCTAGAAATCCGCGGAAATCCGTATCCACGGAATATTTATCAAAGAATCGCGGATAAAACTGAAACTACGCCGAGAAAGAGTATCTCGAAGCTTTGTGTCTAAGGTTTCATCGTGAACTTCGAAGGCGAAGAACAAAGACGAGGCATCGTTCTTAGAAGAAGAAGCTTGGCGAAGGATGCCGGAGCGCGGTTCCTGTCGAGCGAACAGGTTTTAGTTCTCACAGTGACGTGGCCAGGATGACCAGAATTTCACGATCGAGCTGTGCAGGCTCGTACACGCCGATCGAACAACGTTCCACGCCAGATACATAATCCACGAGCGCGTATAGCTATTACGAGTTATAAAATAATCGTGGAGAGCGAATCGCTTGGGAGAGTACCGTGTTGCGCTCGGATCGTATACACGCGCATTTTCGTTCATAAATATGGATCCATTACGCTTTTTAATTTTGAAATTATCAGAACGATCGCACTGTGACGTAATAAAAATCGCGTACATTAGGAAAGAAAAACTGTATAAAGAAGAAAATCGTTAATTTGAGAGAATTGTAAAGCTTTCCAGGCATCGCGAGATATAATATTTACAAATCAAAACGCGTGTGCCATTAGCGATATATTTATGCAAAAGTGACGCGTTCTACCTCTTCTCGTCACATTCCATCATTCATTCTGCGCTCCAGTCAAATAGCAAATCACGAGAAACGAATTACCCTTCAAAGACTCGAACAAACGAATCTCCATTATCGCGACAAACAACCGTCCGACAAACAGTCAAACGCTACTACCCACCATAAACGAAACCCCTCTCTACGAAGTAAAGTAAAAGGGGGGGTAAAAAAAAGAAATCGAATTACACGCGATCGACCAGTAACAGCGTATCCAAGCCACATCCTGCGAATTATCTAGAGGCAAAGAGAGAGAGAGAGAGAGAGAGAGAGAGAGAGAGAGAGAGAGAGAGAACATGGCGAGAAAATCGGCTGTTCGCGATCAAATATTGACACGCGGCCCATAAATACGATTTTCGCCGGCCGTTATAAACGTCGAATTATCGGCCGCGCCACGACGTACCAATAATATCGAATAAATTCCATGCCGGTACGCGCGAGCATTTTCATTAATGCGATTATCGAGTTGATTCGAGGTTGTGGCGCGTCCGGAGACGAGGCGGCGATGCTGCCCGCGCGAATATAATTTATCTGGAGGAAAAAGTGAGAGAAGAGAAGGTGGTACGAGTTTTTGGCGAGACCAACTTATCTCTCCCTCTCTCTTTCTCTTCGTATCTAACAAGAAGAAAGTCCTGCTTACTGGAACGAAACCAAGTGGCTCGTGGATCAGCCTCGACACGAGCAATTATTCGCTTGAGGGATTCGGCGCCGCGTCGAGAAGAACGCCTGCACCGTGGTCGATGTGGTTCGATTTTCAGTTCTAACTTGCGACGTCGAGTATAGGTTATTTAAACGTCGCTTTGTTGAAACGGATCGTTTCGTTTGCTTCTCAAATATTTGGAAAAATTTGAGGATAATTTTCGTACTTGTACATTTTCCTTACACGCGCTCTTTTAACGTCAACGTCAGTCAAGGTAGAAGAATACCCTCTTTCTTTCGCTTAATGGAACTGTTGCTTCCGATAAATGTCGTGGGCCGCTGGGTGACCCACGTGGCATTCTACGTGTTAATATTGCGGTGCTCTTACGAACGATACAGCAAAGTCAATTTCATCCTTAGCCTTTTCCCCCTCCCCTCGTTTTCTCTGCCACGCCTATTCTTCTCTTTAACAGCTACGCATCGCCAACATTCATCCGACATTTGAACGTGTAAACGTACGTTCCGCGTTGCAATTTTCTTCGTTACTAGAGATTTTCGGATTATCTACGTTGCTAGTATCGCAATATTAAACATCAAGTATCCAACGAAACGAAAACTATAAACGCAACCGTTAACACGACATCGCATTCGATGTCAATGACATCGATTCATCCAAGTTATTCTTCTACGTACATTATTTCGCCAGTATCCTAGGATAAGCATCCGCAACATTTTTATTCAAGATCTTACGAGACGTTCTTTATTATTTAGTAGGTGTATCGAGATGAGTTTAACGAGGTATCTAACGAAATCAACAGCTAGAAGCAAATCCATTGGATATCAAAGTCACCGATCCACCTAAATTGTTCTTCCGTTTTACATCGTCGACCCAGAGGTCATATCTGTCGTAGTTAAGGTTGGACCAGCATCAATGCCGCCTACAAGCGAGTTCTCGTGGCTTTTACGAGCGCCCGGTGTCGCCTCGTAAGCCGAACTGCGAGCCTGCAGCTACTTTAGCGGCTGGAGAGTTTGTCGCGGCTCGTACCATATACGGCGCCATGAAGGGGATCGAAGAGGGTGGTAATCTCAAGCAAGGCGTAAAACGACGGAATACGGCTGGAAAAAAGAGGTTACGCCTTTTTCATGGTCCCTTAACCACCGTGTCGCGTTCTCGCTTGTCTCGCGTTGCTCGCACTAAAATTTTAACCCTCTCTGTTCTATTCTAGCTACAATGGCTGATCAGATATGTAGTGGCGACGTAATAGAGAGGCATTTGCGTTGATAATTCGATCGTACGCGACTGAAATTGAACACGAAGTTCGACCAAGTGGACGTGCTACGTTTGTTAACCGTAATTCAGCGCAGCGTTGTTCGGCGGAAAGAGTGGCGCTATCGGTGGAAGGAAAGAAGAAAATTCGTAACTTTAGTCGGGCAGCGGTTTAATGAACGGTTAATTTCGTTTCGCGAAACGAACGATGGAAAATGGTAGTACGCGTAAATGCGGTTATTTATGCCGGTAAACGCGTCGTTTCGAGCAGGCAAAAAATGGTTTAATCGATGTTTTCTCTGGAAAGAATGCAAAGATCGCACGGTCGATGATAATGCGGAATTGCATCGCAGCATAGTCGAGACACTGTAAAAAATGTAAAATGTATAATTTGTCGCGTTTCTCCCCTGTAATCATTGTATAGAATCGACAAGATTTTTCTTCGAAACGTAACATAATAAAAACGCAGGCAAATATTAATCCCGTTACATCGACAAATCAAACGAAATATAAGCGAATACACTTGTAGACATGCAAATACAAATCTTCATCCGTCTTCCGAGTCTCTCATCCCCTGTTCTTACTCTCCGTGCGGAAATCCTTACGGGGAAATTGTGAATTAAACGCAAACGCCTTTCGCGCGTCTCGTTTCCTCCCTTCCCTGTTTCTCGGTTCTCTCGTAAACAGACAGTCGGCGAAAGAAAATTGCCTACGCGAAATATCCTCTCAGCCCAAGGAACCGGAGAAAGAGCGCGGTGAAAGATAGAAAAAGAGACCCAGAGACTGTCGCTCGCTCCTTTAATTTCCAATATTTTTTCGAGACACACCCTTCAACTCGGGCTCAACTTGTTGCGCTTTACGAGCACGTCACCGCCCTCTGAAATTCCTATTTGTTCCGGTACACGGGGAGACCGACCAGGGAACGAGCCATACCAAAAATGAAAAAAGAAAAAGGAAACACGAGAGAGAGAGAGAGAGAGAGAGAGAGAGAGAAAGAGAGAGAAAAGAAAAAAATAGTACGAAATAAGAGAGCCAGGGAAGGCACAGAAAGAGGGTTCGGCTTCGCGGAAAGCGAAGGGTGACTAAGAAAAGAAACGACGCGTGTTCGCCGACCAGTGTAACCTATACACACGTGCGCACACGAGCTTCTATGCAAAATAGAAAATGGAAAAGAAAGAGGAATGCGGAGAATAAAAGGGAGTGAATAAGCGTGGAAAGAGAGAGAGAGAGAGAGAGAGAGAGAGAGAGAGAGAGTGATGGCGGGAGGAAGGGAGGGAGGGAGGGAGGGAGGTACGCCTCGAAGCTCCTATTGGACAGGTCCACCGAGTTCGGGAGGGTTCGTCTTGGAAATCGAGTCTCAAGGGTAAATCGAGCGCCACTGGGTTGGAAAGAAGAAGAGGAATAATAAGGGCGGAGCCGCGAGGGTAGCGGCGCTAACAAGAGAAAAAAAGGAAGGAGAGAACGAACCCTGGAAGGAACGAATGAAGAAAGAAGTAGTTGCGAAAAAAATAGTTGTGAAAAGCGGATAAGGAGAAGAAAGAGGTAGATGGAAAGATCTAGTGTGCGCGGTGTAAGAAACAAATTGCAGGAATAGGGGATGGAGAGTCGACGGGGAGAAAACGGTAGGGAGATTTAATGACAGAGAATTACAAGTAATGGCGGGTAACGCGCCCTATTTAACGCCTCCGCCTCACCTTATCCTATCACACGAAATAACCTCTGCATCCCCGTTAATATTTTCTTATCGTCGAGTCGCGTCGCGTCGGCGCGGAACTCGGAGCGAAAAGGCCTGCGTCTCTTTCGCCTTACGTGCATTACCCGGCGACCCGACATGCTATCTTCAGCGTGCTCGTCCGACCGAATTATTACGCTTCCAGGACACAATTTCGCCCGCGCAGCCAAGTAACGGTGCTTGTCCCTCTTGGTTTACACGCGTTTGTCATACGCTGACACGGTACAATTTGGCGTTCGATCTTGAAATTTTTCTTATTTTCGAAGTACAATAACTCGGTAAATATATCGGAGCACCGGTTTTGAAGTTCTTCGATTACGTTTGGCTGTGATAATATCGAGTTTCTGAACGATGTTCGCGATATTACAGCGTTTAGGGGAAGGATCATCTTAAATATTTGATTACAAAATCCGTTATACGTGATTTACAATATTCCCATCGAAACGTACGATACATACGAAAATATTGATTGCGAAATTAATGGAGCAGAAATTCAACAAAGATGCTGCGACTCGATTAATGGAAATAGTAGTTTAATGAACAATTATTGACAGCATTTAAACGATACATATTAATTTCTTCGCTAATCGGCGTTTAATTAATTAGAAATATTTCCCAAATGATTAAAATATTACTGCGTTCCACTGATTTAGCGACGAAGATGTAATTAAAACTCCGGACAAAGACAACGACTTAAACGTTTAAACCCCGGGGCTTTCGGTTTGATATCTGTATAATTTGAAATGCGTTAGTTCACGTCGAAGAAAGAGAAAAATAAAAGAGGAATGGAAGCACAGCCAGGAATCATCGGACGCGTAAAACGCGAAAACTCCTTCAACTCGATCCCAACGATGCTGGATTCCCAATTCCACTATCCGCAGTTTCATTTTTGCACGATTAACGGACCGAGTAATTAGTTTTACTTTCATAAATACATGTCGAAATCGTTGAAAACGGTGAAGTTTTTCCGCAAAACTTCGCTCGTACTCTCTAACGAACCTCGTAATGTTCCGCTTGATTTGTGCATCCAAATGCTGTTTTATATATTCACAATGGAATTTAACGTCACGACATAGAACAAGCATAAAACGACCATAAAACGATGAGCCTTAATTCGAACTTAACAACTCGTACTAAAGGCACGATCTGCACGTAGGAATAACCGAAAAAATTTCGCAACTATCTTATATCGATCGAAGAAGCAAAGGGCTCGTGACCAGTCTGTCTCTCTTGCATCGAGTCAGTCTCTCGAGCCTCCTTTACAAGGCATCCAGCGAAAATCGTTGCGAAAGACCGAAATCGCATTAAGCGAGAGAGAGCGACGTAACGAAGGTGAATGTAAACTGAGCACGAAAGGACCGGGCGTATAAAGCAGAAGGCAAGCAGAGGTGCGCATCTATTAAAAGAGAGAAAGAGAGAGGGAGAGGGAGGGAGGAGGGAGATTGAAAAATAAAGGAAAAGAGGGGGGAAGAAAGGATGGCAAGAGGAGGAAAAAGAAAAGACACGGAGGCATCGACGTTAAGGTCTGAGACACGTATACGCGAATCGAGCCGAAACGAGGTCTCGCGAACCTTACATAAACCAATCTCATATTCCTCTCTTTCCTATCCGTTTCTCTTTGTTTGTCCCTCTGGGCGAGATACGGTATTAAGCCAGAACCACGCGAAACGCTTTTAATTTCGTATTTCTTTCGTAGACAAGGCTTACCGGCGGTTCACGATAGAACGTTCCCGCGTTAATCAGTTCACCGGCTGATTCGTTATTATTGGCTCAGGCTGCGAATAATCCAAGCGCTGATTTCGCACACGGATGGACAGCGTTATCTGTTTGAATTTCCGTCGAAGATCTTTTAACGATTTAAAAACGAATCTTTCGAACAGGTCGAGGATGCAAAAAATATTTTTAGTCCTCGAGGACTCGTCAAAGTTTTACGAGTAAATTATTACAAACCGTAAAATCACGATCATCGTACGATAAACTCGTAAAAGTTTCCAGCTAGTCTCTTTCGTTTTCAAATCTAAAACCATCCCAAAAGGAAACTTGGCTTCTACCTACATACGTAAAGAGAATCTTATTCCTCTCATTTACACCCGAAATTGAAGCGACTTATCGGAAGATTGGAAGGAGCGCGAAACACAAGAGTTTCGTTCTCATAGCACGGATCGGGGTTTGATACCGACAGCTTTCCTCTTTTCCTGGCCGCGATAGAGTAGAAGTAAAACGCCGATGAAAATATTCGATTTCCGCAGGAAGGAGGCGAGCGTTCTCTGAAAGTAGGCAAGCCCCTTAAAGCGTTCGGCACGTAGTAGCCGAGCCTGGAAGAATAGGTACGAAACGGTCCTCAACTTCGCACGGCCCTGATCGAACCCACAAGAATCTCTACCACCCCTGCCCACCTTTATTCTCGTCATATTTCGACAGTCGCCCTCTTCTACGCCCTATACCCCCTTCTCCTGCTCCCCCTTTCTATTCATGAGTAAGGAATCAGGGGTGAAGTTTCCGATCGTTGTAAACCTGGATTTCGCTCGGAATTCTCGAGTCATTCCAAACTTGTTATATATGGTTATCTTACTACGAACGTTTATGTAAATTCGTCTTTTTATGGGCGTAACTAAATTCACTCCATCTATTAAATGAATATATATATATATATAACGAGAATTTCGGAAAAACGAGAAATCTCAATTCTACTTTATCGTAAAAGAAGGAAAAGAAGAGGTTCCTCGACCCTGATCCAGCTCGCGAGTTTTCTCAAAATAGGGGAGTACGCAGAAATCACGATAAAATCCTTCGCTGTAAAGCAGAAATAAGGATAAAAAGATGACAGCGTTACTTCGTCGATCGCGACGAATCGCTTCTTTCTCTTGTAAAAAAGAAAAGGTGTTGGACAAAAAGAAACTTATCGAGTTCTCCCTCGACGGGGATCGTAGCATGAGTGGAAGAACCGATGCAGAGGCTAATATTAGAGAGAAACGGAGAACCACTGGCGGAGGAACGAAGCCACAATGCCAACCGATTGATTTACGTTGCTCGTTACGCGGTCCACTGCTCCGAAGAGAGAAAAATAAATTGATAGAGGGGGCGGTGGTAAGAGAGGAAGAGAAGCGGAAGAAAGAAGAAGAAGGCGGAAAAGGTAAGAGAGGGATCTAACCAAGAGAGAACCGACCAAGTAGAGAGGATGTATCCCCGCGAGGTGGAGGCGCGGTTTTCGTGAATGACTATGCGAGAAAGAACTCGAAGGAAAAGAGAAGAAAGAAGAGAAAGAGAAAGAGAATGAGAAGAGAGGAGAAAAGGGCCTGTGATGAGAAATGCAAAACGAAGCCGATTGAATTTTATACGTAGAAATAGCGGGACCTCGTCCAATTACGCGCGCCCCACTAATCGCGACTTTTGTTAAGATCAACGATCGCTTTTTTCTTCATTTCCGCGCCAGGCCCGAAACTTATCCAATAAAGTCGTCGATTTCGTCTTCGGTTCGATATCCCTGTCTACCACCCCTCTACCCGGGCTACGTGACCTCGATGCGAAACAAATTTCCATCACGGAACTAACGTTCGACATACTAATTCGGTGATGGACGCGAAAACGCGTCCATCTGCTACGATGGATTTCTATTTTTGAACCGCGCTGGAAGTCGATGAGATCATCCCAAGCGTTGATCAATCCCGAGTCGTAGGAAACAAGAGAACCGTATATGTAATCGGATCGCTTTATGCGAGAAAAACTTTCAACTAGAAAATCTAAAAACTCGGGGTACGAGCGTGATTCGAGATTAATTATAGCTACTTAATCGTGAGGTCATCTTTCTCAGTTCGGCGTTTAGGTAGTCACTTTTTTTTTCTTACTGCATGACGCCATTCAGATATAGAATTATTCTATCAGAGGAGAAAATGCTTGCCTATTTACGGTCGAAATTCGAGAATAATCTCCGATCGATCGAACTGTCGTTTCAAATATTTTTACATCGTCGTTTAGTTCGAAATGTATGTTCGGAGGTTTCATAAAATTGGACAGATATTCGGATTGTGCGAACGACGAAAATAAATTTCTCCTTTGGTCTCGAAGTTTGGCAAACGAATGCGATCTCAAAGAGCTAGTTGTTAATATAGGTTTACAACGATGAAGTTTGCAGAGAGTTTAAAGAATTACATCGAGTAAGTAACGCGTATGTTTGTACGAGAATGTAGCTGTATATACGAAAACCGAGCTGATTGCGAGGAACGATACATGACGTAATTGCGGTGACTCACGGATTTGTTTAAACAAGACTGATAGGTTTATTTGTTGAGATTGCACAAGGCACGTACTTGTATATAATTTATCGTGGCGAAATATGGCACTCGATTAATTTAATTAACTCGATTTCTAAGGAATTTTCGAGAAAAGGCGACTCCGAGACTATTACGATGCCTTATAAAGTATCGTATTGTATGATCTTCAAACCTTAGACTAAAGATAAAGATTCGCTAGAGACTTTGAGAAGCTTGGCTTTATCAAATTTTCATTTTAGAGAATAAACTTCTTTCCGCTGAAATATCCTATTGAGACGCCTTTACGATTATTAATCAATACCAAAAAGTCTATATACACTGCCAGAAGTAAGGATATCGCGTCGACAAGAAATACTCAACAAATTTAATGAAAACAAAAGTATCGTACAGTGGATTGTCGTATTACGGACGAGAATGTCTTATCGATCGGTGATCTAAATTAGTCAAATTTTACGCGACACGAAACCCGTGCTCGATCTTAAGTAAACGCGTAATACGGCGATACACGAATGGACGAATATCGAACAAATTGAGGAGCAGAGGTGAAACTAGGTTCATCGATATTCACAGCAGACGCGCGAGAAACGAAACGGACCAGTTTGGTCCAAAGAAATCGGACAAGGGAAAAAGAAAGGAGAAAGGAGGAAGCAAAAAAAAAAAAAGAAAGACGTCGCGTCGCGTCGGTCGGATAAAGGAGAAAAGAAAGCGGCAATATCTTTCGAGAAGTAATCCTAGTCATTAGTGTCTCGATCGGTTTGCTCTAATATTGCCAACCCGGTATATCCTTCTTTTAGACTCTGCTCCTTCCATAGCACGACTGGAAACCGATCCACCTCCACCGTCAGGTGACTAATGGATTCGAGGACCGGTCTCGATTGTAATTGCAGATGCAGTCGATACACACAGATTTGTACATTCACAGCTACGTGATCGCGAACTTAAGATAAGAATAATATATGAGAATATACGCAAATCATTCTTAAGTATTAACTCCTTCGAGTACGATCTTCGCGAGTACACGCTGATATTTCACCGATATTTTATTTCCAAAATTTTGTTTCGCGACGATACAGACGTCTCATCGACAGTGTAAATATAAGAAGAGAATTACAATAACTCGTTTGTAACGTACTAAAAGAAACGTACGGTATTTGTCGTGAAATTTTCTACAAACTAGAAGCAGAATATTTTACGCGAAAAGTTGAAAATTAAATCAGTCCACTTGTATGTTTGGTAAATGCTTGGAAAATATGATTCAAAGGGTTTTCAAGAGTTTTTAAGAGTTGTAAAAGCCTGAGTCTCCTGTCTGAGGCCTCCTATGACGGTATCAGTCGACTTGCTTTCGGACATGGAATAAAACAAATACCAGAAAACCAATCCTTATATCCCCTGTCAACTCGCAGCATAGCCATTGGCCAACGCGGTAGATTGAAAAGAGTCTCCCGTAAAACTCATACACGCAACGGATAACACCAGGTCGGATAACGGTGACGATAGGATCATTCGCGCTTGTCCTTCGCTTTATTATCGTCCAAAAAGCCAGTGGGCTATTAGTCACGTTTACGGCTTTGCGGGAAATAAAAAGTAATGCCAAGTACGTACGTACGTACGTACGTACCACGCGAAGAAACGATCCTTCCGAGTCTCCAAGTGTCTTCCAAGACATCGTAAGGCTCGGTAAAACAAGCAAAGTACACGAACGATCTCACGTAGCAACAGAGTCGCTTTTACGACGAGGCTCGTATCCGCGGATACGAGCTTATCCTAAAGACGCGTCGCGTTACGAGGAAAATCGAAGGACATTGGTCGAGGGGTGGTCGGTTCACGCTGCAGCGTCTTATACGCGCGAGTTAAGACTCTTGCGAGTCCCTTAATTCGAGGAGCAAGCTGTCGCAAAGCTTGATTCAGCTAAAATTGGCTGAAATTACCGTCACGCTCGGAGACATAGAGTAGAAATCTTGTCTCTATAAAGATCGGTTAATTTGAAAGATAAAAAGCTAAAAGTGCCAAATAATCAAAGTGGCAGTCGTTGTCGCATAAACGTAAGATCAGGTTACATAAACTGTATTTATCTGGCGAACAACGCGCGAATCCTCCTCGCTGAAGAGCTTCGACGCCGCGTTTTACCTAACTGACCGAGCTACGCGCTTTCTCCCACCGTCGCCCATAAATTTAATCAAATCGCGAATAACGCAAGGGCGGACGAGAGGAAGAAGGACAATGGCGAGTACCTTTGGACAGAAGGTAGGACAGAGTGGTAGAGACGCTGGCGGCTCGGTGTTCGGCTGGAAGCGTTCAATCAACGTCTCGCGAACCGCCTCTTGTCACGAAAACTTCGGTGGCACTGGGTGAACCAAGCACCGTCGACTCAAGGGAGGAAAAAATTGATAAAACGCGTGCCTCGCTTCCTTGAGGAAGGACGATAAGCGGAGAGGAGCTCTCTCGTCAGCCCGCCGCCTCGTACCTGCTTCCCATGCCGATAAGACACCGATACACGCGACAACCTTCGACACGCCGTCGATTTTCCAACTTCCGTCGGGGGAATAACGTCTACGCTCCTCGACAACTCCCTGTGAACACGCTTCCACCTCTTTTCTCGTTGCCCGATGTTCGCACTTTTGCGACGTTTTAACGCGGTTAAGAAAGGATTGTTCGCGAATTTGGATGATGGCGAGTTGATACTTTACGCGGTTGCAAAAATTATCGATTCTCTCGATAACTCAAAGCGAAGTGTTCCAAGTTGTGAAAAGGCGGGTGTTGAATTGCGCGCGAGTGTGGTAATAATAAGAAACGAGGAAAGTAATATGTACGATACTAGGCAAATAGTTACTATGAAAAAGAAAATTGTATTAAAAAGAAGACGCAGTTCGCTCATTACCAAAAAATGAGAAATATCCTATCAATCCGCTAATTGCTCCGGGAAAGTGATAAATCCGTCGTAATCCCGTAATTGAGGAAAAGTGTCATGTTACAAAACTTTTGAAATACCAGCTCGTAATTAGAATCGAAATTCTCTAGTTTTCTCTCTCTTTCTTCGTCTCAACTGACGCAGACCTTAAGAACTTTTTCTGGGAACTTTAATTGGTATTTAACTCGATAAAGTGTGCGCCTTGCAGAAGAATATTTAATATAACATTTAAGATACTTATAAGATCTATACTACGTCCGATATCGTTCATTAAGAGCTTATAAGAAAAGTTATGTTATAATCGCATCAGTACCGACAAATATTCGCAAAAAAAAAAAAAAAAAAAAAAAAAAAAAAAAAAAAAAAAAAAAAAAAAAAAAAAAAAAAAAAAAAAAAAAAAAAAAAAAAAAAAAAAAAAAAAAAAAAAAAAAAAAAAAAAAAAAAAAAAAAAAAAAAAAAAAAAAAAAAAAAAAAAAAAAAAAGAAAAAACTGAAAAAAGAAGAAAGGGAAAAGGGAAAACAGATACGAATCGATAGAATTCAAGCTCACAGTAGAAGCAATATGATCACAGTTTGCGGATCTTCACCGACGATATGAAACGAAAGAGAGGACCTGCACCCTTAGAAACGAATTCGAATTCTACAAGAGGCTCGTAATCGATCGCGGTTGAAAGCGTTGGCCTCGATAAACGACCGCATACATCGCGCATAATTATTCAGTTCTTCGTTTCATATAATCGATCTTCGTATTTTCACGTGGAACGAACGTTATGTTGCTAAAGTTCGCTAAACGATCCCTGGCGAAAAGAATTTGGTCGACGAAGGGACTGGGATGTGCTTAGCCATCTGGCCATAGCTAGTATCCGAGTTTCGAGCGTGAAATTATCGAAACAGCTCGACTACGTTGTCGTTCCATTAGAGAGAACGGTGTTATTAACGCTGGCGGGACGTTCAAGGACACGGTTAATTAAGAAACAACCTCGCCATCGCGGATGCACAGCGTTCAACCTCAACTGCTAGTGTGAAACGATTCTTACGTAATTGGCAAAGCGTTGGCTGCTTTCCATTCTAAAGAAAGAAAAACAAAAAAAAAAAAAAAAAAAGTAATAGGAAAACAGACGGGATATTGGGCGTTGATACGTTTATTCGGGCGTTAAATATGTCGAAATATTTTTGAAGATAAAACACAGAAAAGAGAGGGAGATTTATGTGTCTAAATAGTAAGGAATCCGTAAATAATTCCCATTTGTTCCGCGTCAAAAAATTCTCGTATGGAATAGCATCAGTCCATTTAAACGACATTCCACGAATAAACATCTGGCCGAGCAAAATTGCAAACAATCGAACAACCGCAACGGAGACCGGCAACCACTATATCGTTTGAAAACATTCAAACTCTCTCAACACCATTTCACCAATCAAAGATTTACCTTGACCACAAAACCAAGCGACTAGAACGATTTCCTCGAACCTGTCCAATCATTATGAAACTAGCTGCCGCGTCGCGAGATTATCCCCCGTGTTTGGCCTACATAGCCAAACCTGCGCAAATCTGTGCTCGTGTCGTTCGTTTCGATCGAGATCGAGATATTTGTCGTTGCATAGAATTTCGAACCGATACGATGTAAGACGGAAATGCAACGCTTTGGAAATCGACGGCAATCCTGTCGCTCGTTCGTCCATAGTTTTCCTGTCGTTGGTCGTGGTCGTCGTTCGACAAGCACTCGCCACGCAGCACTGCGAGAGAAGTTTCGTAGCAACGAACAACACCAACGAGAAACGTGTTTGCACGTTTGACTTACTGTCTTACTCGGCTTGTTTATTTACACGCCGAAGTAAACCAGCTCGCGAAACAGAAATATAGCAAGTCACGTGGAAACTACGACGAAATACGTCGAGGAAAACTTTTCCTCTACGAGTCCTAGCTTTTGACCGAACTCGCGCGAATCTTTGAGCAGCTCGGTCGATATCTACGCTCGTTCGAGCTTCGTTCGATCGATCATGTCGATAAAATTAATGATCGGCAAAGAAACTGTCGTCCAACGTCTTACGTGGTCAGACTTGTATATCCATTTGCCTTTCATTTTTCATGGGACTGGATACACGGAATGCTCGTGAAGTATTGATAAAGTTTCAATAGCGGCCAATGGTCGAATCCTTGCATTTTTCGTGGCGATTTTACCTTTCCTTCGGCGTACATATTTCTAACCGGAATACCGAGAAATCGTCGAAACTCTCAACTTTATAACATTTGTATCGTAAAATAAATGTTATTTTCCAAATAATCGGCTTCAGAAACATCGAGGGAATCACGAGGTAGCGTTCTTGATTATAACAGAGCAGATTCTAGCTTCGGTGATTCAGAAGCTGAAATAATATAAAACTAAAATAAGAAGACCATTAGTCGAATCGTGTAGCTCGTGACAGAAGTTAATTAAGCGGAAGAAGCAGTTAATCAGTCTCTTCTCAGCCGGTTATTTTGCTGTTCCGGGTGACGTGAAATTTATGCTGCAGGAAAGAGTAACGCCGGTTAACCGGATTGAAGGGTGAATTATCTCGAGATTTTCCACGAGAAAGGCGATCTCGTCTGAGGATCGATCAACAGGGCTCCGCGTATAAAACCAGCTACGTCGCGAAAGTGACTATTCTTAACGGAACGTACAACTCTTTTTCCCCTTGTCGATGAGACGCTGATTTATTACCGATTGCGGCAAGGTAAACAATGCTCTTGCAACATAGCTAGCATTAATCTGTGGCCCATTAGGCGTGCGCCAACTTTTAATTAATCCATCGCTAGTTTGAAACGTGAAACTGCGATCAACGTGAAAAGTATTCGCGGAAAAGTCGTCTCTGCGCGACTTCCAGACGCCCTATCGATCTTTCGCGATATTGCTTTTCTTCGATGTACATATATATTATACGATACAATACATACACGTAGGTATTTCGTGTTCCTTTTTAGATTATCAAGCAACGACAACTAATTGACAAACTTTTACTTAAATCGAGTATATTCTCTCATGAAAATATTAAATATCGGATACCAAATTTAAGAATGCAACAGAATTTCTAGAAATTAACTAACTATATACGTGCACAATGGTACAAAAAATAAAGTTAGCTGCTAATTTTAATCGGACTTTAAGTATGCTGTTAGGTACAACGAATAAACGTTATTAGATTCTGTAATTTATTCTATAACGGCTTAAATCGCTTGAAAGTTCTCTGCATTAGCGATCATTTCACGTTGTTACTTCCGTATGGTAATTTGTATCTGTAATAGCGCTAATTTATACTGCTGTAAACTGGATACTCGGACCCGCATTATCTAAAATACTATCTTTATCAGCGATCAAGTTGTTATCAATATAATTATTACGCTTATATTGCTCAGCTGTAGCGCTCGGCAGCCTCGGCTTTCTCCATTGCGATATTAAATTGCGCCAAAAATAGAATTTATATTGCGAAAAAATGAAATAAGAAATGTATAAGAGATAATTTGATTCGATTTTCCAATATTTATCTTCGTTATACACTTTATATCTACCTACCTATGTCTATACATCTTATATTAAATACGTACATAGGTACTTACTTATTAATGTGCACAAAGCAAGAAGAACGTGTAGAGTTATTAAAGTCGGACAACATGTGCTCGATAAAATCTCGGCGAAAAATATGTTTTTCATGGCGGAGGATACTTGGAACGACGGGGGGAACAGCAATCAAACAAACCCGAGCGGGATGTTGTCGAGACCACAATAAATTTCGCGCATTCTGTTTGTCACCGGTCGTGATCTTTTTCTCTTTATTTTTTTCTTCCACCCTTCTCCCACGGATGGATGCTTTAAAACGAAGAGTCGAGAAACGTCGGCTTTAATGCCTATTAGCTACGTCGGAAATTGGACACACCATAAAAATTTCAGTGCGGAGAAATGACAAGAGGTGAGATCGCCGGGGCTCCAGAGGATGAGACCGGGGAACAAACCAGGAAAATAATACGAGAGAGACCGATGAGAATGACACGAAGAAAGAGAGAGAGAGAGAGAGAGAGAGAGAGGGGAGGGAAAATAAGTGGAGGATCGATGAAAAGAGAGCCGGGAAAGCATCGCGAATGGAAAAGGTGAAAAGACGAAAAGAGGTAGGAGAAAGTACGTATGAGTTTTAACAAAAGTTTCCTAATTAAATGCGAGTCTAATCGGTCGGTATTCTTATTCCTTTCGGTTGCTGCAATTCACAAGTATACACGTATTTCATATTAATAAGTTTCTTCAAATTTTTAGTAGCAAATCAAATTTCAGCAAATTTTGATACAGCAAATTGTTCAATCGTTGAAAAATTACTCGCGAGGGGAAGGTAATTCGAGAAAATAGGTGAATTCGGGTAAAATTTCACGTTTTAATCGATGTACTTTCATTCGGTTTTTTTTTTTTAACATACATACATATAGTATTTCGATTTAATAATCGCGTAAACTGGCTGATTATCAACGCTTTAAGAATTCAGGAACGCGGTTCGATCTGGAAAGAAGAACGAGCAGATATTTTCGCGTTCACCGGGCGACGCTAGCCGAAAATATTATCCGCGTGTGCGCCGGATTCCCTCTCTCCCTTTCCGCCACTTTATCACGAGTAAATTGGCAAGTTACACGGTGTAACAAGTTTCCCAGCGGTATCCGTAGAGTAGGGAGTCGGTTGAACAAATTCAAAACGCAATGAATTTCTCCGGTGTCGCTGACCGCCGCGATGCGACGTCGGCCGCTATCCGCGGCAAAGTTAACTGCATTATTTTCGAGCTACGCGCTCGCTGACAAAGGAATATTTTCGTACGCGTGCATAACACGAAAATTGTAATTCGTTCTAATGCTCGACCCATTTCGTTGTTTCATCCGAATCTAATTATTTCAGCTATTTACGTCTCCAGTCATTTCGATATAACAATCTGCAACGATCCCGATTCCTTCTATAACTTTTATAAATTAATCGAATTCCGTTTAATTCGAAAGCCATAACTAACCGAAATCCGATTATTACAAATAATATATAAATTGGATCGAAAATGTATTTTATGCCGCTAGGTATTGCGATAAAGTTCAGATAATTAAATAGACTCGAATCGAAACCGGAGCAAAGAAAAAATGTAATTGATAATTCTTGGAAAATCGTAACAAGGATCGCGCTGTCCTCGCGCAAATTTGGCTTCCACCGTTTGACCGGGCCAGGCTAGCTCGAAGTCGCGCCGAAGTAGAGCGTAGAAATAAATGGGAGCTGAAAATCCTACGACGTCGATAACAGACTCCGAAATTAGCTGGCCGTACCGAATTCCCAATGGAGATTGAACGAGGCTCGTTGCGCCTCTGCTATCGTGAATAACTACGTTTAGTACGGCTGCCAGTAAATGGCCTCGCTGGTAAATGGGTAAACGCGTGCATGTGTACGAGGGAGAGGGTAGAAAGGTACGTAGAGGCCGCTAGAAAATCTCGGTAGCCTGGAATTGCCGGGAACACGTGATAATTAAAGTTACAAAAATACGAGACACGGTTAAACGTCTCTACCCCTGGTAGAGGGACGATACAGGAAAAAATAAGAGAAAAAAAACTAAAGGGAAGAACAAAACGACGTAGCAGGGAAGTAAAATAATGGCCAGAGATAGACTTGACTCTCATCCAGCAGATGTAACTTTCGTTCTAATTATCTTTCTAATTATTCCCTGTCCATTGCGGCCGTGGAAAAATAAGGTTAAGACGTCTGCATCGAGAGTCGGCTTCGTCTTAACGATCCGACTATTTTCTTCTACGAGTGGAGGGACGTTTAACGAATACCGTTCAAGAACCGACGGAATTGAGAGAAGAAGCGCTGCATCGGAAATGACTTGCTTCGAAAAACGTCGACGCGTTTCACGAGAAATCCAAGAAACAGAACGAAAGAGAAATATTGGAGAACGGAGAATGGTATCGAGAAGCATGGCCATATTCGATAGGATAATTTCGCCCAAAAGCAACACCCGGGTTCAAGCCAAAACCAGCATTTGTAAAGCGGAGAATATTTCGCGGAGCTTCGAAACCGCCTTTATAACGATTTCATACCACCATTGGTAATTCGCCTATTTCGATTAACAGAAGAAACCTTTTCCTTGATCAGAACTGACAAATCAGAACGATGGACTTATATTTCTACGAAACCCGAATACGCTACGAACGCTAAATAGCACTCGAACCGCAAATGCTCGAAAACCAGAGGTCTTTCCAGCGTCCAGCACCGAACTTTCGATTCGATCGGTGGCGTGAATTCCCCGAAGGAGCCACGAAGACGAAATCGACATTCGTCTCGACGCAATTCGACGAAAACATTCTCCGAAACGGAGGTGGCCAGACGTCGGTTATCGATTAGGAATGACTTTCGCGCAAACGTGTCAGACGAGAGGCACGATAAACGCGATAAGAGGGCAAAGAGGAGCCAAGTTATAGAGGATAGGAACAGGACGAAACGTTAAGGCGGCACGACGAAGAGCCAGAGATGGAGGGAGGAAGGGGTGAAGGTGTCGACGAAAAGCCGTGCGAAAAGCTTCGCTTCAAAATTGCAGTCTTCTGCTCGCGGCACCGATCGACTTTCCTCGATAAACCAGATGGAACGACGTTTTCGTCTTGAAACTGCTATTGCTACGCTCGGCGCATCTCGTTCAGAGAATCGGCGAGAACGCGAAAAAAGATTCGAGAAGCAGCGACTAAAACATTGTGAAAATTCGCGCGAGATCCATCGCGATACGATGCAAATGATATAGTCGATATAGTTTAAAAAGCTTCTAAGCGTGTTGAGCATTACCGAGCAACGAAAGGGTTAAATGAGCGCGAGCTTTGAATTTTAACTCTTTAAAACGAACGCGGAGAAGAGATTCCGGTGAAAATTACGAGTATAATTTTTCCAAGAGGATTCAGACGTAATTACCTTTCATTTTCGGACAGCGATTCCACCGAATTTGCCGTTAGAACGTGGTAGAAGATCACGTGCCAAGCTATCAGTATGCGAATCAACACCGAATCCCTGTTATCTCTCTTTTGTAGAATCGGACGTTTCGCAGGCGCAGTCGGTTTCGAAACCTCAAACCAAAATCGTATCGGCCGCTTAGTCTCCCTTGATAATTCAATCATCTGTGGCAACCTACCCGCTGTAATCCTGGAAACTAACGCTATCGGCGGAAGGATCAAAAAGGATCAATGGACGATTCTCGTCGATACGAGTGCTCTTCGTCTGGAAAATCGCGGTTCCGACCATCGTCAACCATTCTCCTCCAAGGAACCACCGACGTCTTTTTCATAAACTACAGAAATCCTCGGCGATGTACAGACCTAAAACTTGTAGGTGTACAGTTTGTCCTTCGTTTGAACGATGGAAGAGAGCAGGAGACACGCCTGACGATCGCGTTCACAGTCGGCTACAACATTCCTCGACGTACGTGTACACTCCCCTTCAAAAGTTTCGCTACAACTATCGAACCAATCAAAATCATCAATTTGTAACTTTTTATAGAAGTATGTATCTTTGCTTCTCGACGTTCGAATACTCGATAAAAATAAATAAAGGCTCGTCTCTTTCAACGAATAACGTACTCTCGATATACCTTTCGTTTTGATTTAATTTAGTTTAGTCGTTGGTAGTTATACCGATAAATGTTGTAACAATTCTCCAGTGGTATTAGAAGTTAATTAGATTCACGGTAAGTGTGGAAAAGCTTATGACCGAGGGTATACACGACGTACATGGAGGGAATAAATCGGAGACAAGGAAGAGACGAGAAAGAAAGAAAGAGAGGGGAAACTAGTAGAAACCAACGAGCAGGGTAAAACGAGAGGAAGGGAGCATTGTAGACTCCGTCGGAAGATTTCTCCTCGCAATCAGGACATCGTTTTCCGCGAGACGAGTGAAATCGGACCTGGCGGCGTTCTACGACGCGGAGCCTGCACCAGGAACCGGAGAAAAAGTAGCGGACTGAAAATAACCGAGCTGTACGAAGGACGAACTGAGGGACGACGGAGAGTGAGTGAGCGAGCGAGTGAGAGACAGAGACAGAGAGAGAGAGAGAAAGAGAGAGTCGAAGAGAAGAAAGAGGATGAAAAAAGAAGAGGAAGTTGAAAGAGGACGACGGGAATACGTTTACTGGCTGCCCCGATCCCAGACTATTGCGCCGGAAGTCCTCTCGCGAGTAACTTCTCATTTAGCAAGAAGCGGTCACCGACGTCCGCGAGGCAATGCTGCCTTCGTAAGAACGAACTTCCGTCGACGTTCTTGAAAATCTGCTCTCCTCTTCGTGTCTTTCGTTTCTACCCGGTAGCTGGTAAAACGCAAACTGAGACGGAGAATCATTAACGTTCGAACATAATTCACCGCAGTTTTCTTCCGCGATGCCCAGACTCGCGAGAAAATAAAACCGTTCGTCGTGGCCGGCTGATTATTTTTAACGATCGTCGCCATTCAAGGAAATAGCCGTCGCGTATCACGGGGGAGAGGTTCGTCAAGCGGTTATTAGCGAATGAAAATCCTACGATACGATCTTGTTCGGACGACGCGAGTAATTAATCGAACGAATGAAAAAATGGCTGATCCGTTCGTGGATGAGGACAGGATGCGATGTGGTGTTTGGTGGTATATCGTCCGGAACGTGGATAGTGCGAAGAGATTCGAACGTGACAAAGTGGGGAATTTCATGGTCGTATATAGTGATTTTATCGCAATATCAGCAGATATACGTTTTGTTCTTCCGATTAAACGCTTTCTCACCTTACATCGTTAACAATTTCAACTGTCCAATTAACCGATCGAGATTCCACAACATTATACGTTGTACAAGTAACTTAACGATCGTTAAACCGAAAATTTCTTCATCGTTTCGCGGTTGGCCAACGAAACAAACGGAGAGATTCGGCTATTCACGAATCGGAACAAAGCGTGTTCCCGCGGTAAGGTTCTTTCCATCGCTCGGAGAACGCTATTCTCGACGACGAGTTTTTTTTTCCAATTGTTTCGACGGTGTCCGTCATTTGTATGTCGATAATAAAATTTCCTATTGGCCCGAGGCGACGCTCGGTCCAATCAACTTTGCAAAACTCAAATCTAATTACCGCGGCCGCTTTGAATCAGGAACAAAGGACCAAAGAAAAGAGGAGTCTTTTCATCTAGCTCATAGGACTTTATTCTGCTACGAGACAGAGGAAAGGAGGACGAGAGCGCGAGCGGAGAAACGTAACCCAGCGCAGGGACCGAACGTAAACCAGACTCCAAGGAATTCTATTCTATATCCATCGAGCAGCTAACCAAAACGTCAGAAACTAGTTCTTCGACGTTTTATGTCCGAACGAAACTATACGTCCAACTTTATTAACACATTTCGAATAGCCTCGGGTTGCGAACGGTTTGCGAACGGATCATACGTTTGCGCTGCCCCTTTTTTAAGTACGTTTAGCTACGCCGGTACGCGCTATTGTTTGTCTTAACCCGTGAAAAAAGCGGATTCGCCGTCGCTTTCCAGAGAAAGATCGTAGAAAACGCATTAAACACAACGCATAGAGAAACGATACGCTCCACTCTACGATATTCCTTACTCGAACGATGTTTGGAGAAACTGCTATAATTGCGTTATTTATTCCAGCATTTTGTTTTTCTTCCCCTTTTAAAAGAATAGATACTACGTTTTATTTTCGAAGACTCTTTATCTTAGAAATAGAATAAAGTTACACTTTGCGTGAAAAATTTCATTTCGATATCTGATTCAAATTCAAGAATTCTGAAGAGATAGGAAGACTAAAGTTAAGAACACGTGTATATCGTCGTTCATTTAACACTCAACCATGGAAACCATTACTATATACCTTACTTTACCTATTCCAGAGTCAGACTTCGCACACGTTTTCTTTCTTCCATATAATTAACCATGTTAACAAGAGAGTAATTGCATACTTTCCGTTTGAATTGTTCTCAATGACGAGTTTAGCCATTTTTAACCGAAGACAGAGACCGAAGATAAAGAAAGAAGAAAAATTCAGGAGTTCTCGAAACACTGTATATTTTATGGTTTGGCTCTGCAAGTTTGATGTTTACTTAAATTGCGCAAATCTCGATCCCCGCTTTTAACGCCCGAGTGCACTCAACACTCTGCGGTAAACGTTCTCTGTAGACAACGCACGATCCACCATTCCCGAGAATAAAATTTTTACTTTCGTACTGCGTACTCTACCAGATACTAATTAACCATGACGCGTATACTTAACACCTACGCTGTTACTCAAATTTTTCTTCGATTAAATAAAAACGTAACTCGAAGACAGATTCAAAGACCGAGGAACTAACGTAATATTCGAAATAAAGAGATGTCACGTGTTCAACCATAGCACAGAGTGGTAATACAGAAAGTTACTAACAAATCAACGCTAAATCACTTCACGCGTATGATCCAACTGTTCAATCGTACGATCCGTATCGACATTCAACTTGCAACGCGTTTTTGGTTCTTAATACGTATGTGGCTGACACCAAGATCTCTGTCATCTTGACGAGGGAGCCTAGAATTTGACAGAAGGAGGACACTGCATGAAAGAACAAAATCCAGTTCACGGATATGAAAAGTATCTTGTAAAAGAGTCACGAAAGAGCTGTTATTAGCGCTCTTGTCTAACGTGGTTTATGACACGATCGAGGACATTGATCGTTGTTTCTAAGTGAAAACAAATTTTAGTTGATACTCGAGTTTCAAAGGTTGCAGGGCTCCAGCTTTGGACGTTAGTAATCGGTGTCGCCACCTAACGCTGTAATTTATAACCTCGCTGTATTTCTTCCATCGAGAGATGCGATATATACGTACATTTTTGTTCGCAACGAACGTTTCAACGTAGTTACGAATTGAGCTGGACCACGAAAGATTCGAGAAGGGAAGATTTCGAACCGAGTCGACAAACTTTAGGTCGGATTAATCAGTCGTTGATACAGAGGTGAGCCAGGCGCGCGAACCCTGAGCCACGATTACGCTTTTCGTGGCTGGTCAAAGTTAGGCGGAGCAAAGTGCCCATGGGCTGCGGAGCATTACTACAATTAGAGCCAATGAAGCCGTTCGTCGGGGGACTCGGCAAACATCCTGCATATTTAACCTAGTGGAGCCGCTTTCTCCCTCAAATATACACTTTGTCTTTGGAGAACGAGGAAGCTTGTCTTCTTTCTCGTTGATATCGAGCTGGAAACACAGGGGGAAGATCGAGAAGGGGCGGTCAGAGGAAGGTGAAAGACCTTCGATTTGAAAAGACGACGGGTCACGTAGCCCTCGCGAAATGGAAATTGAAAAGACCAGAAACGTCCTTTGCCCTCTTTCTTCGTCCGTCATTGTTCTTCTGGATTCTTTTTTCGACCCTCGCGTATTAAGTCGCTATTGTTCCCCGACGAAATGTTGCAGACAGTTTACCGATCACGTTCACCGGCGATTACGTCCACTCGACGCGGCTAATCGCGTAAAAAGGACGGTTACGTAAGGTCGAACACGTTGCGACTCTGTGAGAGGAGTTTCTTCAAAGGCTAGCTCGTGAAAGGTTTCGGCCAGCGGTTTATTTTTTATGAAAGCAGGAAGCGAGGTGAAACGGAGAAGATATAGTTGAACGATTCGATGGGTCAGCGAAGATTAGAAAGACATCTTAAGATTTTGTTTTGCAATTAAAAGGATGGAATTTCTTAAAATTAGAACGATACAACTATTACGTCGTTGTGGATAAAATAAGGGCGATGCGTGCAGATTTTGAGTCGCTATCAACGAAACGAAATTCTACTTTCTACGCCCACGATAATCCCGAACTTCAAATGATCCAGGAACGCTTACTCCGAAACAAGTTTAAAAGACACATTACGACACCAAGCGAAACGCGAACGACCCCCTTTAACCCCTGGCGCAATCGCCGCTTTCTTCCTTGGCAAAGACTAGTGGGAAAACACAAAGAGAAAGAGGCAGGGAAGAAGCCAACGCGAAACGCGTTCGATCGCTCTTCTTTGAAAACGAAGTCTTCTTCGGAAGCGTAGTTCCATTTTACTTGCTCGCCACTGATTCGACGCGAACTCTGCATTCCAGTGGATTCCAACGTGTTACAGCCGGTACAAGCGTTATTAATGAACCGCAACCATCAGTCGGATGGGACAGGAGTAAATCACCGTTAAATTCCGTTCATAACAAATACTGTTTCGAACGTTTTGGTCAGCTACGCGACCTATGATAAGGAGTTTCCTCTATTCCTTCGTTAGTAAGTGTAACGCGACTCACCAACAAAGAGATGCGATCGAAAGCTTAACGGAGAACTTATTTGACTATGAACAGCATAGCAACCGGACGAAAGTGATATCTGGGAAAAAATCACTGGCCATGGACGGAGGCCATAGGCGTCAGTAGGTTAACGTTAGCCAGCCGTTGTATAATCGGCGAAACGAGTTACGACGTCAATTAATATCGTTAAGAATAATTAACGTTAGGTATACGATACGAACGCGATTTCTTTGCCACTCTTCGAACCAAGAATTCGGTACTTGTTTTTATCTGTTCACGTTCCTTTTCGTTTATCGCTGGAGAAGCTTCGAATTTCCAGTGACGAATCGAAGAATTCAGGATGTTTTCCTACTTCTTGATAGCAATTTCGAGTTCTGTAGATGGTGAATCCAAGGGATGTCAACGTTGCAGAATTTTTGCCAATTCGATCGTCCATCACAATTAAGACATTTTCGTATTCTTCCACATTTTCCACTCTCGCGGAAGGGAAATGGGACGAGAGACGTTCGAGGTTGAGAAAACAAGTTATAATATCACAACGAATCTTCATTCGGGCCAGGGACAATTTCAATGTTTATTAGAACGTAAAGATAAATCGAGCGTTTATCGATAGCTGGCAACTCGTAAAAAACTCTAAAAGAACGAGAATATAACATATACGATTTGACTATTAGCAAGTCACGACGAAACAATGGAACCTCGAGACTCGCTGAATGCGAAAAAGAGCGAGTCGAAGGAAGGAAGGAAGATCGCAGAGGTGGCGATAGAAAATGAAGAAGGAGCAGGAGCTAAGGCGGAACGAGACAGGCTAGCAGGCGCAGGATCGGGGTAAGGTATTTCGTCTAAGGAATCAACGGAGCGAGTTCTGCTAACTGCTCTTTTCCCCGAGTCCCCTTTACCCGCGAGAATCTGTCAGCCGTGCCTATCTTTGTGCTCACGTTGGTTTCTGTCTTCTGTGTTCCTTCCCCTTCCCTTCGCCTTCCATTCCACGAGCCGAGGCCCCGTTGCCGCCCTTCCGTTTCGTCTTTTGCGAACTCGACATCGCTTGGTCTCTATCGCCCTCTCATTTGCATGAGTTGTTTCGCAACGCGACGACGAGCTCTCTATAGCTCAAGCTAGATCCAAGATCGGCGTGCCGCGCGACCGTCCGATACGTTTCGCCGTGAGCGGAATTGTTCCACGAGCAACTCGGTTAAACAATCCTCTAACGAGTCTAGGAGCGACCCAAGAACGCTTCTAGCCGATGTCGCTTCGTTTCACGACACGCGTTCGCGGTTCTTTTCCGAGAGATCCGGCTCGTGTCTCTTCCGCTTCGTTTCGTCGCGTGGTTCTGCGAATTTTCCAATTATCGATGAATTCCGTTTTATCGTTTTCTCCATTGTCTCTTTCGTATTTTCAGTTTCGATCCCTATTCCGTATCGTATATCTAAATTACCATATGTACTCTTAATCTCCCACTGTTTCACTCAATTCTCTGTATTTCTTTTCGTTCTCATCAATCTCGTGTCCTAAATCGACTACGATTACAGCCGCCGTCACAAACAGCCTATTCGAGCTTCTTCCAGCGCACTGTCTCCGGTGTCTGTCTGGTGTTTCTGTCACCGGAGGAAAATCCGTCATGGCCAGTTCCAAAGCCTACTTCGATCTCTCCAAGGCCGCCATCGACCTCGATGCTTTAAACGAGAAGTCTACCCGACTCGACGACGCCTGCAAGACCGTCAGTCAGATGCATGCGATTCGGCTCTGCTTGGTCTACCGCATTTACCTACGATTCACCTTCTCTACAACCCGAAACGAGCCACCTCGCAGTCTGTTTCCGGATATATCTGAGACTCGTCCGTGTCGTCCAGCTTGTTTTATCGTGTATTAAGCAGTTGTATTTTAAGAAACTATAGTCGAAAGTCGATACTATTGTATATTACAAGACCTTACTTTCAAGTTTCTATACCTGCAAGATGATAGGTTTGATTTACATTTAGAACGATAGCGCGTAATTAGCGGTCTTTCGATGATCTATCTAGTTTGCAAAATAACTTTATACCACTACCTCGTGATATATACTTATATTCTTGATTAAAAATCTCTCGTAACACGACTCGCGCATTCGATCCGATAGGATTAGAGCAGTTATTACGCAAGTTTCTCAATTTGCGACTCGATAATAAAACATTCGTAATAATCAGACAACGATCGAGATATTAGATCCGTGATGGAAACGGATCAAGTCGAACGAACCGAATATGGTAAGGCTGGGTTTTTTTTTTATGAAACGATCAAACGTTCATGAACGAAATTCGTCTGCCCTGAAATTTGGCAAACGATTCGAAGCTATAAAACGTGAAAAGCGACCAACGTTAAATTCGAAATTCATACATTCGTCCAAGATCCGGCGAAACGTTCTCCCGTATAGAAGCAAGGAACGCGAGCTCTCCACTTTCGGCGAAACTGGCATTCCAATACGAAAAGAGAAAAAACTGGAAGACGACGAAAAGCGATAGAGTTTTATTTATTCGAGTGTATTGGAAAATAATTTAGTTTAAGTAAAATTTTGCGCTACTTGAAAATTTTGCACAATCCTGAATGTAAATTAAAAACATACAACGCGAAAAATATTAAACATCGCTTCTTAACGAAGTCTTGAAACACGTTGTAATAACTCATCCATTCGTTTGCGCACCACTGTATCCAAATGTTATTGAACAAACCGACAATGAAGCTAGTTCTATACAAGAACGAAATCTAGAAGGATTCGGGAAAATTCGAGAAGTGTCGGTCGTAGATCGAACAGCGGAAAAAGAAGCGCGAGTAACAGGATCGTCGCCTGTTTTCTCATAAGCTATAGACGAGAAACAAAGTCTAAACGAAAGAAGAAGAAAGGAAGAAGAAGAAGAAGAAGAAGAAGAAGAAGAAGAAGAAGAAGAAGAAGAAGAAGAAGAGAGGAGACCGGCTATAACTTTCCCTCGGCAATCTCGGTTTATAGGGAGCTGGTCGCATGACAATGCGACCGGTACGTCAGGTGGTGTATGCCAGAAGCCTAATTCGAGCACATGCCGCTCGTAAAGCAGAGCTAGAGCGGCTCTCGTCGATCGTACGCGTGCTCGTTCCACGACGCCGGCGAATCTAATTTCGACAAATTGCGAGGCTATAATGTCGGTTCGTGATCGACGGGAAAAATGCGACACCCGTCATCTCCGAAACGGAAACGACGCCCATTATCTCGTCGGCAGATCCTGCCGAGAAGATCAACGTAAACGACTCGCGTTGCAATTTTCCATAAAGCTCGCGATCTCGCTTGATCTGACTTCACTGTTAACCCTTTACGCCACGCTCGTGCGATATCCCGACAATTTACCACGATAGGAGAGAGTTTAGTCGCGACTCTCGTATTTCCGGCGAACAAGTTGAAACGGTGCTGCGTGGATTACGCTGGTTCGCTGATTAACGATATTGGAACGTAGTATCGAGATGAAAGGGGGCTTTTAATTCGCGTATTTTGATCGATCGAAGCGATTCGTAACAGATTGAAGACGAACGAGTTCCTCGACAAACAAAAACACGGTCCTATTTGAAGAAAGAACAAGTGTAGAAAAATATTGACGCTTTTACGGGAGTTGTGTTATTTATAACGATTCGTTCCCTGGAGGTGTAATCTGATCGAGAAGTCAGACAATACTTTCATCTACCCTACGATCACGAAGGGACGAGTGTAGCGTTTTGCTAGGAGCGTAATTTGGCTCAAAGTTAATCGGATGAACATGCCGCTCGTAAACTACCGAAACAAGAGGCAAAGCGTTAGACGAACCCTCATGGTACACGTGACTTGCTCCACCGACGCAATTTCGACGAAAGAATGCTACCAAGTTGCTTGTTGTGCCATTGCGAGAATAACGGACAAGCAACATTGAATTTTACGCGATATTTTGTCTTAATTACGTCATCTATTTCATAGTCTGTATCATATTTTCGAAACAATACCGACTTTTATTCCAGACGGAATATTCCTTTGCTAAAAATTGAATATGCCAGAACGATGAAAAGAAGTCGCGTACCGGAAAACTTGGCACGTCGTGTAATAATTTCCAAGAAAGGTCACAGAACCATCCTCTGCTCCTTGAATCATCTCGAGCCATAATTGCTCGAGTAGAAAGCAACTGGCAGCTAATAAAACGAAAAACTTCCTATTCGCTGAACACTATCAACGAGCCAACAAAGGAACGGTATGGAGTGCAATCGACGTGGTGGCGGCACGATTAAAGAGTTCGTCAACGAGGGTTGGAAGTCGGTGGTCTGGCGACAATTTCACGCGAAAAACTTCAATTTCCCGTAAACTCGACGTCCCTGTAACTTTATTGTCGCGGGAAGAGTGCTGACGAATGAAAAGCCTTGGAAGCCAGGTCGAGATCGGGAACGGGAAAAGGAAAGGCGGTGGCTTTCTCGCGCTTTCTCGGTTGACCGAGGCTGGGTCGAAAATTCTGTCACGTACGCGTCATAAGTTCTACGCGTCTTTAAGTAAGAAGTAACACCGTGTCGGCGTCGCTTTTCTCGTACACTCCAGGCTCCACTTGCTGCGCAACTCTTCTGACGTGGCAGACCTTCGGGGATCACCGCCGAACCGAGCAAATTTCTGAGAGGACAGTTGCCACGCCTATTAACATCACGATAATAATCGAGGAATATACTTCGTAGAGGTTGATCGAAACATATATTCTGACATATTTCCCTGTTTCTGGCTTCTATTTCATATATAACCCCGCTAACATCCTGCTAGAGTATCAAAGTAAAGTTTGACGCTCTCCTCTAACGTCATTGAAAAATCCTAAGCAGAAGCGAAAGATTCCTCGTTCCTCGACCAAAGAAAGGAGATCGGGATCGGTATCGAGTACGATTTTCCAGTCCAAATAGCCAAGGTTGTTCACGCGTGTCGAAAATTTTGTCACGTCCATGTCATAAGTTGTAGCCGTCTTTAAGTGAGAAGCAACGTCGCGCCTTCTCACGTACGGCCGAGTACTCGAGTTGGTAAGTACTCTAGGCTCGATGGAACACGACCGTTCCCTGTTAGTCCAGGCATACATACACACACACACACATACACACAAAATGTGAGAACTAGCTAAAGAACTAGCTCCGAAGAGGAAGAAGTAGAAGGGAAAAGCTTTAACGCGAGATGTTAAAGATCTAGTCGATCTAGCGTTGAGCGTGACCATGGAAACACTATGGTCGGAACTGTTTCGAATCTCCGTAAGGTGGTTGCGTGTAACGATAGGACCAAATTAAATTTCTGGATAGTTATTAATATAGTTCAGTGCAACAACGATATATAAACGCGACGATAAAAATGTAAAACGATTTGTAATTCTCCGTGTAATCGAGTGAAATTAACGAGTATATGTCGAAGTTGATTCCATTGATAGTTGACAGAGGTCGATGGAGGTCGGCGGAGGCCGGCGGAGGTCGGCAGAGGTCGGCGGAGGTCCGTGGAGGTCGTGGGGTGGTTTGGTAGCGCCTTACGGCGGAGTTCACTCGACGAGGAGGTGGTGTGCGACGGTCAGGCGTGGCCAGCATACCAAATCCGCGGAGTATTCTGGTCATGTAACGGCTACGGGTTCCTAGCTTTCCAAGGGAGATACTTCCGTCTTCCTTCAACGACTCTGTTTTACTCGTTCGCAGACTAGCGGCCGCCTCGATGGGTAGGGGAGTATTAATTGGCTTACGAGGCGACACTCATTAGCACTTTGAGTACGAGGGGCTGAGACACCCTCCGAAGGCGTTACTCGACGCTGCTAGCCCGTGTCACGCGCCTTACTCTACATTCTCCCTCCCTCTTTCCTTTGCTACATCTTTTTCGTTCTCCGTCTTTCCCTCTTACACGTATTTCTCCCTTTAATCTTCCCTCTCTCGAGGAAAATCGTCGCCTACTTCCTTTGTGCCCGCGTTTTTCTTTTTCCTTCTTCCTCTTCTCCACTAGGCGTCATATATAGGGGAAATTAGGTAGCTGGATAGAGGTTCGAAAGCAAAGAGATTTGTCGGCATAGGTGGGCCGAGCAAGTTTTTCAAGGGAAGAGTAATTAACTGACTACCGCGTGGGAGTATTCAGGGCCGTCCCGTTTATTTGAGACGTTGAAATAACTGGGGCTTATGAACTGTACCGAATTTGCTTTTGTTAATGAGCAAACTAATGGACTTTTGTACTACCGTTGAACGTAACTTTGGAGATAGAGTGGCTCAACGACTGTGATTTACATGCGAGACTAACCTTCATGGGTAACGTTTAATTTCTCGAAATGAAAAGAATCATAATCCTCGGCGTAAGACAAACTAAAACCTACGATAAACTCAAATATCATCAGGAACGAATACGAACAGAGATCGACCTTTTTTTATCATTTGAACGAAACCTCTTTCTTCAAACAGTTCATTATCGATATACGTTTCGTAGTCAATAGCCGTACATTCACGTAATACGATTCGCCAAGTGGCAAGGATGGTATAGTAACGAACGAAACCTTAATCGGTGGATCGATCTTGATTAAACTTCGATTCGCTCTAAATATCAACCGCAAACGACAGGTATACGTTATCATATGCTAAAACGAATTTAATTGCCTCCAGAAGTTGTCTCGTCTCTTACATCGCCGATTCGTTTTAGCACACTTTAGCGTAATTTAAATCCACCTTGAATCGCACTCTATTCACGGAGTTACTATCGTTGTTATCGTATTTCTGTAGAAAATTTTTACGTACAGTTCGAAGACATTACGAATACCGCATCTGCATCGTCTGATTTTTGTATCAAATTTATCAATTTTACTTGGAATATTTTCTCGAGTAAAGGTTAAATTATCTCCGACAAAAGCCATAGAGAATTCAACGTAAAAAGAATTTTAATAGTATCTCTACTCGTGCAGCATCCTGATTTTATTGGTAAAAACTGGTTGTTCTATCGTTGGTTCCAGCGCCCCTCTTAACACAGCTTGAATACGTTTCGTCCTATATTCGCTCGGCAGTTAAGTAAAAGAACCACGGTTATCCCCACGGAGAGAGACTATCGGAACGTCTTTCTTTCCTTTTACCCCATCTTCCCCCTTTTCTTCTAGCGTACTATATAACCAGCCACTCTTCCCGGTAGCGGTTGTTCCGCGTAGATCGCGCGGTCCAGCAAATTGCATCCAGACATCGGCGGACCGTCCCAATATTATGTAAAGTATCCGGGGCGTAACGTCGATCGGCATTTTGCCGGAAAATATAGCAGCAGTCGGTTTGTAGGAATGAGACAGGATTGTGGGCACGGGATATTTCGTGGTTCCCGTGGATTTGCACTGCTGCGGTCGACCCGATACTCCGAACTCTCAGTAGATCCAATTTGATCGGAAGACCGCAGCGTCTACGGTCGACCTTCCATACAGTCGGACAATGTGTGTACACTATGCACAGGGAGAGACGAACCCCTTCTCCTCTTTCTCTTCTATGGCCTGATTCGCTTATATCCTCCTTTCTCTGGTCTGTGCCATCGTCGCTGCTCGGCTCGGTACAAAGGTGAAACCGACTATAGACAGAGAAAGGAATACATATACGCTGGAAGATGGTAAGAGACAGGTTCTCCGCTTCATAGACAATGTTGCTCGATAAGGTATTGTTCCATCGCGGTCTTCGAGCTGTACGAGCTTCACCCTGGTTACATTACCGTCGCCGTCACTCTCCGCTACCCTCGTCGTCTGCAATTTGCACTTTAGACGAACACCCGGCCCGTGCATTCTACGAACGCGCGATAGGTTTCGCAGGGCAACTTGTCGCTTTTCCATAACATCCGTAACATCCATAATATTCTACGATATTTTCTCACCGTTTCGTTAACCATTATTTAGCTTCTGCCTACATTTTTCTGTTCTATCCTTTACACTTTGTACAGTTGCAGATAACTGAGAAGCTCGGGTAGAAAGTTAGCGTATTTCGTATCATCTTGCGTTCGTTAGGAACGTACGCGTGCGTATAAATACAACGGCGAATACGTTGCAATCTCGTCACCGACGACGATAACGATGGTAACGTTTTCTCGATTAATCCCTGACTGTTCGCGAGAATCGTGGAATTTATCGCGACACTTACCGTACCTTGTCCGGACGCGCTTTCGCGCGAATTATTGGCCGAAGTGGACACGTTTCAAATATACACGGTCTGTTGGGAGCCGTAAATCCTCTGTCTGCCGGATGCTGTATCGCACATTGACAAGGGAAATAATGGATATGTGTAGTTTCGAGCTCTCGGCCGAATAACGCGGTGGAAAAATTAGGCGGTCTTTTGTACATGTTAAATGGTGCGGAATTTATGTTTAATTTTCGAGCTAATGGGAAATAGTAATGGGGGTAATAATGTATGGCTATTATGGTCGCAATTCCCAAGATTTAGAATGTTGCAAATGTTTCGAAAACGTTGCATAGACCTCGCGAAATTATACGTACAGTTACCTCTATTTTACGAGAAACGCAGAATTTTCTGTACGAATTTGGAACTCGATATCAAAACTTTCAGAGTTCGAATATCGTGAGTAGTTGTAATTAACTTGATTAGTTTGGTTTTGAGTTCGAAGAAGCTTCGAGAAAAATGGGTCAAAATCGCGCGAAACGCTGAACCCGGCAGCAGTGCCGTTTCACGCGACGCGACGCGCGTATTTGCGAGACGACGACGACGATTTCCGTGGCGCCTCGCGATATCGACATGACCGAAATTTCGCTGGGGCCAGCACGGCGACGCGACGCGACGCGACGCGACGCGACGCGACAGCTTGGAGACGGCACGGCGCGCTAACTTGATGAACCATTGTCCGGTCGATCGCCGTTACCAGCG
The DNA here is from genome assembly GCA_014737525.1 of Bombus difficillimus. Taxonomy (NCBI): domain Eukaryota; kingdom Metazoa; phylum Arthropoda; class Insecta; order Hymenoptera; family Apidae; genus Bombus; species Bombus difficillimus. The sequence continues at coordinate 1,493,158 of JACXIT010000214.1, forward strand.
AAACGCTCTTCCAACCATCGACCGCGACATATCTGTTTCTCTTATTTCTTTTTTATCGCTCGTGATTTATCGTTATTTTAAATAGCTCGCTCGGGACCGCGAATAATAGCGGAATAACGAACGCGATGAGTCGATACCTTAGACAGAGTTGCTCGTCTCGACACGTTCGGGACGGTTAGCAATGGGATTAAGTACGACGCAAGTAGGCTCGAACCTGAGTATAAAATTTCGAATGAAAGATATTCTCATAGATGAATTGAACAGAGAAAATAATTCTTTACGAGTTAGCTTTCAAGAGCGCCTACTTTGACCCTCTGTAACAAAAATCCAATTTGCTCGTTAGAGAAAAACATTGTACGTGAAAACGAATTCGTACGTGTACATAGAAGAAGATGAAACATCATGTTACGGATGATAGTAATCGAGTCACACGATACGAAACTTTTATACCGGAATTGGTTTGAATTCGTAACTACATAGTGAACTTGATCCCGTCACTAGCGACGGTGCACGTGACGCCGGAACCTGCCGACCTTCGACTACAACTCGCAATCATGCATCGATGACTCAAGAAGCCGTTTTCAACCGCATTCACTGGGATTTTTATCGAAAAAGGAAACGCGACCGGCTGACTTTTGTTGCGTCGATAAATCAGACGATGGAATGCCTCGACGTGGACTCGAGAAACGCCCACGCTTTGAAGGGAAGTTTGTCTTATTGGAGCGTATTTGCTTAGTCGATGGATGGAGAAGTTCGCTCTTTGCGAACGCAAGGCGATGGATGATACAACGTCCGTCTGGATGTTTTCATTTTTAAACGGATTGGAACGAAGTCAGCGAACAATCGCTGGAACAATGTACGGACAATTTTTGTCCGAAAACGTTTCGATCGACTCAAGTTTCGAGGTTAGAGGATTCGGGACGATTGAGCTATATCGCAATAAATTGACTTGCTTAACTACGCTTTTTTTATTCATTATGTATTGTCGAATTATACCTACAATTCTTTTAAAATTTTTCCAGTTACTATTTCAGTGAACGTTTCGCCTCTATCTCTATTTCTGACTTGATCTATTAGCCGATTCGAATCGACGCGCAACCGTTCTACCAATTCCTAAAAAATCCAATCGATCTTGCTTTACGGTATCTGTACACGGAAATACCGTTGTGTATATAATAGCTAGAAATACGAACGAATAAATGGAGCATCGTGCATATAAACATACCGGCAAAAGGGAAATTGATTCTCTGGTACGAGGAACGAATCCGTTAAACCACGCCATAGAACCACGGATAAAATTCAGACCATTTCCTCCTAATTCGTTGCCCGAACAACGAACGGATTTCAGGTTCACAAAACGCTTCATAATCTACCTCTCCAAAAATGCCGCGCTTTATCCGTCACACTGTGGTCCGTGAAAAGGGGACTGTGAAATAACAGACGAAGAGATAGAAAGAAGGACAAAAAAAGAAACGAAAGAAGCAATTAAAACAATCGTCAGATACGAGAATTACGAGCGTCGCGTCGTCGAGCTTTCGGAAAATATGTCACGAATGCTCGTAAAAATGTGTCCTGTGACACAACGGCGACCAGTGTTGCTATTTTTTTCAAAATCATCGTGCGTGCCATCGTTCTGTCGACTAATCGTTTTCTTTCTGAAACATTAGAATGTGGCCAAAACGACCTGTTAAGAAATTGGTGACAAGTCGTTTCTACAAACGCGATAGCTGGCAATTTTCCATTTCCAGAACAACATAAATGTATTAGGTACTACCGTATAAACTAATTTTACGCCTAGTACATAAAGTTAGAAAGAAATTATAGAATTAGAATTTAATAAGAACGAGCGAAACATCGACTTTTAACGTTAAGCCGTGGGCTTGACACGGGTATCGTATGCACTTGGAAAGGGATGATACCGTCGACGGTCGGTTTATCGCATCCACAGAAATATACAGAATTCGAAGGAATCCGCCATTCCACGTAGCACGGTATGACGAACGTGTTGCGGGGAACAGCGGTCCCGAACGTTACATATTGACGAGTCTGTGGGTCTGAGTCTGTCTCTCTTGCCGGTTCGTGCCAGAGAAGAAAGAAGGAAGAGATTGGAAGACCAAAGAAAAGCAAGATAGAAAGGCGCAGAAGACGAGACAGAGGAGGGAACGGAGAGGAGACACGGAGAGAAACGAAGAAACGCCGACGAGAATCTTCCGTAGTGCAGCCACGTAGTCGCCGTTTGTCGATCGTACCGCAATAATTCCTTATTGCTCCTCCAACTCCCAACCTGACCCTAACCCTAACTCCTTCCTTTCGTCTCCCCCCCCCCCCCCCCCCCCCCCCCCCCCCCCCCCCCCCCCCCCCCCCCCCTCCCCCTCCCCTCACGCCTATAACCTTCTTCCATCCTCCTACTCCCGATTTTCCGGCCAGATCCACCTCCTCTCTCTAGATTCTCTTCTGTCACTCGCGCGAGCAACCAACTCTGCCTTTCATCATCTTCAACTTCCGTTAGGGAGAGCCGCCACGGTTGAGTTTTCGAAGATTAACAGAGGGAAACTATTAAATCTATCGCGACAAGGGGAACAAGGTGAACCGATAACGCGATTCGTATCGACTCGTATAACGAGGTAGTAATTGCAACCACTTCGATGCCAGCTTGATCGCCAGCCTTGTCATTTACTTCGAATCCTGTTAATCTTGGTGCGTTTGTATGCATGGCTGTGGTATATCGATTTATTACTTTTCCCAATGATAATTGTAACGCGTGGTCGTACGAAAGGGAATGCAACATTAGCAACGAAAGGGGCTCTTCTTCGTCTTTAATGTTTCGAGCGGCGCGTTTAAACGATCCGCGAAGCGATTCGATCGGCACAAGGAAATTAAACTGACAGGTTAGGAAAATTTGAATGGTAAAAGAGGTTGACTGGAATGTTTGTAGCGAAATTTAGACAAAAAAAAAAAAAGTTCATACACTCCGAGGCGTACAAGCGCGCCCGCCATTTGACGCTTTGCATATTTTAATCATTGATCTGAACAGATTCGAGTAAAACCATACGTATATATTCTATGAAATATATATTACACTCGTGTCGATTATTAATTATTTAATTAAACTCTAGTAAAATTAATAAGGTCGCTTTGTACCGGTATACCGCGCTATTCTTCAGACTGCATATTCTTTTTGATTACAAGATGAAACGTCGAACGTTCCATTTAATAAATTGAAAATAACCTCTATACCCAGATACAAAGAACACGCGATCTTTATCGAAACAATTCTTTCATGCAGTAAACCAGTAATTAAATTCTGTCAAGCTAACTGTATTGCTCTGTCGGAAACACGATCGATAACTTAGAAACCACACTTTCGACAAAACAAAATTGAGATTCAAAGTTCTTGGACCAACTCCATATCGTATAATCGATGATAATGGTAAGATAGCGCCAAACCCCATAAGGTATCTTTCGTTAAAAAATCAAACGCCTTTACGCCGTAATATCGCAGACGCGAGTAGCCAAGTAAATAAATTAATTCGATAAAATCGCGCCATTCGTCCTTAAGCTGGACAAAACACGCCCTCGGCAAGAGAAAGAGACGTCTCAGCAGTTACGTGGCTAACAGCAAGGTCGTCCTTAGTCCGAGATGATATCTATCCCGCCGTTCTTTCGAGACTATACATTTTTATTTTCCTTTTTCTCCCCGCCTTTCCTTTCCATTCCCCCTCCCTGTCCCCCAACCCCCGCCTCCTCTCCGTCTGGCTCTGATTTCTCGTGGAACTTAAATGGAGCTCGTAAATTAGGGTGGCTGCGCGACAACTCTTACGCAATCGAGTGCCATACGTTCGCGAAAACGACGTTCAACCGATTTATATGCGAGTACAACCGTTCGTCTTTGTTTCACGATACGACAAAAATCGAATCGCGCGATTGTCCAAGCTGTTAACCGAGAAAAAGTACTTGTCCGATCGCCCGGACTGCCAAGTTCTCTTGGTTACAATAATTTCCTTATCCGATAGAAGAATATAGGAATAAAGGGAGAAACGTTGGCCGCGCATGCGCGGAATTTTCTACTGCGTGCACTCGTTCTACCGCAAGGCATATTCTACCGCATAGCATATTCCACTACCGCTGTCATACCGATAATCGTTTTTAAACAGGGCAAGGAGAGTTCTTTGCTTTGTAATCAAACATTTCGAATACAGTCCGTATAAAGATACAGGCTAAGGCTATAGGAGTACAATTTATCGAGCATATTCTCGGTTAAACGGTTAATTTCATAGTTATAGAAGTTTCGTTCTTGATCAAAAAACGACCCGATAACGAGTTAAATTCTGGTTAGTGGATGTAAAGGTGGTGCGCGACCGACAAACCGTAGGCGAAAACTCGTGAGTACCACCCACGTCTCCAACGCGACGCGTCAATGACGCTAAACATGGAGAATGACATTGAATATAAATGGACCGTTTGAACGACGTGCTCGAGTACCGCGGAGCTCGTATAGCACCGGTTCTATTTCTCTTTCCCTTCGTTTTATTATATTAGTATAACGCGAGGGTGGTTCGAAGTTCAATAACAATACCAGTCGCGCGAGATACAGCGAAAGTGGAACGTTTCGTTACTTACGTTCGAAAAGGCTCGACGACGTCGCTTTATACGTTTAAAAAACAATGCAGAAGCAGATTGGATGTTGACTTACCTGAAACAAAAAATTAGGTTTTTTGTTAGATAGCATTCTCGTAAACGCAATGGTAATTTCATTATACAAGTTGTTCGAGCAAGTCTTTGAAATTTGCGGTTACTCTAATTCGGAATGAAATCTCGCGATCAGGAGAATCGTACAAAAATTTGGAAACGACTCCTAAACAAAAAATGCTAGGAATTTTATACGAGAAGCTTGCTCTTAATTCCAAATTTCTACTCGGGAAGATTCGAAATCACCTTTGAATTACTCAATACACCAAATTAGAATCGCTGGAAACATTATCACAGAAGGTTACGTAACGAGTTTCGAAAATTCTGCTTTCGCGTCCTCGGATCTGACGCGTTTAACTCGATCATGACTTCGTTACATGACGAGGAAAAAAGAAAAACTGGTCGAATGAGCGTAAATATTCCTTATCGATGAGGCTCACGTAGACGGTAACGAGGAGAATCGTTCTACGGCATGAGATATTTTATCGTTCGACAACGATGATAACGTGATCGTGCGAAAAAAATGATAATCTTTCGTCGTCCCGTCGATCGTCGCGAAAAAAGAGCAACCAACTCGACGAAGCCATATAATTGCAGACCGTTTCAATTTTTCCTGTTAAACGTCGTTTTAATGTCCGGTGGGTTGACAACGCAACACTTCAGAAACGACAACTTTATCGCCGCCGTTAATTACTAATCCGCCGATACGAGAGAACCGTGGCCGTGCGTTTCGTTCCGCTGAAATTAACGTATTCGCTCGACCGGATTATTTGATGAATTTCATCGACGATTAGATTACGTTGCGATTTCGATAATTTTACTCTTTTTCGAGGAGGTAAGAAAATTCCGCGTAACCTAGAACGCAATAAGTTTCAAGATCAAAGCGACACGAGTGTATATCAAGTATAAAATTATTTTACTTGATCGTGCATGAAAATTCCTTCGTCGATGCTTCGGCAATTTAAGCGTTATTTTAAGTCTTAAGACACTTACATACGAATATCTTTGATAAACCAACCGTACTTATACATTATTCGGAACGAATTATACTGCACGGATTAGTCCATTTCTTACGTCACGTTCAACCGACATTTTACTTTAATTTTAAATTCTCGGTATTCATTTATACATACGTTACACTTTGCTGTGCTGTTATAATAACATTTAATCGCATTCCCCTGTTAAATTCATTCGTATCAATCTACAATCCTTTTTACCTCACGTTTAAAGCAACGCTCTTATAAATATTTTTGTTTAAAGAATGCCGAGATAAGATAGGAACAAGAAGGTCTATACAAGCATGCGAATTCACTCAATGGTATACATATTTCGTAGATCTATGAAAGGAGATAGACACTTTAGCGTAGAGCTGCAGCTTTATACCGTTAACGTCCTATCTTCAATTTTCGGATTTCCTCCCCTTTACAGCAAATTTATAGGTCGGATGAAGAAGCGCGGAGAGGAATTATAATCTGTACACTGCTCGAGAATACAGATCGTTGTACCGAGATTAAACGGTTTAGAATTCATCGTTTTTTTCGTTAATCGCGAGATCTATCGTTGCAGGGAAGATATCGCCGACGATAGAAAGATCTTATATCTCGTTTCTACCTCTGGGGCGACTAGTCGTTGATAGTGTAACCTCTTCACGATTCCAAGTGGTCGCTATGCCATTCGTGACTCTCGTGACGCATATACGCGACTCTTGGATTTTTTGGTCTCAGTGCTGGAACTTGTATGTAATATCGAATGTAGCTTTATTTTGACGATGTCGAGCAAGTGAAAAATTTCAAATCGATAGCACAGAATTTTCTCTACTTTATTATCCAGCATATAGTCTCAAATAAATGGGTATACGTTTGAAGAAAATTGAATTCAAGAAAAGAAAAAAAATAAAGAGTGGGAACTGAAAATCATATCAAAAGCATTTGCGACACGCGAGATGCTTTAGCGTGAAATATATTATATCGCTAAGATTTTGTATTCGCGAACAGTAAACCGAGATATAATGTTTCTACCTTGTAGCTGGTAAGTATACCGGCAACAAAATCAGAATATTAGCAATCGGAATTGCTAGTTGGAATTAGTCATGCGCAAGGCGGCCAATGGCGACGAAGCAGATTTCGTCCGACTGATCGAACGAGCTTCGTATTTTCCTAAACTCTACGAACCGATGAGGAACGAGAGCGTTTCTACTACCGGGTTTCCAGTTCCTTCGTTTCTGCTTGCCTTAGACTTACGCGGATATTGAAACGAATAACTCGGCTGAGTGTGCTAAATAACAGGTGAGCGAGCAACACGATGAAACGTTCTGGGTGAATACGGGCTCTGTCACGAAAGCGTTCAACAGCATGTCGTAATAAGTATTAATGGGACATGCGTACGTTGCGAAAGCTTTATTATAAACACGAAATACGTACCAAAGAATCGTGAAATATTAATGTCATTTGAATCGAATATATCTAAATTCCTCTGCTTTTACGTCGATCTGTTGTTGAAAGGTGCGCTTATCAATGGCTATATAACTGCTATTATCGTAATCTCGTTGTAAATAAAGATCGTCGGAAATACAATACGAGGTATTGATATAATTAATAAAAATGAATAAAAATGAGTAAAAATTAATAAATCGATAGAAATATAAACTTACGAGTATTTGGAAATTCTTTCTTTCTTTCAAAATTGAAGATTCAAACTTCCTATGTTCTATCGCAAATTCTAAAATCTCTCAAAGTTTCTGTACCTGTACTATAACCTTTTCTCTTATCAATTCGGTACGAAACGAACGAATCTTTGGTAACCTTACACAGTCTTTAAACCTAAACCAATATAAAAGAGAGAGAGAGAGAGAGAGAAAAGGAAAAGCCGAGGGAAAAATAATATACGCGATGGTACGATAGCGTTTCGTTGTATGATACATTATCGGGGCAGGAGAGAACTTTTATACCATGCGGAATTGCGCAGTACACGGTGGACTTGGCCATAAGCTTCATTGCGTAATCCTGGAACATTTTATTGCGCGTGGGAACGATGTGTACGTCATGTACCGCATCGGTTTTAACAAGGATGGCCATCGCCGTGACTGTTTGCGTCCGTGTGTCTTCCGACGATCAATAAAAAACGCTCGCCACGATTTATCGAAAGCTCGGACGAGAACCTGCACTGAATTACCGAACGGTCGACCGACGACGGATTAATTACACCCACTTTCACCCTGTCTCGCGGTAATTAGAGGTAAGTCGGGATTAATCGTTGCTTTTTAAAAGCCCGCCACAGAGTCGTCAGGACAATTAACTCTTCGCGAGCGTAATTCACGCGACTCGCCAATGGATTAACTATTACGAAATTGTGTTTTAAAACGAACAATAGAAATCGGGTTTACCAGTGAAACAAGTCCGGCTACGCGTTACCGCTATCGTATAATTAAAAGCGATATTTTTCGATATATCTATTCTGCGTCGACGTTTCGGCTACGCGTTGTATGAAAAAATATTACAAATAAAGCTTACTTCGCGTATCGACGGGGAGAACTTCTTTACGACGCTGTTGTTCCGAAGATTTCGATATAACTTCTTTCCTTTTAGAGGAGCGTGTCTTTCTTCCTTCATCGAATGTCCAGTAAATCTCCTATACAACGCTCGCTACGTTATCATCAAAAAGATCCCTCACGACCACACAGAACCACAGAGATCGGAATGGCGAATGACTACGTAGCTCGGCTGTCGACGATTCTAAAGTCTTTTACGATACAGGCGTGCGGTTGCTCTATAATTTTGTTCACATTATCCCAAAGACAAAATAATCAAGAATTTCGCTAAACGTATAATTCTCCGCGATTTTATTCGTTCCAACCAGACGAAACGAAGCACGCGAGACGCGAAACAATACTGATTCCTTCGAAACTACGACGTTACGCATTGGTATAAGGTCGTCGTGTACAACAACAGAACTTTATGTCATCCAAACATCCATCGTCAGTGCGCCTTCCAACAAGCATGTTTACATTTACTTCGACAAATTTCCGCGATAGGAAAAAAAGTTTCGTATACGTTCAACCAGAGAAGATTCCAAACGATCGTAAATGGATCTAAATATCAGACGTAGAAAAACAAACTGTGCAGTTAGTTTATCGACATCATAAATACGATAAATGTTGGTAGATAAATAACGTATCTCTGTTGCTTGCATTATCTCGTTGTCATTGTTCGATGCTAAAATAGAATGGACAAGAAATAGATGTCAATGCCAGAAAAGCGCGATAAAACGCTATTGCAGTTGATAAAGGAAAGAATGGTTGGCGTAGGCGCGAGAAATGCGAATTTTATTGCAAAAGACGTCACTAGAGTAAATGGAGTGTCGCATCGATCTATCAAAAGATCTGCATTGTTCCAATAAACTGCGATACAATTACAAACTAGCAGTTATCGATCAACGAGTACAACGCAACGTACGTAGTTATACGCGAGCGAATACATCCAATTCATAGAAATAATAGTAAAATAAAAGCGATTGAAATTGTATCGCTTGGTTACTACGACATCTCACAGCGTCGATAACTGTGTCGATCTTTACGCTTATCGACGCAAAACGAATTTATATCGTTTCTCTCGAAATAATTAACGGAACCTCTGCCGTTTACGTTTTCCGTGTAAATCATGTTTGGCCCTCGAGAGAATCAATGACAGCGCCACGAGCGGCAAAACCGTGCTTGTCGTCGCGAGTGACGCGATAATAGCATCTTATCTTTCGCTAAATCCGATTTACCGATGAAGCTGATGCAAACTTTCGCTCGATACTGGACACTAAAAACGCGAGCAACCATCTAGAATACCTTAACGCTCGTTTCTTCCATTGAGCAATTTATATTTAAGTTTTAAAAGAAACAGTACTAAAATCATCGTAAAAGTTTCGGGCCCGTAATAAACGACGCCAAGCTATTGGCTAGCTGAAAGATTACATAAACCAGAGGAGATAACTCAAAGATTAATTAAGTCCAAAGACGAAGCAGTAAAAGTATACATCGACGTTTTTAATGCTTCCGAAAAAGACGTCTATTACCAATTTACGCGAGTTACCACGGATTATCGAGACTTTTTCCCTCCTCTTTGAAAATTGGAAAAAAGAACCAACTTTAACTTCGCTCCGTTTCAAATTAACTGGTAAAGGGGTTTCGAGATACTCGAATTCGAGTTCTTTAAATTCAGGTAACTCGACTGGTCCGAATAAGGTTTGACCACGTGGAAAACGTATGACCCGTTGAGAATACGAGATCATTGTTCGAAAAAGAAGCAAAGCCTCGTTTGCTTTTGATTTCTAGTTACGCGTTACCTGCTAACAAGTATCTCATTTGCAAGCTTTATGCTTAGCTGATATTATGGTACAGCCATACCAGTTGCATAAGAATCGCACGCGCTATTTCCACAGGAAACTTACCGCGACTCATCGCCACGGGAATCCAAGCCAAGAGAAATACATTAAGTACGCTTTACATCGAGTTCGACCGTGTTTATATTTTATCAGCTGTCACCGTGCACAACTGCACGGTGAAAAATATATGAATACTTGTACGTGCTTCGAAGCGTAAAGCAGACCTCGCGTTAATTAATTACTTCAACAGATTGATGGTGCGCGCCAAAATGGCGGAAGCGATACTATCCGTTTATCGTTATCGGTCTCTGATAAAAATAAAACGACCTTGCAGCAAATCGCGCTCCAGTTGAATTTTACATAACTGTGCAAGAAAGTGACGTTCGAATATGGTGTCACACTGATAACGGACAAGAACGAAACGATATTAATTCGATCAACGAACGAATAACGATCAACAAATAATTTAGCAAATATGTTACAATTTTATGCTCGAAATCGATAGTTTATTATTGTATCCACGTGAACTTAGAATGAAATGTATAACTACATATTCGTAGTATAATATTTTCATCGCAGGACGACTGGTAATAATCTCTAACAGATATTCGAAGATAAAATTCTGAGCGAGCGAAAATATTCTCTGATAAAGACATTCGGATGAAAAGACGGATACTCGTATCCGTTTGTTATTTGTTCCGATTCCACAACTCGTTGCGCTATTTTCTTAATTTCAAAATAACGCGCTTAAATCTTCTAATTAATCGGTTACTTCGAAAAATCTTTATCTCGTTTTAACACGTGGATACGTATTTTGAAAAAAATGAGCAATCATTTCCCGGAAAAGGTTAGCGGAGCAAAAATTTAATTAACCTATTCAATTTAGCTTTCAGAGATAAGGGGAACTTAAATTTTCTTTCAATTTCAAAATGGCAAGGTGCCCGTTAAAAACCATAACAAAAGCATTTATTCATTTCCATCAATTTCAGTGGAAAGCGAAGAATCTCGCCCCGCCGCGCTGCGGCAGTAGCTGTCCTTTACACTGGAACGCTTTCACGCGGATATTTCCGGTTAAGTGCGAAAGGTCAACTACGTAGCGCGGACTATTTCAACGCAAGAGAGGAAACACCTCCGAGCAGGTGTTTCGTTAATACGCGGTTCCAAGAGTACATTGGGGAAAGACACGCGGCTAGGGATTTAGGAAGGCAAAAGGAATGACGAGAAAGGGGATGGAGGGTGGCCGATAAGCGATAATAGCTCGGCCGTCCCGCTACAATTTGCAATTATTGCATTTCCTGGTAAATGCCTTGTCCTTCTACTCTATGGCACAGCGAACTCTTTTAGAAAGGAACGGCTACGAGAGCGTGATTGCATCGGGATTCCATTGAACGACTTTACGAGCCGGACTAGAATTCGCGCGAAAAAATTCCGCGCGAAAACCAATGGAGTTTACCGAGATTTGCGAACCTTGGTGAATGGAGTCTATGTTCCGTTTGAGAAACGGAGCAAGTCGAGAGGAACGTGAGGTTACTTGACATTGTGATTTTTTTTCATTATCAAAAATTGGTATTGGCTTGATATACGCGCGTGACACGTTCTTCTTTCTCTAGTAAAAGTCTAATTACTCGCAGTTCCTTCAAAATACGTCATACGTTCGATATATTTAAAAAATGTGTATATCAAACGCTTATGTCGTAAATTAGTTTCTATAATACCTATTGTCTGACAATATTATAGCGAATCTCCTTCAGCTTGAAATTGGTGCGCGATATGTACTATTTAGACGCGTAATTTCGCACGAACAACCTAATAGTTCCATCATATTGGAATCTGACTAATCGTGAACGAGATTACTCAAACCAATCAGGACAACTACACTAGTCAAGTTAAAAAGAACAATAGATTTCGATATAGCACGAACGATTCGAAGCGGCTGAAAGAACAAGCGAGAAAGCTAGCTGACGTAACGAAACGTACGAAAGAGTGAAAAGAATATCCTTCGTCCGTTTCTCGATTAATTCTTAAAATTCTCTATTAAGGAGATCATTGTAAATTCCGTAATTCAAATTGCCATTGAACGCATCTTCCAATTACGTTCAATCGTCTGTGTCGTATCGGAAACAAGCATTCACGGAGACAGATATGATAATTGTGGTCTGTCTGATACTGTCATTGATACCTATTCAGTTCTGGACGCGTTGTACGACATTGTAGTAGCAGTTGCAATTTCGTTCTTACAAGGACAATTCGTTCCTCTTATCACGATTATCACGACGACGATACCTTGAAGATAAATAATGTCTGTCGTGAAAGTAAATAAACCAGGCAATGTCGTGTTTAGAATTCAAAGTAAACTAAAGATAGGACACGTATATAATTTATTTTCTCGCTGCAAAAATTTCTTTCCGCCCCAAAAGGCAATTTCTTAAGAGAGACTACATGAAAGGAACTATCGCGTTATGAAAGCAAAACAATGTCAAAACGGCATATCATTTGTCGCTTCTTCATAGGTTAAAGAACCGGTCATAATAATTCCAACAAACTGGAATAACCCGAAATAACATCGGTACGTAAGTTATATCGTGTTTAACCTGTTCCGATGTTCTCGTCGCAAAATTCTTGTTTTAAGGGAATTCCCGATAGACCAAGTCCGAATCATCTAAACCGATCCTATGCGCGAGAGGGGCGAGCAGCGATCGGTTAAAATCGAATGCACGGAACGGTTCCAGTTGGCCAGTAGCTACTACCACTTTTGGGATTAGCGGTGTTTGCAGGAAAAGAGTATAAAATGTGCCAGAACCACGGGGGAGAGAGGCGTGTAATTACCACGAGTGGGCTATCTACTTATCTCCGGCTTTCGCGGTCGCTGAAGAGGACCAGCTTGAAGAAGAAAGTATCTTTTTCGCGGGCAGAGGCCGACCGTGAAAAGAGTCTACAACACGAGCTACGAAAATGTACGAGTTTCTTCTTGCTGCTGATAAAATTCAATTAATTCGATACCGTATTAGACATTCGATAATAACTTACATACTAAATTACTATATGATATTACTGCTGTTCCAACACCAACTTAAATACTAAATTTTGAACTATAAAGTATCCAATTTTGTCTCGCAAGTACAATTAATCCGGCAAAGAAATATTAAACTAAATACTCTATGTACGTAAATAGAAATCAATTAATGCGTAATTGATCGATCTGCTACCACGGTTTGCTACCTTCGACGCATTCCTTTATCCCTATTTCTACATATGTATAATGCATGGATAGGCACCTAACTAGTTGAGGAGTTATCGCGAAGCAAGTATACGCGTCGTAAGATAGCACCGCTCGTAAAAGCGACTATAAGAAACTTCGCGGTTACTTTAATTAAAAGGGCTACGAAATAATAAAAAAGGTTAACGAGAAGCGAAGCGCTCGCCAGACGACGGCTATGGAACGACAACCAATGAGAGACGCTCGAAATGAATGCGATTTGGTGATATCAACCCTTTTATTATTATTGGCCCTTATAATATCACGCGATCAAGTTTAGTCGTGAAAAACGTTATTGGTATTTTTTTGGATGATTGACTCACGCTTGGTAAGGGAACAGTTGGAACCCGCGCTCGTCGATTTTAACGATTACATAGGAAATAATGTTTCATCTAGATCAAAATAGAAGTGACGTGTTTTTGATTTATTCACTGACTATTAGTAGGCAGTGTTGTCCACTTTAACGATTAAATATGTTTCACGAGTTGATCGAAATTTTCACTTCGACGTGGGGTAAAATACGAAGAAAGCAAAGTAAAATGTTACTTTAACCAGTAAATGCAATCCAGCTTTTTAACGACTTTTATCATACACTTTTTAACGCTTTGAGCACTGTTAGCGCGTATATGGGCTCAGAGCAAGAAGGTCCCTTTGGCTCGTAGCCGCATATATGCGTATGTTGCGTTTAAAGTGCGTTCAGATTGTTGGCAAAAAGTAATTACTTTCTAGCAGATACGGGGACCGTAAGTGTGCATCTGCTATTTTGTCATACCGTATACAGGCTGTACAGATAGTTATGTCTCGTCAGTTATAAAAAAAGAGAACTCTTCTTTCTTGTTAGGAACATTACGGAGATTCGCATTACGTTACTCTTATCTAATTAAGAACGTTACAGAGATTCATAAAAGATAATTACAATTTGTTTATAATTGAATAACAATTACAATAATTAGAAGTAAAATATTCGATGAAATCGATAATAGGTTAAAACAAAATTACAGCTGGATATAAAATTGGATAAGTTAACACGTTACATGCTACGTGGACCACTGACGAGTAAGAAGTAAAACTCGTTCGACGAAGTTTGCCATCGAGTAAGGGTTAGCGGGAGAATTTGTTGAGAAGATAGGGTGGACGATCGACGCCAGTTGTTTGGACACTGTAATCTTCGTTGTCTCCACTCGGGCGTCGTTACGCCACCATAAAGCAGTGTTGATCGAGTTGATCTTAGGGTTTATATGCTTGTATGGCTACGCAGGCAACAGTCTTACTCAGGAATTGTGTTCTGGGTGGATGAATATAAATTCCCGTAGGGAAGGATGGTATGCGACACTTTCGAATAAACAAAAAGACAGAAAAGACGGAGAAAGTTGGTTAAATATTAAATGAATTGCTAAAAATTTCAGAATTTAAATAACGGATCTTTTGAAGCGAATAAAGAACGAGCCCTTGGAGAACTAAAACATCGTGGATAGACGTACATTTTTTAGGGAATTGAAGAAACAAGTATATCGTTAAATATTTGGGGAATTCAATTGGTAGATGAAACATAGATATCAAGTAGAAAAACGAAGTAGAAAAGGTCACTGTAATTTGTTAATGAAATTAGGAATTTAATTACTGCGACTGTGAACCCGTGGAGCGGCATGATTAATTATATACTCGATGCTCGCGCTCTTGGGAGTACTTTTCGACTTCGATGCTACAAGGTGACGTAGCCGTGCATGGTGAATTTGGTCTGATACATTTAAAACGAGAAAAATTCCATAAAACGATGAAATTCAAAACTTCTCTTTTAGCATAAAAGAAATTAGCCACATTAACATGAAAATTTAATACAACATGTCACTGAACAGGAATTATCGATATCTAAAAATTTAAATTTTAGCACTTTGGTGATTATATTCGATTATTTCATCGATTATCGATTACGAACGAAAAATTTAACATTCCATCTATGCAACTCGTATGACGCAGAACATTCATCGTTACGCCCATTATCACCGAGTACTTGACTATCAATCGACGTACTGTATTATTAACACCAACTTCGCTAGATATTTCACATATCACTTAAACACTCCATTAAACGGCAAAGTCACCCCAACAAACTACCCTCGTTCCTTCGTTTCTCCGCCAAAGAAACGAAAGAAAAAAAAAAGGAACGAGCCGATAAAAGCGGCGAAGTCGTTCGCTAGCAGGCCCGATGAAAGCCCAAAGGAGAAACAAAAACCGTGAGGGGTGACAGGAGGGGTTAGGAACAAGTGGGTTCGAGTAGCTGGGAAAAGGGAGCGAACGAACCTGGTGAGAAACGAGAGAAAGAGAGAGAGGGAGGGAGAAAGAGAGAGAGAAGCTCGGTTGATGGAACGCGCGGAAATGGAATGTAACTAGGAAGGTACGACTCTTCCTAATAACGTTTCCACCGGTTCCAGTGCGTTAAGTGACTGCCGGCGTGATTTTTATCGCGTGGGTGTTATTTCGTTCGAGCGACGAACACCGTTTGTTAGCCAGTCAAACAGTCGCGCTAATTGCGACCGTTTCGCACGCTGTTCCTTCTTCTTCGCGCTTTACGACGGTCTCTAGGCACTCCTTCCTCGACGCGATTTCATACACTCGCGAATATGTCTTTTAGGCGACTCGACCAGTAATGCTAGGCAGCAAGGATTTAATAATTCATTCCGCGAGTTTCAAATTAATCGAAATGATTAGGAAATGCTTCGCGTTGTTTTACGTTATCCGTCGCACATCGCTGCCTCCGTTAAACTGTCGCTCTGAATCGCTTACTTTTTAAATAAAATTAGTCGTTAAAATTTTCATAAATAAGCTTTACTTGCTATATTTTTGAAAACTATTTTCTTATTTCATAAAGAGCAAAGTAGATGATACGCCGTATACGCATCTGTTCAGACCAAACTCGCAGAACCTCTTTTGATTTAACGCTTGCGCAGCTTACAATTTCCACTAAATTTACGGTGGAAACTGTCGTATCGTGTTAAGCTTTTACAACCTTTATAAGAGGGAAGAATTATTTCTGATATGCTAGTTCCCTTTAACAAACAGAAGCGCGTTATATCACGAAAGTAGTATATGTATACCTCATAATATGCCTGATATAAAAGATAGCTGAGCCTTCGAATTAATAGGAAGTTGGAAGCTATAATATCGAAACCGGATTGATCCACGTATTACTATATTCAAGGTAATAACAGCACGATCTCATCAAATTAATTATTTCTTCCCCGTTTCTTGGTAATCAGTAGCATCTTAACGTTAATCGTCGCTATCGATAGCTCGTTAAGAGTCACGATTGTCGAAATGATCAACGTTTCGCGTTAAAGCCACGTAAAATATTAATTTGAATATATAATTTAAATATTATTTCGATTTAGCTCCCTAAAAGTACTATGTAATTAAATTTCTTTCGTCGTTTTTCTTTTTTTTTTCTTTACAATGTGCAGCGGTTGTAGAGGACTTCGTCAATTAATGTTATAATAAATTAGCATAATAAATAAATTTAATAAGGCCAAAACAAAAATAATTTATTTTTATTAAAACAAAAAAATAATTTACAGTTTATAGACTTTTTCGCGAGAACAGTAAATAGAAAGAAAAATTAGCCGACAAGCTATTAACGGAAGACACAATTTTTTTGACGATTTCGATGAAGCGTCATCACCTGACATAATCAGGGAGAGAGGGGGGGGGGGAGAGAAGCGTGCCATACGTGCATTTCCTTCGCGTTTACCATGAATGGAACAAAGTTAGATGGCTCCCAAGCGGTAAGTTATCATACACGGAAAAGAGTCGCTATCTGCCAAACTAGATCGCTCGAGGAGGAACATCTCGTGGACAAATAGCGTAAGCACGGACATGTTTCACTCGACGCGGGATTCGTCCACGATTTTCTTGGCAACTCGTTGTTCGTGCGAGCAGAAATAGCGATGAAATGTGCCATGGGAGAAAAAAAAAGAGGAGAAAAATGCAGGACAAAAGGCAAAGAGGAGAAGAGGGCAAAGGGGACGAGGTGGTTCGCGGATTATCTAGCAAGTCGCGTATCCAGCGACTACAAGGTATATCCCTTTACTGGTTGGGAGTTGCCGGAGGAGGCCGACGATGCGAGAGGTGTCATTTGTACACAAAAGAGGGAGGCGAAGCCGCGTTACGCGACACGTGCATTTAGGAGAAAAAGGGAAAAGCCAGACGACGAGGCGGTGAGAAAAGAGTGAAACGTGTATTTACTCGAGAGCGACACGCGGCCGTCTCGACACCCCTGAACGAAGGACGCTATTCAGATCCACAATTGGAAACCTAATGAATATTTTCAGAGCTGGATATCGGTTGTAGTACGTATATGCTGTATGGGTTTGTACAGCTATGGGATCGTTATTGAAACATTAATCTGGATAATCGGCTACTTTACCAATAGAGCCGTTAATTTTGTCGGGAGAACTTGCAACGCACGAATACAAAATTGAAATCACAATGGAACAATGCTTTAACATTTGACAACATTATGGACGTTGGAAAAAGTGAGAATCCAATATATTTTGTCACTTACGTTTACGAAGATTCGAACGTCGATGTTTTACGTTTAAGTAAAGTTGCCATTGACTTACCTGAAACAGAAAGTGATAGCTTTTTTTTAGAAAATCCTGAAAGCTGTTCAGTCTTTTTCTTCTTTATAATGGTTATTTTTATAACTTGAATCAAAATTATTGACCGCTGAGACGTACACTATTAACGAAAAAGATATCTACGTCTTTAAAACATCTTCAACCAAAATATAAATGTCATTGGAAATAACGAGCCAATATAGCCATTGATATTTATGCTAACAGCTTGCTGCTTTTAGTCTCTTTCGTCGCTAATATTCGACGCTCGACAAATTTTCGGTTGCGTCGCTAAAACGTAACACTGCTTCCATTATTCCCGTTCCTAAAATACCAACCACTCGTACAACCGTCGAAAGACGAAACCAAAGCAAACAAACCGATCGCGTCACGAATTTACAAGTCTGTAAAGACTGTCGAAGGCTGTCGCAAATTTTAGTGACTATCCCTGCCATTAGTCGTTGTACCAACACCGTGTATAATTGTTTGAACCGTCGATACTAGATTTTCCATAGAATTTCGTTCAAACTACCATTTGATTTTTCTCGAGGAATTTCAATTACAAAATAAGACAAATTAACTTACGAGACAACTTGATACAATTGGACGTAGAAGATTCGCGTAACGGTTCGGCAAAAGAGCACGAGGCGAAAACAATTGCGAAAGGGCCGAGAGCAAAATCGCTCTCTTCGAAACGTTTCCCTATACCGATGATCTCATTAGCGGCTAATGAAACGTTGCAAGCATCGCGCCTACGCATGATGCAACGTCTGGGAATTAATGAGTCAATTATACGTCGGCCGGAATCAATCTTCTCCGATTCTTCGCAATTAATGTCGGTTAACCAAGTTCAGTCGGAGCTCGTTCGTCCTGCAATAATCTTTATAGCGAAACGAAATTGTAACTAGAAAAAAAAAATATTTAATCATTAAGCGCGCCTCGTAACCGCTCCTGATAGATGCAGAGAATTACTTTCGAGATCTCACCGACGCACGACCGTACAGGCATCGATAAATTAAAGAAGCTTCGAGAATGACGAATAAATAGATCGTCCGTTACGAAACGCGTTATTAATGTTCCATTTCGTGGGATTTAGACTTAACCCCCTATAACCAGAATTTGGTTTCGCTTATGAGAAAACGAGATTATAATTCGCTATAATTTTTCACTTTGGCATACAATCTACAGGCTGATAATTATCGAAGAGATCATTTGGTTCCATAGTTATGGTATGCTAGCAAGATATAACTTAATTAATAAATATCTAATTAATAAATATCTAATTTTACCGAGGCGCATAAACGAACGAGAGATCGTTTATTCGTATAATAATGGCCAGCGTTTCAGGAAATCGTCGCTAATTCGAGCCATATATTTATCCGATCGTTCGTCGACGACTAATTGACGCATTGAACAAATAATCAGTCAGAAATTAGACGAGGCGAAGGAAGGACAGACGGTATAAATTCGACAAAGCGGGTGAGTATCGTTTTGCGTTCGATGGTATAGCAGTTGCGAGTATGCAAACGAAAAGGGGAGGTATTTTCTGGCACGTCGTTATCCCAGATTATGGTACGCGTCTTCAACCCTGAGAGGTTATACGGCTGGAAGTTGAATGGTCTCTACAAAAGTTTCAGTTGGTCGCGAACCTCTATCCTCGTTAATTCCAAAGTTTCGCGAATCTCTTCTCTTTCCTGCTTCTTTTCCATCCTCCCTTATCATCCCTCTTATTTTTCCCTCCTCCTTCCTTATTTTTCCTTTCTTTTTTTTTCTGGAGAGGGAGAGTATCACACTACATCGTCCTTACTAGCCAGTTTGCCTGCGAAACGTTAGGAAAGTCTCGCCGATGCAAATGATTATGTTACTCGGAATAATTAAATTAAATAAACTTAAATTAGCGAAGACCGGTAACATCAACTTTGTACATCAATATATATATATGTCATGAGTCGTATGCAAAGCTTTCACAAACGAATCTCTGGTTCTTTCAGCGTAACGAGAATTAAGACGATTCAATTTTTCGTCGTATAAAAATTCGGATAAGAATACATCATTTTAAAGGAGATTCGGCATAACGCGAAAGAACGTATGTACTTTGATCGTCATTCATCGAGTTATTAACGACGTCGCAAAACTCATTTACATCTTCGTACGAAAGAGGAAAAATTCTAATCCCATTACTATTACCAAATCCCTCGACAATACCAAACAAGTTCCAGTTACGGAAACCTGATCACTATTACGAAGATTAATTCGAAGCTGACGAGCGCTAAATAAAGGAGCAGCGGTCAAGTGACAGACAATCGACTGCGAAACTCGTATTTTTCCTCGCGTCTTATACCGCTGCACCGTAATGAATCTGTACAATCACGAATCACGTTCACCGGTTGCAAGTGATATTTAGAAAGTCTTACGCGATACACGAACAAAGGAACGTAAGTTTCTCCATCGACTTAACACGTGTTACAAACGAGTACGCGTATACTACCAAAATCACGTGAAATCATCGCTCGAGCATTTTCTCCCGTGGAACAAGACTTCACGTTGTTAAGAACGTTAAATGTTCTTAAAACGTCCGTTTATAAATTTCATACAAGTTTCTTTAGTCGCTATTTTTCTTATCACGCTGTTCTCTCATAGTTTTTCCTCGGCTTTAATACACGATGGTAAAATTTCAATTTTCTTTTTAAAACAAGACATATTCATCGAAACGTTTCATTCGGAAAACGTTTGTGCGATTAATACATACCGATTCCATCGATGAATTATACAATAGCAGTTTCTCTTGTTCAATGGTATAAATTCGTGTCAAAATTCGGAAAATTGTACAAATTCGTATGAACGCAGATATCTTCAATTGCGACTTTCAACGCCATTTATCCCGGAAACAAGCGATCAGTGATCAGATAGCCCTCGAAGCAGAGTCTAAACAGCTCATCAGTCCTGTAATTTCCAGGGTGACTCATCGAAAAAGGGCGTTTTCGCTTCTAACCCTCACCCCCGTAAATACCAAAATCGTTCTAGCGTATCGTTCCCCGAATGGAAACAGTCGCACCATCGAATTAAATCGATTCGAAGAAACGATCAACGGTCGAGCCAACTGTCCGATAGAAAAACGCAAACCACAGACTATAAAAACAACCAAAACTATAGAATCTCGGCTCGAATCACTGAAAAACTCTCTTTCTCAACCTCGCATTACAAAAGAACCGATCATTTTCTATTTTCATCTCTGTACATCCAGGAAGTTTTCGCGATACGTGATACTGTATACGCCATGCCGTAAGTACCTAACCATTCTGAAAGATACTGTGCGATCGTAAAAAGTGGAATCGCGAATGAAAATAACGGAAAGAACGAATTTTGTTAAGTTGGCAGCGCTCGTGAAACTATAACTAATTATTAATTGCATGTCGAAGGGTTGGGCGATGTGTGTGGAGGAAGGATAAAGAGAAAGTAAGAGAGAATGACGGAATGATGCGGTGTGGAGCGCGTATCGGAGAGGGGCTTGATAGAAAGGGATCGAAAGGGGGAGAGGGAAGGAGGGGGGGGGGAAGACAGGGGGAAGAGGGACACGTTGCCTCGCAATTTGCGTAATTGAGCTCTGAATTATTTACACTGTCGGCTGCGTCATAGTTCTGTTCGGTAATAACTGACAGGCCGGCGTAAATGCGAAATCGGTTGACACTTAACGCGATTCGAAATTACGTACGGGTCGACCGAACGATAACCGGGGTCATTGTCTGGGTGGAAACGCGCTTAGTAGCATACACCGTATACTGCTGTATGTCTGGTCAGACATTTTCTACTGCTCCCAACTCAGACTTCATAAACGCGATTTGCGAATGGATCGGGAGAATCCCCTTTTGCCGAGATGCTGTTTCACGAACCAGCGTATTCCATCCGTTGTCATCTTTACTGCCTATGTACGTGTCCATGGTTAGTTTTTGAGTTAAAACAACTTACTCGATACAAACTTATTTTGCATTTTCTACCCTTCGATTCTTGGTATCTATTTTGAAGCGCTGATCTTTCACTCTTGAATCGTTCTACGATCGCAAACGCGTTCTGTAATACCTAGTTCAGGACCGTGTTTATTATTCGATTTCATATTCAATTTTCGAAAAAGGAAAACTCGTAAACGAAGACACACGTAAAGTCACATGTACATATACAATACGTAGAGATCGGTAGAAGCATATCCTGAAAAGGTGTTTAGTCGCCGTTGCAAGACCAGCAGTCGTAGATATCCCAACACCTTTGCAGAATATGTTATATCGTTCAAAAACAAATTCGCCCGGTTAGCATCTTGTTGCATGATCGCTGAAAGTTGGAATATCTTTCTCAACAGGGAAACAACGGAAAACAAGGAGAAAGTAATAGGATGATAAACGATGAATTAGTCGTGAATGGCTGTAAGGCTGTGTAAGAGCGTTATTACCATGGCGATTCAAGCGTTACTGAAAAGAAGAAATTTCGCGCGGGCCGTTTGCATCGACGTGTTTGCAGAACGGATACGATATTTACGCACGTCCTTGAGCAAGCAGTGTTTACTTAGCGATTCACTTAACGACTCGCCGTGAAGTGATTTCCTCTGTGCTAATCTGAGTGGCGCAGCGCGAAATATATAAGCCCACGATAATGCGCTCCGACGACAATCCTGTCGCGAATCAAGATTAAGTCGGCACGCCCGGTTACAGAACGGGAGAAGCTCCCCTAATGCGGCAAACAAACTGAGCACATTCTGCAATAATGCGACTGTTCCTAATAACGCGACTAATTTCGTCAGGAAACACCGAATCCTTGAATGCTAATACAAATCTTAACAGAGATCTTCTTCTTGAGTCGTCCATTGATTTCAATTTTATCGCAACCACTATATTCTACAGATGGAAAACGTTAGAAAATACAGAGAATAGAAAACTAGTAATATACTATGTTACGCGATATCCAGACAGACTAAAAGTGCCGCTAAAATATTTAACAATCCAGCCGAGTTCTTACTTACGTTTCATCTCTCTAGTTGCACTCATGAAACCGATACTCGACCGAACTAACAGATAAATAGTAACGGGTTGTGTCAACATCGTATAAAATAGCACATAAAAACCCGAACGTCCTGTCAGCCTATAGCCTATTCTAACGAGAAATACACACGTAAGAGGGGAAAACGAAGCACGTTTAAATACGTATTTAGCGATACGAACAGCAAGCAGGAATTGGCGAAATTTGGCGAGACAACGGAAACGTAATGAATTCGTTCATCCGGCGCAAATATTCATCTCGCGAGTTTTGTCGATCGCTCGCAGCTGAAACGTGCAATACTTGCAGCGAGTATTTCGGTGAACAAGAAGATACCGAGGAAACGAACGGTGCAACGTGGCTGCAATCACACCGGGAAAATCGAAGGGGTGTGGAACGACTAGAGACGCGTTCAGAGAGGACAAGTGGGATGGAAACGGAGGGAAAAACAATGTGGGAAGAAAGGGAACGGTGTAGCGCACCGAGATATAGAGCGCCTCGTTTGCCAGAACGATTCGAAGCGAACAAAACTGATCGAGAATACGAGACTGCTTTTCGCGTTTGATAAAAGGCACAATGAGATCGCGTGGATTTTGTTACTGCGCTCGGAGTGGAGAACGCTTCTCACGTGGTTAACAGGTTCCATGTCGCTCCATGAAAAGATAAATCGCCGAATTCGTTAAAAAAATAGTGGAATTATTTTTAGTCGTCTGAACGCGTATTACGGAAACGATCGAAACGTTGAGCTACACGAGATAAATATCCTTCGAAAATAGGTACAACATTTTAGACCTCCTACGGTTCTCGCGACTTCGATATTTTAAATAATATACAATATACGACGAAATATACGATTCTTTAGAAACGCGTTCTACGACATATTCCATTCAAATGGAGTAAGAAAATTATATCACGTATTACGTTCCTCGTAGTTGATCATCGTCCACTTACGAGCATATTAGGCAAGGTTCACGGAATTTCGACGCAAAAATTGCCACTCGAATGGACTCTTGCACGCTCGTAAATTGAACTTTCTCTGCCCCTTCCTGAACCTAGAAGATGTTGGACGCGCGGTCGAACACGCGAAACAACACAGGTATAGAGGGATAGACAGACAGGTAGAAAGAGGAGAAGAGGACAGGAGCGAAACAGAGAGACGTCGATGAAAAAAGCTGGCTGATTCAAACGTCAGTCCGAATGCTGATGAAAACCGCACGCAGAACGGGCATTCGCTGCAAATGGCGTAGGAA
Source organism: Bombus difficillimus (assembly GCA_014737525.1). Lineage (NCBI taxonomy): Eukaryota > Metazoa > Arthropoda > Insecta > Hymenoptera > Apidae > Bombus > Bombus difficillimus. Next base: position 1,517,352 of record JACXIT010000214.1, read on the forward strand.
ATTTGTTTCTGTTATCGCGTACGGCTATCGCGACGTCGTCGCTCCTCAATGCATTGTCAAAACGAATCACTGTCCGTGGGATCGATAACCTATTTCCTCGACACGGCTTCCCGATTAACCGCTCTCTCGCAGGGTGAAATTTCAACGAATGACCGCGCGTACTCTTGCCCAAGAAAAAAATCATTTTTACGCGTACACAATTCTCTGATGGAGGGCGTAGTGTCACCGTCTACGTATACTTTGCGTAAAATATTTTCTTACCTTACATCGAACGTTAACAGCATTCGTAGAAGAATTCGTTACAACAACATGTTTCGTTGTCCAATTTTACAAGTTCGTAAGAGAGGGACAAAAAGTGCATCCAGCGCCGTTTGATATTTCCTTGCGAAATTTTATTCCACGAAAATTTATAAATGATAGAAATTTATAGTTGAAATGTCGTCGTCTCGGTGATAATACCGATAACAATAACGGTTCTTTGTTTTCTCGCTTTGCGACTTGCCGATTATCGCTATCTACTGGTATTATCACATTAGCGTATTACGATAATTAGATACTGCTGCTACTTTTTCTATCATTCTACGTATTACTATCGTTTGCATTACCGTAACTTGTTATCGTTAATCACGTTAATCTGCCGATAGTTAATACTCGCAAAGAATATTACTCCAGGCGAATAAATTTATCGATCTACCTGTCCGTTATACGTGTATGCGTCGCAAATAACAGATCAATTGGTCGATCTTTAAACGATTATTCTTCATAGAATAACCTTAATTACAATTAGCAGAAATATTTGATCTAAACGCGTGAAGATAATTCATTTTTATTTTCTAGTCGGGTTTATGTCTATAAAACGAAATAAATAGTATCGAATCGATCCACTCGCCGCTCGTATGTACATTTATCCAAGACCATCGTCCAGTAATACGCAAACGGCGTCTGCGAGATTCCTGCTGTTGCGGAGACTGGATTTTCGAAGAAATTTCGCTAACGGCGCTGCGATTTTCAGCGACGTCAGAGAAAGCGTTCGCCGTCGGGGTCGACAGTCAGCTGACAGACAGCACGCCGACGCTTGCCAGGGATGGCCAGAAAGGGTGAAAGGAGAGACAGGATTGTTAATGGAAAGCCATTGTTCTCTAATCAAATCATTTGCCTGGCGACGAGAAGGGGTGCGATCGTGCTCGCGAGAGAGACGACCACGAGCTAAACGAAGACGAAGGAAAATGCTGGTCGTACCGTAGAAACAAGGCGCGACAGCAGGTGCGCGTACGATCAGCCCTCCTCCGTTACCGTGAGCCCCTAATGGCTTCGCAGACTTATTTTATACTTGCCAGTAATTTCCATGCCACCGAGTCACTTCTATTTTCCAGTATTTTCTGCGAACCGTTCGAATCACCAACTCTCTCCGATCCACTACTTAACCGTTGTGCAACTTAACGGCCTGGTGTCGTCCAAGACCGTGCACTTGCGCTATATTCGAACGTCTTTCATTCGCATCGTAGAAGGAGAAATATTTAGTCATCGAAGTACGTATTCGTAGTTTATTCCGAGTCTTTTCGCTTACGTCGAATTTTCCTTTCCTTTCTAATTCGTAAAGGACGTAGTAAATTATCAGATATTCACGATCATCGAAATAACAACGTTTTTCTGCTCCAACGGTATCGATATTCGACCCTTATGTTTGTCAACTATTTTCCATTTAACGACAAATTAAATTAATCGCAACTGTAAATCAGAGACTTTTACAGAATTTATTCCGTGTGCGAATCCTACCGTTTCGAATTGCTTGTACAAAAATACTGTAATAAAAATTCCGGCAATAAGAATCGTTAGAAAAATACGACGAAACGAGAGACGGTGGAAACTGGTTCGTTTGCAGCGAGGCTTAAAACAGGAGCAGGATGCGCGCGGTGTGAATCAATGCAATCCCCGTCATCCGTCACGGGATTCTATGATGATTATCCAGCGACGAAATGTGATTATCGGACAGAGTCAGCAGCACGGGATGGCTGGTACGTGTCAGTGACCAGCATGACTCGATGAGCACACGCGGTAAGCGTATACAGGTCGGTGCACGGCCAGCACCGAAACAATTCTCTGCCTCGCACGTCCAATGTCCCACTGCATTTTATTGCATTTGCATGGGTACACGTACCGTGGCCGTGTGTGTGCGTGTGCGTGCGTGCGTGCTTGTGCCGATCGTTAAAGAGCGCTGCTCGGCTTCCCACGCTAAGCTCGCTGCCGGCAACGAGCATCGACGACCGTCACGACGAAGTCGGCATCTTAAAGGGGTGTTCCTATAATCGTAATTTTCCACGTAACTTTCCGATTGTTTCAAGGAATACATTGCAAAATTATTAAATCTTAACAATGAAGTCTTAATCGTAAACGACGTGTATCGTTTTCGTCCTTTCGAAGGTGCGGGATAGTTTTTTGACAAACGTTTCTCAGTTACGTCTGTCACGACCATTTTTTATTCGCCCTCGTTCAGAATAGACGCTCCTTCCTTTCTCTTGCTTCGTGCCTGAACGATCATGGAAGGAATACCCGCGCCCGGCCGTTAGCGTCCCCTAACGATTATCGACTCGTCGATATCAGCGGCCTTGTTATCAGCGATTCGTAGTCGCTAGTTCTACACAGCTTGGCATAGTTCACTCTATGCCCTCGCTTTTCATATAGAACGGTGTCATTCGGTTCTTGGAAGCTGTGTATATCCAGCCTTTTAAATACACCGCGGCTATTCCTACGTTTCCCCGAACCTCGTTGCCAACTTTTAATAACACCCGCGCCATTTGCATCGCGCGTTTACGACTCCGTTCATTGGCCGCTGTTCACGATTCTTTCCGTTGGATTTTATGCCTCTTTTCACGGGACGAGAGGTCTACGTTCGCGATAACAGACCCTTCAGAACCCAGTCTTCTTCGTCGTTATTCAACGGTGTCGTTGTTTAACCATTACGTCGCCTTCGGTATTGGTATTCCTATTCGTATTCCTCGATATTGGTATGCATGGGTTATGCTGATTTTCTTACTCCTGACTTTTTCACCGAATGTTCTTCTTTTCTTTTTTTTTTTTTTTTTTTTTTTTTTTTTTTTTTTTTTTTTTTTTTTTTTTTTTTTTTTTTTTTTTTTTTTTTTTTTTTTTTTTTTTTTGTACAATTTATTTATACTGCCAATCTCTCACAATTATAATGGCGATAAAATATCCCAATCGTAACGAAAGTTATAATAGATCGACGAATAAGGAGTTACCGTAGCTGCGCAAAGTGTTGTGATTGATATTTGCCAAATATGTAGATCTTGGCGACTATAACGGTACGCCTTTAGATTACGAATTCAAACAAAATTCACGGATGTAACAGCGTGTAACCCGATTTACATCGATCGCGACGATCGTGTTTCTATCGCTTCCAGGCCGTGAGCCAGTACCTTTTCACTTTCTTCCTGGTCTCGCGTCTTTTGTTTAAGTCGCTGGCAACGTTATAACAGTCGCGTAACGTCGTAACTATCGTTAACCAACGTTAACGATTATCGACTCCCGATATCGTGCGACCACATAACTACCGATACTTATACCTACGTGTGCGCGCTATGCATTACTTGCTTGAAATCGAGCTTTAACGTTGTTTACCATCTGCCAGACGCGCGTGTATATACGCTGCCGTTCGTAAGTGTAAGTACTCGACTTTCGCGTCATTGTACCTAGATATTATATGAAATATGCTTTGAACGAAACTCTGTAAGGGCGATAAATGCTGAAAGTCCATAGCGTTTTGCGTTTCTATTGGAAATTTTCGCTTCTGAGACTCGCATCGTTTATCGTCTCTACCTTTCGGATCGTAAGTTTAAACATTTCGCGGAAGAGTAATTCTTTGTTGAATTTTTCTGATCACGATGTTGTTCCACAGCGACGATTGTTCGTCTCATTGTCAGAAAAGACCTTTGAAGTCTTAATTGGTTCCTTGCCAGGTTTCTATATTACGCGACCAAAAGGGAGAAGAAACGGTTGATCGGACAGCTGGATCAAGGTTTTTCGTTTATTGGATGACTGCCGCCGAGTCAATTGGACCACTCGGGTCGTGTTTCTCTTGGAGAAGCGATGGTTCGATTACCTTGAAAACTGCGAACCTATCGATGAACAGAAACTCCTTCGATAATTTTAGAGTATCAGGGAATTAGCGAATGATGTCGGGTCGATTGTATTTGAGGGACTTTCGTTTATAATAATTTCCGGAAAACAAAAGATCAATTTCACTTCGGTTCGAATCGATTTAGATCCGAATTTATTTCGCGATCAGCGAACAATACGACGAAAAAGAAATTGAACGTTTAAACGATACAACGTGGAATTTGGGTTTATAATATGTATTGGTTGTGTATCATACCGTGACAGCTTTTTCTCTTTTTTTTTTTCATTTGTTTGATGAATTATATATTTGTCGGAGTATTTAAATATCGACGGATATAGAGTTCCTAAAATCCATGTAAAATACAAACAAATCCGATTCAATGAAACGTTTCGAATTCAAAGAACGTTTTTATCGCCTAACTAAATCGCCCGAATATTTTCTTCTTAATTTCATTTGCTGAAAATTAAGTACTTTTCGAGAATCTTCGATTTACTTATATCCTATTTTTACTTGTAATTGCACAATTATACAGACTGTTCCGAAATAGCGACTAAAATTCCGTTTAGCAAAGAGAGTTATAAAACGTTACTTTTCTCGAACATCGAGAAATAGCCGCTATTTTTCGTCTTTTACATTAAAGAAGTGAAATTGTCTCGCCGCACACATCGCGCAAAGAATCGCACGATAGAATCTACAACGAACGCGGGGCACTCGTATCGATCGATAGAACGGCTGCGTGCAACGAGAAAGGAATGAAAGCGCGAGGGCAAGTAATCGCGAGATATAAATTTCGCGTGCGTAAGATACGTATGTAAGTAGCCTGTCCCCAATTTTGAAGGGTTCGACGACCCGATTGGTCGTTTCCACGCGCTTCGAAGTGTTCGCGGTACCGCTGGCAGAAATTCGAAAGTTTCGTTTTCGAAAGGATCAGAGAATTGTATCGTCGCTTAGAGATAGGCCAGGCCGGAAAATTAAAAGCATCGCTCCCCGCTTTTCCGTTACTCCAGCCGTGCTAACGTAATCCTCCTATCCTTCTTCGTTGTTTAAGTACTGTTGCAAGTCCGTTTAGTAAGTAATTACCGGGTCGGTGTATATGAAATGTTCGTCCGAACGCATCAAATTCGTCATCCGCGCTTGTTCCGAGAGATATATCGTTTGCTTACGATGTAATTTACATAAAATCGATCGTCTACTCATACTCTTTCGTTAGGTGTATCTTTTCTTTGAAATAAGCTTCACTGCGTTGCTTACTTCGCCTTAAGGCGTAATTCAAGTTTAATAGTTCTACGAAGATTCAATAAAATGCAAAACAACAATATATTTATTCGGAGCGAGGAAAATGGTTGTTTCGTATGTTTCGACTTAATAACGTTAGTTAACGTAGTGCTGCCTATAGGAGTTGCCCGATTTAACAGTCTACCATCGTCCGTTGCATGTGATGTGAAAGCAAACGATTATCGCTAACGATGTAAATTTCCCCCGTTACGTTTTTATCTTATTTCACTAGAGTACATTCCGTGTGGTTTCCTTTCACTCCGATACGACTTTGATATTTTCCTTTCTTCTTTTTATTTAATTCTTTCCCAAGTTCCTGATCTGGCTCGCGTAGCACCAACGCTCGATTCATCGATACGACGTGGCTATTAACATATCGCAATCGCAGATTTTCCAACGAATATCTCTCTGCGCGACATTTGCATCTCAAATAAGGTCTTTCACTCGTGCTGCAAGTTAAGAGTCCGTGTTTGAAAGCGACAATTCTAGCTTATCGTTCTTTGTGCCCAACAGCGTTAGTATAAAATATATCATCTAATACCGCGCCAAAGAGTAAAGAACTAACGATTAACATTCGTTATTGGAAACGTTGACATCTCGTTTCTTATGAAAGCATCGTTTCGGTATTATCTGGTACAGAAGAAAAAACACAGTCGCATTCCAATGCCGCGTCAATCGACGAAAGAAAACGAAACTAAAATCATACTTCACCAACATTCGCATATTTCTATCAAAATCGACGTTAAATCCGTCGGCACTCGTTTCTATTCAACTTCTAACGATCATAAAAACAAATGTAGAATAATTCAAGAAATTCGACGAACAGCGTGTATCGCTCGGCTCCGTGACATCTGCTACTGATTCCATGCAACCGGCAAGTGCTCATAAATTCTCGGACTATTCGAACCGCGTGTTGCTTTTGCCCGAGATACTCGCGCGAAAATCGTCAGTCGCGTACGTAGAATACCGCGGAAACGTTTTCGACCACGGGTTCGCTGTACATCGCACCGTGCTAAATATATGCACTCTCGGTTTACATCCAGCCATTCGTGTTCCTGTTGCACGAACAGACGTACGTACGAATCGAACGAACGACGGACCTGTGATTTTTTCAACGAATCGATGACGCAACCAGCAGCTGCCTGTTAACGTAAGCATCTCGCGTATAGACGCGTACATAGTTAAATTCTTCGTTGGGATTATCAAACCGTAGCGGAGACGTAGATCGTCCAGAATCGCTGCAGAGAATATTTCAATGTAAGTAGGAGCAAAAGGTTCTTCTAATTTTTCCACTTTTGATCCCTTTTTATAGATTTATTTAGCCAGTTTTACGTTATAATTACATGTACCTATTGGGCACTGCTAGAAACAAGTGCCGCGGGAGGAATGCGAGTACGATCGGTTATTTCTGACAGACTCGACACGATCGTAAAGATAAGCGCGCGTATTGGCCGAAAGAGACACATATGCGAATAAAACAACGTGACGTAAAGCAACGGTGAGCGATAGAGAGAATATCTGCCATCCCGCGAGATTTCTTTCCAGCGGCTCACGCTATATATACACATATACATATATTTATCGGTCCTTTTACAATCCGATGCGAACAGAGTCGAATCTATTCGGACTGATTTAGCTTCGTTCGGTCCGATTTACGTCGATCCGAATCGAACAGGATCAATTCGGATCGATTTGGATTGATTTTATTTTTTGGCGCGAGTTGCGTTCGATCGAGAATCGATTTAGATAAGTCTGGATTCAACGCGCCGCTACTAATTTAAACCGCTGATAAAATGAAACTTAACGCCTAAAAGAATCCACTTGCTTGCAGAAATTTGAAATGTGAAATAAAAATTCCAATAACGCGAACAGCGGACCACCGAAGGATCATCGGTCACGAGTTAAGAAGAAAACGAGATCTCGTTACGCTATATCGTTTCAGCGATCGCGATCGGCCGGATTCATCGCGGGGTTCGAGGAGTTTTTAGCGCGGTCGAGCCGCGTAAAATGAAGTTCGGGGTCGGTAATATCATTAGCAACGGCGGCCGAGTCGTTTATCACGGGGATCCAATGCGATTAATCTCCCTGGCTCGATGCGGCTATCGGCGGCAGATGGATCGGTATCTAATCAGTCACCGCGGTGAGTCACACAGTGTCCTCGAGCCCGCGTACATGGCGCTGATGTATGGCGGCTTTTCGCGCGTGCCTCTCAATACCAGACTAGCCATAAAGGGACACACTGTGCTCCAACCGGCGACGGACTGTCGAAACGAAACGACACAATGGATCTGATTGTTGCGATCGGTAAAAATAGTCAAAACGGACAAATATATCGGTGTAGAGAGTTTTAAAGAGACGAAGTCGAAGTCAAAATTAGCAAAAAAAGTCGTAATAAATTGTATTTTAAATTTGTAACTGTTAACTATTAAAGGCGACTTTCTAAACTTGGATCAAGCCACTGGAGGCAGAGTACACTCCTCTAACGAAGCTATTTCCATCGCACCTTCCCACGGTCTATCCTGCGATGAAATCTTCGCAAACGCGTCTCGTGGCCCTTTGAAAACGATTCGGTGAGAATCGTGGTTATACGTAGACAACCGTGGCCGTGACCCTTTCCTTCGATTTCGAAGGCAATCCGCCGATTTAAATTCACCAGCGGCTCCGAAGTCGCGCCGCGTATTCCCCTAGCCTAAACCGCCTCGCGGAGACGGTGCGTCGGCTTCATCGTTCTTAACGGACGAAGCGTGAGATTTCGAGGTGTAACGCCACCGTCCTCGAAACCCATTAACCCCCGCCCAGCTGCCGCGATAACTCTGTCCGACCCACCCACGCCACCCGTTTTCACTCTTCCATCTTTCTCTATCTCGAACACGCTGCTTCGTTCTCGGAACGGCCGAACCGTCGTTGATATAACATCCGCCGCACAGAGAAAACAGAGTCGCGTTGCATGTATTTAACGTGTAACTTGCGTAACGAAAGACGTAACACGCGCGTTAATACCTCTGGTCTTTTTAATTCGTTTACTCCAGGTCGCAATGCGTTCGTGTTCGAACGAAGAATTAGTTTCACGCGTAATTTAAGCTAAAGATCATCCTCAAAATACGTACAATATACGTATGTTGAAATTACATTTTATACGTTGTCAAGAATCTTTGGCAACACGGCGTGTTTCTAGATTGCGTCGAGTTACTTGAATCTGTCCCAAATTTTGACACAGAGTTTTCTACGTACGTATATTTTCTGCTACGAAAGAGAAATTCGAACGTTCTCGTTCTCATATTTCGAATTCCCTTTTTCTATACGGGCAACGCGAAGCGTCGCTACGAAAAAGTTATTAATCCGCGCAAATATAGCTAAAAGTATGAAATATAATAGATAATCTATGTAACCTTGAGAAAACGTTTTCGTGACTATCGAACAGCGATTGCCCGAGATTCTTCGATCGATAGGAACAAGTGGAAATATTGGTTAAATCGATTTTCAGTTATCGCCTAAAGTTTCGACGCGACGATAGGACGTAGCTACGCGTCTTCTACATACTTTGCGATAGATTTGCAACTCCGCGGGCCTACGTTTTTCTAGATACGTTTCTTTTGTCGTATATTCCGGTTCACCTCTGAAACGCCGACGAAACCGAAAGTGCGCAGCGAATCGTCGATCAGAGCGACGATATTTCGCAAAATCCGAACTAAATTCAACAGACGCGATCACTCCGCTTCGTTCGATATCGAAAATTAACAAAGAAGCAAAACGAAGAGTGCTCTCGATCGCTGATTTTCCATAATCGGAACGTTCGTTCTCGCTTATTCGCCTGTGCGGGCAGTTCGCTAACTTGTGTTGAACGGTGACGCGAAATTCACCACTACCTATCGACGCGTCTCTATTCTATTCTCGGCTCTGTGTCACGTTGCGCTTATAAAATACTTTCTTACAAATACAAATACTTTTCGTCTTATTGGCAAAACTTTTCAATGAACGATTTATATCTACGATTCGTCGATTTCATAAAACGCCGATAGATATTTTTCTTTCGTCCAGCAATTTGTCACGAATTCGTATATTTCACGATATTCGGTAACTGATAATGCAAATCGACCAAAGGCGCGTCCCAATCTCTGTCAACCGTGTACCACTGCAATTTTATCACGATGAAATTATCATACATGGCTGGCGTAACATCGCCATAGTCGATATTGTCCAATTCGCGCGTGTCAAGGTCTCAACGACGTCGTCGCCATCGCGGACTTTCCGAGTCGCGGCGTTACAAAGATTTACAATCGTCGTTTTGCCCACCTCGAACGAAGTATTTTCGGGAGCAAACGATCGCGGTTAAATCCTCTTTGAAACGCCGCCGGGGAACATTTATGGGAGCAACAGCGAAATTTTCGGCCGATCCGCTCGGATATGTTGCCCACCACCGCCAAGAGATACCGCCGGGATAATAGCGTCGTTTTATACCCTGCTGATATATCGCGACTAACAATGTATCTAGACCGGTAGACATCAAATACAAAACCGATGTTCCTTGCTTCTTGCCGCCATTGCGTCGACGATATCGAAAGTGCGAAACACGATTATCACCTTTCAACCGAGATAAAATACGAAGGCAAGATGTAAATACAACACAATTACACAGGCAAACCATTGGTCTTCGAATTCGCAGATCTAAAAGTTACGTAGGTTCGACGCAAATTTTCTCCAACTAAAAGCTTTGTCCTTTCGAACAAAGAAATAAACGAAACCCTTCGAATCCTACTTTGCGTATTCGCAACTACGTTATCGGTATCCGAGCGATAATCGTTCGCTTAGGTAGTCCACGGTGACCCGTAAAGCCGACCCATCCTCTTTCGCGGATTTCGTCTTTCGTCGCCACTTACCATCGTTCGCCGTTCGAAATTACAAGGAAACGATCCGCGAAAGAGATAGGCCGAGGCCATGGCCTTTTCTTATAATAACTCATTCACAGGCAGCTTACAATGACGTTGAAGTTAACAGGCACCGACGAGATCGCGGTCGAATCGATAATGAAAACGCATGGCCGAGAAATTTCGCCACTGCCGGCTGGTAAACCTATCCTTTTTACCGGTACGATGGCGCACGGCCGGACAATGGGTCGTTATCGACGCGAGAAAAATTCCTCCCCTCCGACTCGCACCACCCTCGCGATCTTTACGATCCGTCCGTGTAATAATATCCAGTCGGTACGTATTTTTAACGGAAACTTTGCCCCTTCCAGGTAACGCCGCTCTTGACTCTTGAGAAGCAACAGCCTGACCAAAAAGAGAAAAACTGCAAAAAATTAAGGGCACAGAAAAAGAACAAGGACGTGGAGACAACGACGACGACGACGACGACGACGACGACGACGACAATGAGAACGATAAGAAGAAGCAAGGAAACGACACAACGTGCACGCGCTGTACACTCCCGTATATAAGTATCGAGGCTTATATCGATGCCGATATTATGTGGTACGCGAATTAACGTAAATTATCAAGCAGAGTATCAGAAACTTATCGATAAAATAGAATGACGATAGGAAATATAGAGAAAAGATTTTGTAAAGATTAATCGCCAGAGACTCTTAAGAAAATAATGTACAAATTACGCGTTCTCGCGGTCCTGAAATTTCCTCATCTAACCTCACCTACATTGGTATTTGAGGTAAAATAGAAAAAAAAAAAAATTCGAGAGAGTCCGATCCCGAACTTGAATCAGTAGCAAACGTAAAAATCGACTAAATAACGAGATAGTAACGCGATATAATCGTGTCTTTTTTTAAACGAGCTACGCATTTTTTTTTAAGAGTTTTACTTCATCTTCCGCAACTGTGCTAATACTTATGAACGGGGGTGTACGCGAGGACGTGCGTCCATGAAAGCGAGAGGCTCGCGCGGGCATAACAGGATTTAAGCCACTGTAAAACCGGTCCTCCCACTGGATACCGGCGACCAAGACCAGCCACACGGCCATCGCGAAAAATCTCCGCCGTTTTCTGTCTTCGCGTCCCGCCGCCGAACTTTGCTCGCAAAAAATCCTCCTCTCTGTTCCCCTCCCACTCGTTTTCTCATTCCTCTCTATACCAGTCGTATATAGTCTAGTACAGAGTTCCAGGTTCTGATGTCACGCGGATCGTCTTCTAAATTCTAAAGTCTTTCTCCCTTTCTCCACCTTTTCCTTTTTTTCCTTCCGATTCTCTCTGCCCAGGTGCCGATTTAACGAATCGATTGAATTCTTCGTTTAACTTTGATCGACGGTTTTTTAATTGCAGGGATAATGAGCCCGTTCGTTCGATAGCGATTTCGACGACGAAATGCCGCACCGCGCTGGTTGTCCGAACGTTCGATTCGGAATTTTCCCGACAGAGATTTTTGCCTTTTGTGCCGCTGCGACGGTTACAAATTGGATCGTGAAACCCGGTTCGATCGTTCATTTCGACGTTCGAGAAAAATATTTGGAAAATAAACGAAAGAATAAACATAATACTATGCGCGTTATTAAATATCAAACGACGAGGCGTTGCTAGAAGATCTTGCGTAATAGAAACAAAGTTGCTGCGTACTCGAATTCAGGTCACGTATTAAATCTTATGCGGCGAAAGATAGGAAAAAGTCCCCAAGTCGATGAAACGGAAACAAAGGATCGATTTAAAAAGGGAATGAATTACGCAAAGAAGCCGTCTAACGAGCGGCGATTTTCTCACGATCGTTTAAGAATTAAGAAGCCATTCCATCGAGTCGGTGGCAGTTGGTTCGTAGCGCACGGAAGCACCGTATTCCTCGTGTAATTTCCGTGGAGGCGCGACGTGGCGCGTCGAAATCAAGGCGGAATCAAGGCGGAATCAAGGCGGAATCAAGGCGGAATCAAGGCGGAATCAACCGTTCCCTGGCAAGCGCGTCCGATATACCTACATACGATACGTATGTACAATATTTCAAAGTTGGGGAACAAACTATCTCGAGTGGAGAGCGGAGCCGAGCGTCTCGAGATAGCTCCAGATAGCTCGAGATGGACTTTGCAAACCGTAAAAGACGAGGAGAGACTACGTGGGCCGTTTCGAAGGGGGCAGCACGATATTGCATGGTAACTGCATAGCAGCGTGCTCCGCTGCTCGCCGCTTTGAAGGTCACGAGTCGACGACTTCAAGAGAGCCTCAAGACCGGTTTCCTCGCTGGCCCACGTCGTCTACGGTCATACAGGGTGTTCGTGAAAGTACATCTCACGCTTTTGATAATCAACTATTATGCGGTCGAACAAAACGAACGATAAATGCATAAACGTTGGCGCTCTGGTTACAAAACACCGTTTAACTACCAACGGTTCGAATGCTTGTTAACTTAGTACATGTATATATTACGAGAGAGTGACACATCTGCGAAATATCTTTCAATATATTCAAACGTACAAATGGAAATAGAATACATTAGCGATATAAATATATTCGAAGAATATATTCGTTTACACCGTCTATACTTGGACAATTATAAAATTAAAATACCATAACTCTCTGGGGATCTTTACATATTCTCTGACAAGTTTTCCGTCGCGATATCGATTAAGCTCTGTTCCGAGAAACGGTATACAATTCGAGGAAATTGTTAAAAGCAAAAGCGCCAAGTGGAACGATTAAAGCCACGTTTTCTCGGTACACGTGCGATCCAGTCTTTCGCTGCTTCGAGATCTCGCGAGCTATAAAAATTTCGAGGTTACGACCGTGCATTCCATTAGTCGGATAACCGTTTTAATTACGCGAAGCATTAAAATGTTTCGAATCTACGACTAGCTTGAAACGCGAACAGCGAGTACCTTCCACGAGATCATCTTCGGTAAAATTATAGTCGCGGATAGGGGGATGTGGGAAATGTGTTTCACCCGAAATTGCCTCGCCTTTTTTTGTCTCTTTTAACGCCGCAGCGTACAAAACGAGCGCGAACCGTTCCTTTGACCGATTTTCTTCGTTCGTGTTCCGAAAAAAGCGACGAAACGATCATAAGAATTATACCGTTTCGTATCTAACGATCTCTTTCTTTATTCGTCCATTTAACGGCTCGAGGAACGCCTATTTGGAATATGATTTAAAATATTAAAATCTATATTTCGAAATAAACAATTTCGATAAGAATGCCTCCAAGTTCGCACACGCACGCGCTAATTTCTAATTCTACGTTCGATAACTGGATTCGACGAAGACAAAGAGACGATCGATGGAACCAATCGTTTCGATAGAAGCTCGAATCGCGCAATTTCGGAAGATTCAACAAGAGCAAGGCAATCCCTCGACCAATGCCCGATCACAAGTTACCACAGGGAACGAGCCGTATTATCGTCAGATAGATTTCGTTATCGCTAGTTCACCAATGATCGTTATTCCAATTACTGTAATTACCAGCGTGCAAACGAATCAATTATTATACTTGGACGGTCAGACGATCTCGTCTTTCGTCGAACACCGATGCCGTGTCTCCTGTGTCTTTCACCGTAATTACCGTGAATTACGGCCAGAGATTGGATCGTGTTCGCGTTCAATTTGTACGGCACACCCAGTAGATTGTAAGGGTACGTAATTTTACGCGATACGTCCACGGTCGACGCCGCGCGTCGCGCAAATATATAAATATATTTTTGCTGTCGCGAGACACACAAATGCGCGAATATTTGCGAATTTTCAAGACCAATTTCCCCGTAAGCAAAGCCTCCTTTAAACGAAACGATTCTATGTAACAACGTCTGTTCGTTTTCGCAAGAGCAATTACATTCTTGGCTATTTCGCAATTGTTAGTCACAGCATCCGGCATAGCGAGGCGCGAAATTTTCGAACGTTCGGAAATAACGCGAAACTTGGTGGGAAAATTATGACCGAACGTTTGAAATTTCTCGTATACCCGACAAAAAACTTGTCCCAAATTTTATAATATACCCCTTCGTTCTTCTTTTATCTAACCTGCAATTATTCACGTGGCTGCTCGTTTGGATTAACATCAATCGTTTACAAATTCGTTGGAATTCTCTGTAACTATATGTATGTTTATTATGTGTATGTACGTTATGTGGTTTAAACTATACGTATGTAAACTAATACAGCATGCAAATATTTCCAATCGAATAGTAATAAACGATTATTGATTATCGAAATGAACAATACAAGTAAAAAGATTTTGTTTCAAAAGCTTCGTAATTTCTTGCTTTATAACGCTCCCTTCTCATTCCCAATACGTCGTTTTACTTCTATTTCTTAATAAACGAGCAAACGAAATATTTCTTAAAAACTGTGACAGACGGAGCGTTCGTGCTTCGACAAATAAGAAAATAAACAACGAAATTTTGGCGAAAGGGACCGATGTAAACTGGTAGCGCCGCGACTCGTCGCGCGGCATCGAGACGCCGTGTCCACCGACGAATTACAATTTACGCGTCTACGGCGGCCGATAAATTCACAGAGATTCCAACTGGTATATCGAATTATGGCTTGTAGAGCGTTTACGAGCGTATATCTTTGCGGCGAAGAAATGCCGACTGACGGGTACGAGTACGTATTCAGTAGGATGGATGACGAACCGTCAAGTAGCGAAAGATTCATCGAGAAGGAGAACGATGTTGTACGTTAATCGACGACCTGTTCGTTGGGTTTTATTTGAGAGAGAGAGAGAGAGAGAGAGAGATTGAACTTTCGCTTCTCGCAAGATTATACAGGCTGGGGTTTACAAATGGAATAACATTAATCGCACGTGATTTCTTGGTTTTAGATAGAAAATTTATCTTATAATCGCTTTCGTACGTCATGTAAAACGTACTCGAAAGTTACCAATAAGCGGACAAGGGGTGATTTCTTGTGCAGAAATAGATCGGGAGATAATTGACGAAATAAAATATTATTACAATCCTTCCAGAGTCTCTCTCGAAGGTCCGTTGTTTCGACGAAATAATCTTTAGGTACCTGTACGTATAGACAGATACAGATACAGATACCTGTGTCTATGACTATAGAGAGAAAATTCATTACCGTTGGCATCTGTCCGAGAAAAATACGATACTTTCTCTTGTGAGAACTCTTTTTAACGTTTCATTGAACGAATAACGAACCGCTTACGGCGTAAGATGTGCCGCGAATAAGAGTAGCGTCTTGCGGTAAATGTAGCGACAGATGAACAGGTTTTCTTCCATTTTTGTCAACGACAATCATCGAGCTTTCGCTTTTCCAAAAATTATACAAAGTGAATCGTCGCAAATGGAACTTTTAGCTGACATTATACCGTACGAAATGTTTCAAATTTCGATTCCTTATGATACATATTTGGACAAAGTTAAGTCCTTTAAAGATATCAACGATATTATACCTTTCTCGAATAATATAACGGAGGATACCTATTTTTATTTACTCGATAAAAGTTTCGCTCCTGTCGGCTATCGCCGACTATCACACGATTCACACGACACGAAACTTGTTCAAATTCCCCGAAAACTTCAAAGCGTATCCATCATCGCCATCGTTCGATCTTCTTTCCATCTATCTATCTATCTATCTGAAAAAAAGGAAAGGCGAAGAAAAAAGAAGAGAAGAAAGGACTGGACGATTGACCCGAGTCACGTGACACGGCCGTTGCATTTTCCATCGTAATTAAACCTTTTAGAGGCGGTCCGATCGATCGTTCCTTCGAAACTCGAGGCTGGACCATAAACGACAGGGTTCTACAAGCTAGAACAGCAGGCTACACAGCGCGACATAAACCCCTTAAATCCCCCACGGACCCAGAGAAACGTTCTCGTTGCTGTACCATAACCGAGGCGGAGTTTAGCAGCAACGGTTGCAGCGAGGACTGCAGCTGCGACTACGCTTCTGGTATCCGCAACGTCCATTGCGACGGGCCCGATGAAATTTTCAACGAATTTCCACCGAAAAACCAACATCGCGTCGACGAGACTTCTGGACAGCGCTTTCGTGCGTTACACGGGGTAAAATTTGTAAGAAAACTCGTTTCCCCGGTAGCAGCCGGTTGCTTTCACGAAATACCCTTATTACGGTCGAACGGTGTTCTAACAAGAACCTCGAACGAACGTCTTCGATATTTTAACTCGACCATGTTTGCCGTTCGAAGCTGTGTCGTGTTATACGGAGCGCAATGCGTAGGTATATCGCACGGATTACGCTCGTGGACGTACCGTCGTTCAAAAGTAGCTGGATACTTGATTAACTTTTAGCAGCGAATATTCAGAGACGTTTACCGATCGATGACTGAAAACGATGCAAGCGTTTTTATGCATTTCAAATATCTAACGGCGAACTGAAAACTACGACTACGCGTCATATTCTACGTTTCCTCGTCGTTCAAAAGAGCTGGAAATCGAAACGTCGAATCAAAACCACCCTACGATACATCTAATAAAAAGAGACGCGAAACGGCGATGTTATCCGCGCGACGATTTAAAAAATAAGCCGGAAGACAGTCGCGTAAGTTGAAGCATGTTGCGAGACGAGCTTACAGTCTCGAGAAGGGTGGAAACACGGAAGTCTAGCGATCTCCTCTCGTCCGACCTAAACCTCTGAAAATCCTTCTGACGAAACGCTTCTGTCGTCCCTATTTCCAATCCTCTGCTCGTGTTTTCTCACTCTCTTATCCCCTTCGCTGCCTCTTCTCGCTCTCTACTCCCTGCGTCGCTATCTTTGTCTTCGTCTCTTTCGCGCGATTACAATTTGAAGAGAACCGGTACGCGACTGTAACCGTGAATGGATCGAGTTTACTGCCGGCAAGGAGACTCTTACGTCAAGGCTAAACCGATGCGGTATTCACATCGACGACGACGAGCGGCGAAACGACTCGCACCGACGGAATAAACGACGTTGCAACGACGCCGTCGTTTAAACACGTTCAACCACGTCTGTCGATGTTTCGGTCAAGCTTTCCATCTCTCGCCCACTCCATGTTTCGTCAACATCGTTGCCGATATTCCTTGCTGATATTCGCACGAAGGTGTGAGAGGATCGTCTGGTTGTGATGACGTAACGCGGCGAAGGTGAAAGGCGCGAGAAGAATAAAGGATTATATGGATCGAACGTACGAGGATTATCAAACGCGATCGAATTACGTATTTGGATCGCAAGAATTCTCAGATTAGCGAGCATGCTCGGTAACAGCTCGGTAATAGCTCGGTAATAGCTCGGTAAATGCTCGGTCATATATCTACGTGCGCTATTGCTCGGTTTTATTGGTCGCGTTACTTAACTCGGGGATTTCAAGCTGAAGAATTTAAGAATAACCGGATTTATACGACTAACTGTCGTCTTATATATTCATAGCGATACGATCATACACTCTCGTTAAACGTGTATACGGCGTTAGACGCGTAGATTTAATCTTTAACGATCTTTTGTTGTCGATCCTTTGTACGATGAGATACATGCAGCATAAAATAGCGCTACGTTCCAGATAAGTATCTTATACGCCTTTGAAGCGAAATCTCTCCGCTTAGATTTACTTTCCCGTGTCATAAAATCGTTTAGGTCATACCTAATGAGAATTGCATTCTCAACGTTCGATCGATTTGACTCTTCCTAGGAATCGGGATCGCGTTCGAATCGAATTCGATCGAATAGAATTCACGAAGATGCAAAAGCAATCTCCAAATCCTCGTAATATATACTACGTAACTGGAATCATTTAGCCAACCCGTCGGACCGTTGCGATCGAAACAGGATAGAGAGGTGCTCCTTACGTGAATTGGGAATTTAATACGAGACGATTGTTTAGAAAAGGGAAAAAGAACGAAGAGAACGGAGAAAGGAAACGTTTGTTGGATCGCTTACCGAGCTGATGCGGTATTCGCATTAGCAATCGCGAGGTTCTTTCAATTTTTCGTCCGTATGGAAAAACGCCTGGCGATCTTTCAGTGCGATCGGCGAAATTATTTTACAGACACCCGATCCACGAAAAAAATTCTCGCCAGACAGCCTGTTCTTACCGCTGAATAATCGACACGAAACGAACCGGCTCGAATTTCGATTCTGCTCCGCCTATTCTCATTCCTTGTCAGCGAGACTCGCGTTTCTTGTCCCTCGGTTTTTATTTGCTCGTGATACTGTGCGTATATAGAGACCGCTCACTGGCAAGTGTCGAAACTGTGGAATAAATCGCGAAGGAATTACTGTGCTTGGTTCCGAAAGAGCCTCAAACGGTTACGGTATAATATTTGATTATGAAAAAATTGAAACATTCGTGAAAATAAGTAGCTTAGAAAGACGAACGTCCCTGTTGGAAAGTATTTCTTGAAATATTTTTTATATAGAAAAAATCCCCAAATTATTCGTATTTTCTGAGTCTAAAAATTAGGTATAGAAAATAACGTATCGATTAAGATATCTAACGGTCGACGAATAAGCGCTTTCTTGGAGTTCGATTAAAAGTTGAAACGAAAAAGTTTGAGTGCCAAGCTTGTCAAATTTTGCCTGCGTCAACAGGGAGAACTCGTTTCTGTTTGCATTGTTAATTATGGTCAAACA
The DNA here is from genome assembly GCA_014737525.1 of Bombus difficillimus. Taxonomy (NCBI): domain Eukaryota; kingdom Metazoa; phylum Arthropoda; class Insecta; order Hymenoptera; family Apidae; genus Bombus; species Bombus difficillimus. The sequence goes on from JACXIT010000214.1 coordinate 1,536,251, forward strand.
AGACCGTAAAATCACGAAGAACTCCTGTTTTCAATTCCGTAAAGATGTCTTTGAATTTCAGAGCATCGCATCGTGTCGACTGTCAGGTGTTTATGGAACGATAATTATCCCGTAATTGTTCTATATAAAGCGCCCCCCCCCCCTCCCGACACCGATAACTGCGGTACAATCGGTGACAGCATGTTTCTACGTGGAAAAATAAGGACTCAACAAGAGCAAGTAACCGACAGGAGGTTGTTCTACACGCGAATAAGTAAAAAACGTAGAACCGAATTTTTTCATAAGACGCATCGTTCTAGAGAAAAGTAAATTTGAAAATCATGTGCCGGCAACCAAGTCAGTTCTTAACTCTATTTTCTTGGAGAAGCTTGAAAATGACTTAAAAGAGGAACATTTTATTTCACATTCTTTACTTATTTCGTCGTTTTTCTTTTGTTATTTTTTTTGACTTATTAGTCTGTAATTAATTAGCCAAGTTTAGATATGCTTGACAAATATTGAAAAGCGATTTTCTGGAAAATGAAGCGTCCATTTTCGACATGTTTTTTAACGTATAATCACTCTATTGCCGATTATAGCACAATTGCTGGACTAACAGACACGTGATTAATTAGCATACGTATAAGTATATAATCGTACTATTGTTCGTTCGAATATTAGCAGATTAACTAGAGATTACGGAGTAACGGAGATTGTATTATAATTGTTAATATAGCAGATAGCGATATATAATTATATGGCATAATAACGACGATACATGAATAGCATCGATAGCGTTATGATACGTCAATGTTCTGTAAAGGTACTATAACAGTACCTACGTATCTAATACGATACAAGGGCAAAAACATTACATAATATCTATTCAAAACGTATTGTACGTATGGACCGATTTCTGATTTCGGGCGATTTCATCGCGCCAATGACTCATTGTTCGATGGTGCAAGACGACTTCTACGTCGATCGTACCCGGTAAGTAAACCCTTCGGGAAACGTCAGGGTACAACAAAAGAATTCGCCGTCCTAAAACAAACCCTTCGAACTCTATCTCTACATACCTCGCCTTTGTGTCCGCGGGATAATATCTCGATGAAATTTGATTCGAGAACGTCTCATTCTTTGCGCAGAAGCGAAGCATAATAACGCATCGCGTTATAAATAGAAAATGAAAATCTCCGCTACACGAACGTACGATAAAAATTTTCGTCTGCTAGAGTATGGGATAATATTTTACGTCACATTATATCACGTAATGTATGTATTCCATTACGCTGATAAGACAGAATCATCGGTGTTTAGTTTCGTTTCAACATTCGTTCGCGGCACATTTTTCGTTAAAAGACCGATCGCAGGTAAGAAAGACGATGAGAAGGTGCAGTTCTAACGAGAACGCTCAACAGCGCGTATCTTCAACGTGACAACGCAACGGCGCGGCGCTTTTTGACAAGAAGAAGCACTTCCGATGCCTCCGGGCGCATTACTGGATAACGCATATTATCTCAATTTTGCTGAAAGTTTTTCAATTACTCGCGACGTACCTTGTGCGTGAGAATATATATAAGAGACGGATGACGCGAACGATTAACAATACGAATAAATTATTTAACAATTCCCTTGCAGGGACACTGCTTACTAGAGTCTACGATACGCCGACGCTTTACTGGCGAGCGGTCGCTTCAACTACTTGTTCCCATAAATAAATGTAATAAATATCTATGAAAATTATTGAAATAAACGAAAGTTGATGTAATCGGAAATAAATATGACGATTACGCGACAAAATCGGCAAAATACCCGAATCTTCGAATCTCGAATCTCGAAGTGAAATTAACAAAATGAATTTGCCCTGCGGTGTTTTCGAAACTCTTGGAAGCAGACAACCATGGCCCGCGCATATTCCCTAAAGCCAATAACGCGAATCTAAACAAAACCGTATGGCGATGAGTCGCTAAAAATTCAACGGTAGTCGCGGTGACAATGCGAGCGCGAAGTTCCTTTCGATCCGATCTGGTGAATCGTTGCTACCGATCGACTCCGTAACGCTTCGACCGCGTTTCAAACGGGCCCGATCTGAAAGTTAATATTTGCCGTATAACCCCTTCCCTGTCCCTGCTACCCGCTTAGACAAAGTCGCTTGGCCCGCGATATCGAAGTCCTATACCATCCACGAGAACCGTCAAACCGCTCGAAAACACAAGTTTTCAGCACTGCTCGTTGCGAAAATAAAGAGAAAGAAAAAGGAAGGAAAAAATGTTTCTCTGTCGCGTGTTTTTTGCCATCGCATCGAGGCGAACAAAAGCAACTGGTCGAAAACGAAGCAAAAACCTACCTTGCACATGGACACGCTCGCAAACGCGTAAAAAAGGAACAAAGAAAGAAGGGGAAAAAAGAGAGAAGAGTACGATGCGTCCAGAAGCCGAAGAACCACCAGAAACAGGATGATCTCTCTCTGTTTAACGTTTGCTTTGTAACGGAGCACGGAAGTCTGGGCATTCGGCGAGGACGGATTTCCGCAGGGTAATCCAGCAACTCCCCAGTGTTCCTACTAGCAGCGAGATTCGCCTCGAGCATGTTCGAATAGATAGGAATGGTATAAATGGGTCATTCGTTCGTGAAAAAAGGGACTCTGTCGTAGAGTCGCCGAAATCGCATACAGCGAAGCGGTAAATAAAAGCGTCAAGTGGCGCGACATCTGTTCGCGTAGCCATTATTTTAGAACGTACGCGTCGTAAGCGAAATCTTCTCAATCTTTTAAGAGTCCTTAAAATTAAATTGCAAATTTCATCGAAACTATACCGCTCGCGATGTTTCGTCGAAACACGCTTTTATAATTCTCTGATCGCGTAACTTTCTAACTAGCTTTCATACCTCTACCTGCAATTTACAACGCGCGCATTTACACGAACATCCGCCACCTAGTAATAAATATCAGGTACAAATTGCAAGAATAAAGACTCTAATTAGCAAAGATTTGTAAATGGAAAACTAAACAAAGTTCAAGTAATATTCGCAAAACTTATCGATGAAATAATCGGTCGGATCTGGCTTGCCGCGGTCGTAAAATCGCTCTGATCCAAGGATCTAAACTTTTTCTCCCATTCTACTTTAATAAATCCAATTGTTTTTCGCGTTTTATTAAACTTTCTTAACGAGCGCCCTGGTCTTCGCGGCCGGATCGCTGTGATCTCCGGTCGAAACACGGTGAATCGAGCAAAGATTCGAAAGGAATACGCGTCCGCTGTTAATTTTTGTCTATGCTGGGACGATCGTTAATTCTTTGGCGTTTCGCGAGGAACGTTGTGCAAGCATATGTGTAAGCATAACATATGGTATATGTATTTTGGTAAAATAGCTGGCAACGAAGAAACGGAAAGACGAGACAACGAGTTGCAGGGGACGAAGCAAACGAGTTCCGAGATCTCGTTGTTGGAAAAGTTTCTCTAATCGAGAGATGTGCAGGAGAAATTTAAGAACTGTATATTGGCGAGAATGTTGTAGCAGGAAACGGAGTTTGTATAATGCTGTGGCGAATGTTCGTTGCTTTCCTCAAAGCGCAAGTTTTAATTTTTGCGAAGAATGTAACCTCGACGAAGAAAATTGACTAATTAATTGACGATATTAAACAAATTCACACTCGCCAAGAGGAACATCGCCTCGTAGTACGTAATTGTCGTTGAGGCGAGAAAAAGGATGTCGATTCTGGTCCAAGTCGACTCGATTCATCAAATTCTCACACCTAACGCGAACAAGAAACGGTAGAAAATCGATAACGCTTGAAATCGGATAATACGTTGAATAAATAAGGAAAGCGACAAACGATCGGAGATCTGCGCGATCAGAGAGCACGATTTACGGAAACGGGTGAAAGATTTGGGGCCAATTGGCGGAATGGTATTTACTCTGACTTAATCCGGTCGACAACGCTGATATCTGCGACGAATCTTTCCGATGGGGGGAACACGCGCGGCCGTCCCTTCGAAGCTTGTCCCGAAGCAAGTGCGAGTGGAACCGCATGGCAACCGTACATTGTAGACGAACGAAGCATTCGTTTGCAGAGAGACGACGTTGCGAGGAGCGACGATCCTCGACTTTATGGGCCGAGCGGCCACGAATTTCGCCGACCGCCACGCTCCCGTAGGGCTCGTTTAATTTTTAATTAAGCCCCCCGTGCACCGCCGCTCGTACAACCGCGCCGAAAATCTACCGGGTGTTTCGCGTGGAAACGACCGGATACATCGTGCCAGTACGACGATTGCCCTTAAAGAGGCCGTTAAACCCGAAGCAATCCGCTCGAGGCTCGCACCGGATCTTCCACGATAACGTTCTCAATGGAGGTGCCGAGAGAATCGTCCGGAGAATTTGAACGTTTCGTGGCTTTGATAGGCTCGAATATTAGATCAGCGAACGTAGTTCCAGCGTTGGGTTTTTGATTATTCGTGGAAAGGACGAGCAAATTTGCCATGGTAAGCTTCAACTTTACGTTCGCCGTCCGTACACATTTTTCAGAAGCAAAAACGATCGACTGTAATATATCTTCGTCTTCGCGTGGTTATATCAATATCAAATAAAAAGCGAATATATATCGTACAAGTATATTGTTGTAACTTTCTCCTTCATCCATCAAAATGCATCATTTTCGTACAGAGCTTATCGCCCCCACCTACACACAGAAAAGGTGTACTAGCTAGAAATAATTATGACAAATGCAGCTTCGCGCTAGATGAAATACATTTCCGAAAATGAAATATTTAATAGGAACGTTGCGAGGGACGCAGAACTTTCGTTGCAAGTTAAATACGTATATTGGGAAATGTATTTACGAAGGAGGCGAGAAACATTTTCGCGAGGGATGTATACCCCCGTCGGGCGTAGGCAACCGAAACGTCGAATCGAAACGTCTGGAAGGAAGAGAAGGAACTTGAATCTTCGGATAAAAGTTTTCTCCGCGAAACAGACCATGCTTTCGATACGACTTTGACCGTCGCGTCCGATACTCGAGAACGAGCGCTAAAAGGATCGGAACGGAGGCTGGCTCTGCAAAGATATTCCACGTTATCGGATCGGTCCTTGGTAGACTTCCTAGCGGCTGGCTAGTAGTTGGGAAAAATTACCAACGATAACGCGGCGGATCGTGTCAAGAGGAGACGCGCGCGAAAGAGACTGAGAGACCAGAGAGACTACAAAGACGCTCAAAACCTTTCGGGGAATCACGAGCAGAAGCTATCGTCGAAAAAGAATTGTCGCACGATGCTTACTCCGATTATCGCACGTTTGAATTATTCTTATTCGCCGGAATTGGATCCAATTCTTTTACGGACTGTGAATTAAAAAATTGATCTTTTATTTTAGTAATTTTGCGGAGCTACGCGCGCAGATTTCTAAAACGTCGCTCTACGCCCTGTGCGTTGCGTCGAATACGAATTCGTTCATAACCAGACACGAGGAACGCGGGCAGGAGGACGCGGAGGCAGTAGGAGAGGAAATTCACGACGTCGAATATCGGGAAAGCAGCGCGTACGCCTAATCGTCCAAACGAAGAATCATAGCACGCTACACTGCCATCCTTTCAAATTCTGTTTGGACGAGAGGAGGCGAGACGCTTCGGGGGCAATAAAATATCCTCGCGGCCCACCTTCGGCTACGACTCCTTTCTCGCTCACGCCGGAAGGTGGTGCCGTGATGAAAACGAACAGGCAACGAAGGAAAAACCGGAGGAACGCCGTAGTCTCTTCGTCAGTCTCGCCGGGTGAAAGTGAACGCGGCCCGGAAATAAAGCTGGCCGAGCAATACTCGACGCGTCAACTCCGGTTCATTCTCTATTCCATTTGTCTCGACTCGAATTGAATGGTCGTAACAGCCGCGACTGCGGCGTCTGCGACGATGACGGTAGTATGGAAAATACGGAGAGATAAATGGCTGTGAAGAAGTTGATCGTACTGTCAAATCAATGCGGGATATTAATATATCCGAATCGAGGGCTATTCCTTGCGTGGATTTTTCTAGATATTTTATTTTACCATTGAAACAAAGCACCGAGAAAGTATAAACTTTCGAAACCTTGATTTCCCCGATGAAAACCTTTCGCGCGAATCGATCGTCGCGATCGATGTCATCTCTCGCTCGATTCGGTTTAATAAACGATCCAGGTTACGATGCTCTCTTTTCGCAACGAAAACGACAAAAATTTAATTCGATAACTTCGTAAGCTTCGACCGCGCTTACCTACTATTATGACTATATTTTATTCGTCGAACGTAATTGTAGCGCAAATATATCTTGTGTAAAATGTTTACGCTATCGACCCTCCGTAACAAACTTTCTTTCCCGACAAACGATTCCGATCCCTTCGGACGTCATCTCGATCACGCATAAAATATAATCCACAGTCCGACAGACGGCTTTTATCGCAACAGCATGGAGAACGCTCGTTTGTCTGCGAAAGTTTTCCATTTCCGTCGACCACAATGTATCTATGTATAGCAATATCGACCTTCGCAGCGCCTTAGAAGTTAATCGGATTTAGCATCGTGCCACGTGCACGGACATGATCCATAGCCCAATAAAATATACTTGCAGGAAATATATAAGGCAACTTTTGTAGGAGGAACCGCGGCTATCGATCGGGTAGGCCAGTTACGCCGTGGTTTCGTGCTTCTTCATTCTTACCCTTCGCCGGCTTTCGCCTCTCTTTTCCCTCGTGTCTAATTTTCAACCATTGTCGACCATCGTTTTCCAACAAAATTAAATCGTTTTTGCCGGCTAGACGATTTTTGACTGGAGCATAAAATCCGAAACGTTCTTGACCCAACGGGTATCATCGCGCGGTTCTTTCGTTCTACGTAGAACTTCCGCTCGGCAGCCAAGCCAAGCAGCAACCGAAACGATCGCGGTTTAGCCGGTGAAAAATTTCTTTGGTATGCAAATATACTCGAACCGATGTGCACAGAGTTGTACGCAGAAGTTGCAGTGTCAGCCAAGAACGCGATACCCGTGCGCAGATATATTCCATTCGCTTGGAAAGCCTGATACCAGAGACACTCGGTGCGAATCGTCTATTTCTTTCGAGATACTGTTACTGCAAAATCTGTCTGAATACTTTGGGGTAAAGGATAATCAAAAATCATGAAAAATGTATAAAATATACACGGTTAAACGTGATTCAGTTCCTCGTTTGAAAATAAATAGGCAAATAAAAAGAACGTATTTCCACGATATCGAATCCCGGGAAGAAAGTTTTATCAAGCTGGTAAAAATGTTCTCCGATAGTTGTCTGGCGCATTAAAAGAAAAGCATCAAATATTTAGCATAATTTAAAGAATTACAGTCTAACTTTCCCACTTGGATTTAGACTTTTATCAAAAGTCGAAAGTTTTATGCTGATAATAGACGTAATTAAAGGCCGGTTGGATATAAAAAGCATAAAATAATCTTGTGTGCTAGATTCGAAATACGCGTGTCTCTACGTGGCCGCGTCGCGTGCATTCGATTTCGAGAAGGTAAAAGTTATTCGTTTCAAAGAGAGTACAGTTCTTATTTCTTTCTGTTACTTACAAAAGCAGAGTGTGCCAGACTTTATCGACCAAACCGTACCAGGTGTTACAGGGTAAAAATACGAGGAAAACGTTGCATAAAGACAGACCCAAGTATGTTTCGTCGCAGGCTTACGACGAACTAATAGAACGTAACTATTATTGGAACGTCAAGCTGTAAATTTACAGAATCATAACCTATACGATTATAGGTAAATATCATTATGCCGTATAATTATAAACTTTAATAACTCTTTTCTTCCTTTTCTCTTTTTCTTCTTTTTTTCCTTTTTGCTCGTGGTGAAAAAAATAACAAACGTAAGAACAAACTTCGAATCGAAATCTTCGTAAAGTATCGAAATACATATCGATTTCTGGAAACTGTTCCATTCAAATCCCATACCAGTATTTTCTCTATACACTACCCTACAAAAAAAAAAAAAAAAAAAAAAAAAAAAAAAAACCACAAAAAAAAAAAAAAAAAAAAAAAAAAACAACTAACGACCGCTGGCAGATACAAAAACGTTTATTATAAATCGAACGACCAAAGCAGTGCCTCGCAGGCACCGGGTGACCCCTATCCATTTTTCCAACACATCCATCGGGACCGAGCAATTAACATCAGAATATTAGAAATAAACAGCACGGAAACCCGATACAGGTCCCTTTGAACAGTTCCTTGATGTCAATGGTTGGCTGATTCGAGCATTGTTAGAATTCTCAGCCTAGGAGACCCATGGGAGCCAGTTAGGTCGCACGCGTTGCTTCGCCATAGCGATAAACACTGTTGTTGCGGCTGTCGTTGCCTCTCCGCGCCACACACGGCATTAATAGCGTTGGTAATAGCATTCGCGGCTACCTACCAGCATCTATCTTTGCTCGCGAGAAACTCTAGCCGTGGAAACCGCTACGAATTCAACGTCCCGCTTCTATTTTCAACCGATCGTCGTAGCTTCGCGAGCCTCCGGACGCTTGAACAGTTTGAATAAATGGAAGAAAATTTCCTCACCCAGTCTTTCGACCGATACATCTATATACTACAATTTCGTCGGAACGAAACTACGAAATTACTCGAAGGGATCTAACGATTCGTAATTTAATAATTTGCAAATAATTCCTAACTCGTTTCGCTCGTTTACTATGGATATCCGAGCGTTCAGATACAAACTTACGACGACGTACACGAAGAGACGGATAACACGCGGATTTCCTTCGGGGAACTTTTCTCCGTGATAAAACGGCCGATCGAGAGAGCCGACTCGCGCTTAACAACCGCGACCAGGACGTTACAGCGAGCCCGGAGATTTAATAAAACGACGCGTGTGACGAAAGAAGGGGTGTTTGTGCTCGCGGCCAGCGCAATTTAAACTTTGCCGCATAATGCGTCACGTTCCTCGAACGAGAACGTTCTTTGATTTTTTAAAAAAAGCTTTGTTACTATAATAATTTTGCAAATAGATCAAAATAAAACTTACTCGCTTTGTCTGTTAATTGTATACTAAAATGTTTCACGCGAACACCACTTGGAAATACTCTGCTCGGAAGACGAAACACGCCCGAGTATTTCAAAGCAAACTTTCTATCTCGAGATCGCATTTGAATTTTTCGAAATTAAAGTCAACTTTCACGACGCTAGAAACACGGCAATTTCATTGCACGGTAGAAAAAGAATAAATCAAAGTTTTTCGTTCTACAGGGGAGTTGCATAAACGCGAGCGGTGGTGCGTCATCGAAATTTAACGCGCGACTGCGCGTGAATCTCTCGTTCGCCAAGAATTTCCAAACGGCATTTCGTTGATATACTCTATTGTTGCCTAATACGTTTTTATATCCTCGACAGACTTCCTAAATTAAGCATCATCTGGAATAAACACTTTTCGGGGGCGTCGAATTACTCTTCTATTCCACTAAAATTCTCAGTATACCGCGACACGTCGCTCGAACTTTTCTGGCCATTATTTCTTCCAATACAGATACAATAGATCCTTTTTGTCGACAGATACCTATTCCAAACGCTTGTATTTTGACGAATGTTTAATATTTTGTCGAATAATGTCAGAAACGTTCTCCCGCGAGGTATAATTATTAGAACAGTATAGAAATGTCTGTAGAATGTTCGATGTAAACGTTCCATATTCCCTATATATATGCATAGAAGATGGAAGGTCGCAGGGCACAAAAGACGTAAAAAAGAGGACGAAAAATACAACGAGTGCAGCCGCGCGCATAAAGTCGGTTTTACTATGCCTGTTAGTTGATTGAATTAGGAAAACCGATAGCTTTCGCAGATGGAAAAATTAACGAAATTAGAAGTGTCCGGTGTATCGGGTCGCTTCGCTAAAAAACAGATTTCCATTAAGTGATTTGATTAATGTTTCCCTTTAACGACTAGCTTACTAGCCGAAAAGCCGAATATACGCGAATAAACGCAACCAGCCGAAAGGAAATTCTTCGATTTTGAGTTCGTATCGGTCCAGCGACTCGTAGCGATTTCAGAAAATTAATTAATCATTCCATGACCGGTCGATATTATCGAAAATTAAACGGCAAATAAAAAAGTATACCTGAAGAATAAAAAGAAATTGATGAAAAAAAAAAAAAAAAGAACAAAGAGGGAAAGAAAATAACGCTGAAACGTTTCAGCTCGGACGATTCGATTCGATTAATGCAAGTGATGCTTAATTAAACAAAAAAACACCGATTCGTTGCCAGGCCGAATTTTATGGTCGCTTCGACTCTGAATGGGGAAGCGAGCAAAGAGAGGAAGCAAGACAAAAGAGGGGGAGAGAGAGAAAGAGAGAGATCGAACGGCAATTTCTCTAAAAACGAAACGCGCGCTTTGCAGCTAGCGTATCTCTGGTCGCGATACGCGATATTTTTCCCAACCGACGAATTAGCTGATTACTTTTCGTGCCGCAATTACGCGGGATGCGTAAACGCGATTCGACGCCCATAAACACGCGGCTATGAATTCACGTGAGCCGATGTCGAACCTGCCGATCGGATCCAGTGGATCTCCCATTTAAAGGTACAAACATGGAGAGAACGCAGACCATGATATACATTACAGGCTGTTTCAAAGATAGATGGTCAGGATTCACGCGCATACGCTGGAGTGTTCTAGATTATTTCGTAAAACGATAGCGAAACTGAAAAATAGAAGAGAAACGTGCGATGCGCATGGGCTTTATCAAAGGATCGTGATAAAACATACGGGATGACAACTGATCGATTCTTTGTTGAGAAATTGGGCAGAGCGGAATAAACAACGGACTCGAAAGTTGGAGGATATTTTTATCCTCGACTCGAGTAGTACGTAAGTACACCTGACGATCATTTTCAAACATTCTGTACGCTGTACACCATGTACTCTATGTAACACGCTATATGGAGAGACGGAGAACGATAAAAAAGATCGGAGCTATGACTGATGAGGATGTAACCGGCTGGTTCTTTTGTTCGAGCCTTTTATCGTTAACGAATTTCAAACAAGCCTGCGAAAGCTCGATTCTCGCAATGAGCGATTGCGGTGCCAGCGCGATATAGGGGCATCTCTATTGGCCATTTGCCAGTTCGGCAGTGGGTACCGTGGCTCGACCGACTCGATAGTAAACAGCCAATAGGAAACTTCCAACGATTCACGGTGCTGCCTTTGAAAACCCTACCCTTGGTGTGTAACCATTGTACTGTGATTGAAGAGGCTAATTTAGATGGACGCGTGTGTATGCCAGTCCAGGGGAAAGAAACTCTTCCTAAGGAGTGTTTCTATCCCGCCAGACAAATGACTGGCAACTGACCTCAGCCACGTTAAGAAGATGGAACGCCGAATCTCCGCGTCAGATTTTATGCCCGTTGCTTTATTTTTTCCGGTCGAACCACCCGTCCAGCCATCGCCGCCCCCTATCCAACCACCAAATACGTTAAAAACAAAACTGAGATTAAATCCGTCTCTCCCGTCCACTCTCTCTCTCTCTCTCTCTCTCTCTCCCTTTCCCCTTCCCCTCTCTTTCTCCCTTTCTCCCCTCTCTTTTTCTCTCTCTGAATGACAACGAAGGAAAAGTCGAATATCGAGATCAAGCTTTTGCATGGAAATTAGCGGCCACAGTTCAACGGGAGGTGGATTTCAAGAGTAATTAAGGGATCTGTTTTTAGTCAATTTTGAACGACGGAGAGTCGATTAAGAGATGAAAGGAGAAGAAGGGCAGAATGTTTAACAAATCGGTCGACGAAGACCGAAGATGAAGCAACGAAGTACTTTGTTGGAATTCAGCTTTGTCGAGATGCTGGATAATGGAAAGAAAGTGACTCGGAGAATCGTCGAGTTCAGTTGCCCGCCTAAAAAGAGGTTCCGATAGATTTTCGTGCGACTGCGTTTCGTTACATTTGGCTCGGTACATAAGCGTTACTGCTTGATACGAGATCTTAACAACGTAATATCAGAATGAAAAATGGAAATTTCAAGACCGTCTGAGAGAATTTGCAATGATACGCCATATAATTGAATAGTTGGGGAGAAAATGCGTCTTAATACTATTATAACGGAAGCAATTTATTCGGCTCGAACCAACCAACCAGTAACCTCAAAGCGGAATCGATCTTGCTACGGTGTTATCTCCCATTCCTAATGATCCACCATTGTAGCCTGTAGCCTGCTGCTATAATGGAGGCAGGGTAATACTATTGATTACGCTTAACTGAAACTAGCCCTTGCTGCTTGCGTATAACGTATCCCTTAAATTCCCCAGTCTCACTTGTACGTATATCGACCATGCTCAAAAATGCACAGGCTAAACCCTGTGCCTATCCAGGAACGTTCTCGTTCCATCTTCGACAGCTTAACCGATTCCAGGCTGCAGTCCACTTCTTTATAAGAGGACGTAGGATCTGGTATATTTTAACATTTACGCTACGTAATTAATTTTCGTCGCTACTCTTGGAAAGCTACGATCTAAGAAGATATAAACCGATTCTAGAACATTCGGTGGTATCCGTATCGTCCAAAATGATCGAATCTAGATTGGCAAGGCGTCGTATCGTAAACAAGTGTCCCGTCTTGAATCGGTAAACATTGTACGATAGATGCACCAAAGACTCGCTCGTCTCAACTAGCTATAGAATTGACGTAGAATTAAATATTCTCTCTTTACGTTTACATAACCATTCAAATAAATACCACGTTGAAGAGCTTCAAAATCGTCCCAATCATATTTTCTTTACCGCGGTACAAATAAAATCGTACATTCGGTAATTGAAATATTTATCGTTTATAGCCAAGGCTGATATTTGCGCCGGCGCGATATCAGGTTTTTGTTTCCCGCTGTGTCAGAACAAAACGCCGAAGAAAGGATTAAACTGCGGAACGTTCGCGTGCAGGTGGAACAAGAGGAGGAGAGAAAAGACGAGAAAGAGTACGCAGCGACGAAACAGTCGCGTGCCAGAAAGTAAAGGAGAGATTCGAAGCAGGAAAAAGGGAAAAAGGGAAAAAGGGAAAAAGGGAAAAAGGACAGAAATAATAATTTCCGGGTACAATGTTCTCATTATATCGCGGTAGATGTGTGCATATCGCGAGTGTATAGCCAGCAAACTATAGCAAACAGTAGCAAACTGCCAGATGTTTTATCAGCTTGTGCAAGCGCGTCTTTTTGTTCCTACGATAAAGAAACCTGCCAAACAACCATTGACAACGACGTGCGTCATTTTTTAGGCCGTTAATCCGCCACGCACGCGGCGCTAAACCAGCCCTGTTACTCGAATAATTCCCATTTAAAATAATTCAATTTTCTATGAGATACGACGCGAGCGCAACGCTATCTCGCGCAAATTTAATGTTCGAGGGTTATGAGAACAAGCGAAGTTTTCAGAGCAAATGCCGTTATCGCGTAAGACAATTTGTTTCCTTTAGAAACTCTTACGATACGCGTTCGACTATCGAGTATGCGGACAATTACAAATTCTGAAGCTGTTGTCCAAGAGACTAACTGTTATCTTACGGTAGTCGATACCGTAACACATTCACTCCGAAATAGCCTTTTTCCACGATCATATTGCGAACCATCGCGTTCTATTGTGTCTCCATCGCGCATTCCAGGACATCCTCTGTCGTATAAAATAAAACTACAACCATCTGTGTTCGAAGCAGATACGTCGAGAGGCTCGATTCGTCCGATTCAATTTTTGTCCCATTTTTTATTAATCATCCAGAGACACCTCGAGTAAAACTCGGGCCTTGGTTAAATGGAAAAGTAAAGTGCCGGAGCTTAGATCGCCGCCGCTCGTTTTTTCCCGCTATCGACGCTCGTCCCAAGTAAACTGCAGGCTGTTGAACGATTTGCTCGAGTAGTACTTCGACTTCCGAGAGATAGGAAAGGAAAAAATACGTTCGGACGGATCAACATCGAGCGAACGCCGCCTAGAAGATTCGCGGAGACAATAACCAACGCGAGATCCAGCACGATTCCACTAATTGTCGCGAAGCTAGAGACAAGGAAGAATGAAAAAGAAGGAAAAGAATAACGGGCCGAAGGAAAATGGATAGAGAGCGACGGAAGAGATGTCGAATGGAACGAACGGCCCACTGATAGACGTATTTTTTCATTTTAAAAGATAGAGAAGAAAAGAGAGAAATTGGGGGACGAAGGAAAGAGGGAAAGGCGAATCTAGCCGGAGCTATCTGGTCTAGCGAAGATTTCGAGCCAACGAAGCCATCCTCTTGTCCCAGAAAACAAAAGAGCAGCGACTGTTGCTCGTTCGTCCACGCCCCTTCCCCCTTCGTTTTGTCTTTCACCCCTGTCTACCCTCGCTTCTCGTCCTCGCCTCCTCGCTCTAGCACACGTTCCACCACCTGCCATCTTTTCCTTCTTTCGTTCCTTCTCCCGCGCGTTTCTTCTTCCTTCTTCCTTACCGTTCCGTCTTTGTTGCCAAAGATCGCTCGAGTTCGCTCCTCTCTCATCCGGTACGACTGCCTCGGTGATATCGATTCTCCTACTTACTTTCTCATCGATCGCATCGCCTTGCAATAAGTTTTATAAACACGCCAGACAAAGAGAAAGAAGAGAAGAGAGAAGAAGGCGAAGATTACAGCGAATTACAGACGGTTGCAGCGTGTAGGTAGTTTCGTGAAACAACGTTCCCTCTTGGAAACGTCGCGCGCGATCGTTTCTAATTTCTTCGCACTTTTCTCGTTGATTCGCTTGCTTTTGTCTCTTTTTTAATAGTCGTGCACGAAGCATAGTCGCGTTATCTTTGGCGAGGAATTCGAGACAGCGCCGCCTCGAGGAATTAAATAGGCCGAGAGATACGATCGCGAGATAACAGACTGACCATCGTCGCAGCCTCTCGGAATTTTTCAGTGGAATCGCGCGATTCCAGCGTGTGATCGTGGGTTCAATCGCCGTCCGTAATGTTATCTCGATCGTGGTCGAGCAGCCTGCACCTAGCATTATCCTCCCACTCTCGGTTTACCGATCTCTTACAGTCTTGATAATTCTTTCAGTTATCCCTTTCACCTTCGCCTCTCTTTTTCCTTCTGTCTGATTCTCGTATTTGGATACGAATAATTATTTACTCGTTACCAATGGACCGACTTGTTTCTATTATTACTGGCCACTATGAAACGGAGAAAATTGAACGAGAGAAATACACGAAATGACCATCCGAATAAAATAACGAGTACCTTTTGTTGGCGAATGTGTAAAACATCTACGATATCCCTAACAAACACCTATATTATGACCCTGTATCGAAATCGAAGGTATAGAGATTTACTTCTCAACGACAAGCATCGTAGATTCTAGATTTCCGAAAAGATTTTTCACGTATCGGTCGAACGAACCGCGTCCGCTACGAATTAAGTCTGGCGACGTTATTGCATCCATCGATGACATCTTTTTAGGTGGCGGGAGCCAACGGGGTCCATTTTCCAGCTCGTAGCTTCCACTTTTTCACTCCATTTCTCTCGCTCGTCAACCGTGCGTCGGACGCTAAACGGGACACCGATATCGCTGACCCGAATTATCGCAAGAAAAATTCGAAACGGCATTACCGTACCTCGCGGGGATACGATAATCTTCCTGGATAGGATTTCTCCTTTTTCGCTCCTCTTCGCACTCCACCGGCCTTCTTTTTTACGTTACTGTTCCTTTCGCTCTTCTTCTCCCTCCCACTTTCACGCGTGCATGGCCGAGGTAAGAGTCGCTTCGACCAAGTACTTACCTCCCAGAATATCGACTTCCCTTCCCGTCTCTATTTCCACTTCTCCTCTCCTCTCCGCTCCTCTTCTCTACTCTACTCTACTTCACCGCGCGCCTTTTCTATCTCTTTTGCTTCTTTTTTCCCTATCCCGTGACTCCTTCTAAATCTTCCGCCTCCGCCTTCCTCCTGCTTCTCCTGCTCCTCCTCCTCCTCTTCTTCTTCTTCTTCTTCTTCTTCTTCAGCCCCTTTGCATCGGGGCCGGGCCATTGGTATCGCAAACTCGAGACTATCTTAAGGAGATTTGATGCCGACGGAGTCTTACGGGATGAAATAATCCCGAAGATACGGCCGAGGTCTGGCAATATACCCGGCTACTTTCGTGGTTTTCCTGAATTTTTCAACGTAATCGTTCTCTCTTTAAAGGCGATTCGAGAAACGGATAACCGGCTCTTATTATCTTATTATTCCGGTGCGTCGTCTAGCCCTCGACAAGACAACGCGCGGCTCGTGGAATTTTTGTTCGTACGAAGCACGATACGTGTCTATATTTATATATTTCTACACGCATATTTGTAAAAACTGATAATTTTGAAATAAATCACAGCGAAACGAGCGTTTCGTAGAATTTTCGAACGCTTTTAGAACGGTCAAAGCTCGACCGTTCTATCCTATTACTATGCCGTTATTATTGTAAACTCCGATCCCCTTTACCCTGGCCCTTCAACTTCTATTTTAATTTTATCCTCTTTGATATACCCTCTCTTCGATCTTTTACTCGGTCCGATCTTCGTCCGTTCCTTTATAATTTTCGACTCTGTCTTCCTTCGTTTTTTAAGGCAACGGATTGGCGATTACAGCGATCGACCGAAAACTAGAAAAATAATTTTGCCGATGCATCAGGATGTCGCCTCGTGGAAAATACGAGCCACGAAAAAATGACGAGTCTGTTCTGGCCGTCGAGTGGCAGCGACGCGAACAAAGAACTTTCAAAGTTCGAAGAACGTTCCTGCTCGCTACGTTGATATCATCGACGTGAAGGCATGTTGTACAGCAACTGCACACACCGTTGCTTTATAAACGTACAAAGAAACGAGACGATCAGCCTAGTCTCGTGACTATACAGGTTCAGAGACACGGTGAACGCAGTCCCGGGACAATTGTCGAGAAAATTGTGTAATATCGCTATTTACCTTGGGCAAATTGACAATTTATGATAGCGCGATTACAGCTCTAATCGACTCATCCACCATCTTATCTTCTTCAATCGTTCTCTACACTCGCGTTAGCTGAATCTCGCGTACGATCAATTTAGTCGAACGTTTCGCTGTTTTACCTCGTTTAAAATATATTTTACGTCGACAAATAAGACGTATTTCATTTGTTGAGTGAAGTCGACGGTAGGAATTCTGCGAACGAACAGCGTTCGAAGACGGGCGAATAACGAGAAGATGGCGAACGTATAACGGCGTCTCGCCATCGCGACATGCGAATACGCTGGTGCACGCGTCGAATTTTATTCGAGTAATCTGTCGGCGTATAATTTGGAAATTCGGATAGCCGCGCGCCGCGAAACGTAATTAATGCATTGTTAATCTAGTATGCCGCTCCCTACACCCGGAGTCCGGGGAAAGAGAGAACGAGCGGCCTGGAACAGAACGGAAATAAAACGCTCGAAAATCGCCCAACGAGTTTTTTTCCAGCTTCCTGTCTGTTCTCAACCACTTGTCTTTTCCCCGTTTCCCCGTGTGCGTGCGTGTAGCTCGCCGGAAAATTCCCAGCACGCGCCTACCTCGCGCCACGAAAATTCCACGATCCGCGCCACCCGCCATCCTGTTTTACGTTTTATCGATCACAAGCCCGAGGATCCGCGAGAATCGACACGCGCGACTAAAAAATCATTTCATTCGTATCGTATCCGTCAACGAATCGTTCAACTTCTCGCGACACGAGAATAAAACGTTGCGAGATTGAATTCGTTGAATTACTTGCCACGAATTTTGTACCCTTGTACGATGACTGAAAATCGAAGAGTCGCATAATCAAAGGATTCACGCTTACACGAAGCAACGTGCTAAACGCTTTTGATAAATCGATTCAAACGACGTTGTATATATTAGAAAGTTTCCGACATCGTACATACGTAAATGCGCGTGGAAAAAAAGAAAGCAAACAGGTGTCCGGACGTCTCGATGTTCGTCAAATAGCCGCAATTAAATTCAACGGCTTTTCGTCCGCAATCGACTCGTACTTTTCTTCCGACAAACTTTCAAACGGCCACGATCCACCGTTGCACGAGAGTCCAGCCTCTAATTTTGTCTATTTTCTGACTCGATCGCTCTAACCCTAACCCTAACCCTAACCCTGACCCTAATCCTAACTCGATGATATGTCGATAGATAACAGGTCGTAATTCCAGCAATTTTTCCCACGCCTTCCTCTCTCCCTTCGTCGATTTACTATATACGTTTTTATCGGAATTTTTCTCCGCTTTCTCTTTTCACCGCGCTATAAGTGGCCAAGTGGACTCGGCTAAATACACCGCAAACACTGATTATTACGCAACTTGTTCAAAATTCGTGGCGAATCTTACCGTAGCTTGAAAATGTATCGAGACAACGTTAATCGCTAGATCATGATCGCCGTGTCTTAAAAAAATTACTCTGCTCGAAACTCGCCTTTCGTCTTAAATTTCTGGTATTGCGACGTGTGTCTCCTTTTCAGTGGATTCCTCGATTTTAGCGGATAGTTTCGCAACCGAAACGACAGTCCTTGCAGCCATCGTCTCGTCGCTGCCGTAACCATCGCCGCTCTCAGACACCGTCGAATTATGATCGACGCCTGACACGATCCCGTTTATGCGACCTTTCGATATGTATCTCCCTCGCTATCAACCCTCGCTGGTGATATCCAGCCATCGTTGAAGAGAGACACTAATCCACTCGGAGCGGGAAAACACGCTCGTTCGCTGGATCACGCGATAAATAAAAGCGAACAGCCGAAATTGAAATAAAAGTCGGAGATCGTATGCCGGCGGGCCACGTACCGTAGCCTGTGCTTTTAAAGAAATTGGCTGACACGAAGCGCCTCTCGTTGCATGCCATACGATATGCCGAATACGCTTCTCCACATATGCCGCGTATACGATCGCTTCGACACGCCTGTTCGATACGCGTCGATATCTTCTACCGGAGAAATAAGAATTTCCACGTACAGTGTATACAGAGGACTCGCGTAACAAGCCGCTATCAGAGAAATCGACGCGCGCTGGAGCGAAAGCAAAATTCTTTGTCGAAGCTTTTCGACGCGTTCGCGGATACACTCGAGGAACCACGGAAAAAAAAAGAGAAGAGAAAAACTAGAAAAGGGACAAAATATATCTTCCGCGACAGAGTACACTTTTCAGAGACTTTTGTCTTCTCAATGGCTGCTGCACCTGCGACTTTCCACCGGATCAAATGGAAGATAGACAGACAAACGTTTGGTCGTTTAAACAAATAGGCGACGCGTTGCGATTCTATTCTTCGTGGCGCGTTTTATAAACACAGAGAGATAATTATATATAATCGAGTTTGGTCTAGAGAAGGTATTCGGGAAAATAAGACGGGCGAATAAAAATTTTAATTTCTATCGTATCGAAAAATTATGACTTGGATCCGTATTCATTTTCGCTATAAGGCGAGGTTTCATAAAGGAAATACGCAGATATATAAAACGATATTAGTATAATACCGTCGTATTTATGCAACGAGTTCGGAAAGAACGTGTCGTTATTGGGTCTCGTAATCTGACTCGGAATTTCAAAACTGGGATTTTGTAGAAAACGTAATCTGACGGGCGGAACTTATTCAGCGACCTAATATTATCCACGAAAGGAGAAGGTTGCTCGTTCCTTCGAAGGAGTGCGAGTGAATGACGGCTGCCTGCCAACGCCAAAAGCTACGCATCGCGTCGCGTCGCGTCGCGTCGCGTCGTGTCGGGGATGCGCCACGTGAAAGAAAATTCCCGCCGTAAGAAACAACCGCCTATATATAACAGAGTTTTTAGTGGTAACATGTTTTTGTACTCAGGCACCGTCTCAAGACCATTTTAGCATCAAATGATGTAACTACGCGAGACCACACGCGGGAAATATGGTGAGTATTTTCTGGCGGCTGGCAACGAGTAACAGACGAGGATAGACGTGCCGGGTACTATTATTAAACCACGCCACATACCCTCGGATATATCGTCGCGTGTTTCCTCTTCGTCGAACGAGCAAGTGGCAGACCAGCCTAGGAAGAAACTAACAGAACCGTTTTATACGAGCGATCGCGCCGCGTTACTCTATCTCCCTTTCGCCAAACTTTTCCCGAAACTTTCACCCCCTTCTCCCCGTATATGTTTTGCCACGTGTTTTTTTTTTCCATGTGTTTCGTCGTGCGAACGAAACACAGCGTTATCCTTCTTGATCAATTCCGAGCCACGAGAGGAGAGAAGCGCGTTTAGCGTTTAGCGTTTAGAGTAGATGCAACTTTGCATCTCCGTTCGTCAGTACAAAGTGGACGATTCACGATCGAAGATGACAAAATTTCAATGAAACATACCGTCAAATTTTCCAATTACTAGCAAAAGTTAAAATAATCGCTTACGCTGCGATCCGATCTAAATTTCGTTGGAAATATTTCGGACGAATCGCAACGGATTAGAATTTTACGGGGACAGTTAAACTTGCTTTAAAACGGCATTACACATTCTGTAACGAAGATTCGTTGTCCCCGTTGCGGTTCCAAACTGACCAAAACCAGGCACCGTTCTTTCGAGATGGCAACACCGTGACACGGAGGGAAAATTTACGTCGGTATAGGACGCCGCGGACGATTCCGTACGCCATGGGAATTCGCGGAATAAAAGAAAAAAAGACCAAGGACGCGTACGCACGCAGAGACACGCATATAGACGGCGAAAGAGGCGAAAAAAGGAAAAGCGTGACAGGAAAAAATGCCGTGAAATATACCGACGAGCGAGGATCATTAAAACTCCTCCACCACCTTCGCACTTTAGCGTATTTCACGCACGAATGTGCGCGTACCTATTGTGCAAGCACCGGTTCATCCGTTATCGCGCGCGGCCACGACTCTTTCCAGCAGCGGCTTTTATTATCTTTACACGTACGCGCGAAACCGGAAAGAAGCGTATTCCCCGCATATTCGACACGAAGGAAATCCGTTTCACCACGTTCCTTCTCTATCAGCTCCAAGCATCAGGCCCACGGCCTGGCCTACTTCGATCTTTTAACTTTAACCCTCGTCGTATTACGCCTGGATCTACCGCGACCCAGATACGGTACTATCTTGTCTGTTCGCCACTCGTCGTCAACTATCATTCGTTTGTGCAATATAACGACAGGCAAGCGTGCCTCGAAATATACAGATATGCACGCATATTTCACTTTCGATACGTATATACTTCCAGCTTTGTACTAATGTACAGAAATTTCTTGGAAATGTATTCTAAAATTTGTATAAATTTATTACATCAACAAAATAATAACACATCGAACGCAATGAAATATTCGTCTGTACGAATTTATAAGAATCTTTGTTACTTCGAGTTTCGATGAAACATCAGGATTCGAAACAGATATGTCAAAGTACCCTCCTGATTAGTAATTATTATACGGAAACGAAACTGACCATCCGTCTTAAATCAGGTATCCCACAAGTGTCGTTTCCGTTACGAAAACTCCTGTATATTCCGTCTCGTTGTCGTTCTCCGGAGCAAATAACGATATTGAACGTGACTAATGAAACAAAGTGTAAAAACGCGTTTCAACGCACGACGATGAAGAATCAACGCGCCGTGGTTTCCACCGGAATTCGATTAACTGCTCCGTTGCTGGCGATATTTAACCTTTAATTGCCCGTTCCGACGAAAATTTCACCCTCTCGCTCTCTGTAACCTCCCAGTAAAACTAACGAAACAAAGTGACGTTCGTTTGGAAATTAACGACTACCAACCTCCGTAAAAGCATCCAAAATTTTTCGAAAAGATATTTTCGTACCAATTGAATATATACATATAGTAACAAATGGAAAAAGGCTATTCTTATTGAGAATTAGTAAAACGTTTGATTCGCGTTTAAACGGAATTCCGTTCTTATAAATATTTGAGATATCAAGCTTGTACCACGACGGTCTAAACTCTAAAAGAACGCGTAGGTGTAAACTAAAAGGCGAAATGAATCATATTCTGGAATACAGAAATTTAGAATTGCAGCGTGAGAGTTAACACAAACGGCGAGTCTAACTGCTTTATCCGCAAAAATACTCGAAACTCTAGACGTCGAACAAAATTCAGATATTCACACGGAGAAGAGAAATCAGCGTTTGAACGCGCAACGAAAGCAAAAGCACTGAAACGGTATTTATGATACCGCGTGTCATAATCGATGACTCACGGATGAATTTCAAAGAGCATCGACGCGTTGTCTCATCGATGATACCAGTCCAATCAAGTTTCGCAACGATGTTATCTAACTAACCGTTGAACACGCACCGGCGTGTCTCTTATTGTATTTAAAAATGGAGGACGCGCGTCACAATCGCGAATACCTAGTGACGTATGGAGTCACGCAACGTTTAAATACACCCGAGTCACGTACGCTTTCCTCCCTCGTGAATAGAACTCGTAGCCATCTCTAAACCGCACGCGTTCCGAATTTACTTCTGAAACGCCGTTGCCTCTCGATCGTTCGCTCGCGTTCCACCATTAACCCCTTTTTCTCACGACATCTTATATTTTTGTTTTTCTTTTTCTTTTTTTTTTTTTTTTTTTTTTTTTTTTTTTCTTTGCAAAGAAAACAAAAAAAAAGCTATAACTGTTCATCGATGCTGCATTTCTACGTTTGATATAATATAGTAGTCACGGTAAATATATATCGCCATTGCCATTACGTCCCGTAATACTTTCAACTTATCGTCCCGGATAACACATTTTAAGCGTTGAAATTTGGCCTGGCATTACTTCTGTGTCACTCTGTGTCAGCTTCCGGATGCAAGACCGATCGGTACTCGAGCGAATTTACGATAAAGTTTCTCCGTCGTTGTAGTTGGTTCCGCTAAGGGTCTGAGAAAGCAACGATCAGCACTTCATTAGCGCGTTCTCAGACTTCTGACGAAGCCAGCTGCAACGCCGCGCCGGTGAAACGTCGTAACGCTCTTCTAAAAGGATACGGCTTACACCCGGAAGACTGCCACGACTATGAACGACAAAACTCTGGCATCGTGAAAGCCTTCTGGATAGATAATTCCTTCGGGGAAAGTTGCTTCCTACGCCGCAATCCCGTCGACGAGGAGAATCGAGACCGAGTCTCGGTGTTGTTTTTTCAAAAGAAGCGTACCACCGATCTCTCCGCGATAGCGAATAAATCGCGTTTGCTCGTTCATCGCTCGTCGTCGTATACGATTTCTTTATACGTATGTATATATCTTTCGCGAAAAAGATAAAAGTGTCATAACAAATTAATCCAACGTTAATACTCGTTTGAGGGAATGAAACGCGTGTAATGGCCATTTTTGATCCGATTCAAATCGAGTGTTCTGGTTACGTAACAAGTGTGCCGACCTGCCAGTCGAGACTTAATTTATTTGATTTATTACGCGGCATCCATTTCGAACGAATACCCGATGCTCTCCAATCGATAGCCATCCCCTCCATCTCGTACACACGTAAACTCTACACCTGACGCAAAAATTATACGGTCAGACTCTCTCTCTCTCTCTCTCTCTCTCTCTCTCTCTCTCTCTCTCTAAATGGTGTCTAAATCAACCATTTTGCGAATAACCCAAGAATATCGTTGTACCAAAGACGAATTGTTGAGCGATAAGTTTATTACTTACGCGTTACGTCTATCTCGGACGCTCCTATCGCGCTTATCGAGGTGCAAAGAGAAGACAGATTCGTAGAAAACGAAGAAAAAAGAGGCGGAAGAAGATGGAGGAGTACGATCCAGAGACTCGGAGAGAAGGATTTATCTGGCATAGCTCAAGACAGGAAAGCAACTATATCGTCTGGCACGGGTATAGGCACCGAAGGCAGCAGGGCTACGGGCCAGGAATCGATAACACATGACGGCATATAGGCACATACTGGACTGACCACAGAATGCCATCCGCGCACCTCCCATCACCCTTGTGTCCCTAACTCGCCTCTTTACCCCTGCCTCCCGGCCAGTTGCATCCCCAGGACACACGCACGGAAATGCACGACCGTGCAGCTCATCCCGCTCGTGTGTGTGCACGTGTGCGTACACGGATAGGCACGGTAGCCACCCATCCCATCCCATCCCCTCGCGTCCGCCTCTCCGCTCTTCCTTCGACCGTGCGGTACGTTTCCTCTTCCATCCCCTTGTAACCTTTGGTGCCAACCGTTCCGACCGTTCTATTACAACGACAGGCATCGCGGCTAATGCCGTTCAGCCGTAAATTACGTGCAAGCGATAGACGTTAACCTGGGTGGCACCGCACCTGTACGATTTTTAACTTCGCCCTTAGCCCGTTCCACTCAGGTCGATTCGCTCTGACCCGCGCGACCACAGACGTATACACCAGCTATAGCGGTATCCGGCTTCCGAAGTCGACTATAACCGGAGACACCCTTTCGAAAGGTATGCAGGTATCGAAAGGTGCCTGTGCACGGCTAGACGCAACAGAGATATCGCGATCGTGCTTGTCCTTCTTTCGAATAACCACTGAACCGAAAAATATGAGTACGAACGGGTTAATAAAGGTGCAACAGGAGCTTTGCTTTCGAAATTTCGCTGATTTGCCGCGATACCGATTAAGCTTTACAACGGCAGATGTTTCCATCGTTTTGACGTATCTTTTCAAATAATTTCTCTAAACTTTCGTTGCCTGTTCCCCCGATCCTTGTCTCTTGGGTGAATATTAATTCTTTACAAATCAATCGTATTACCGACAATCCGAATCGACTCGCGCGTTTTGCACGCGATTAATACTTGCGATATCATACGCAAAATGAGAAATATTCGATGCTAAACGATACGTTAAAAGGCATGCAAGTCGAATCACTTTCTTTTCGCTCTTGTCCTTTTTATAGATCTTCCGAGACTGTGAAAAAGAAAAAACGCGAAAGCGACAGAAGCGTGTCCACTCGACGATGTACACACGCAAAGATACGTATACATATATACATGTGAAAACCGCGTCTCTCTAGGGACCGGATGAGACAGAGAAAAATAGAGGAAAAAGGCGAACGCCAAAGTCTATGGTAAGAGAGAGGCAGGTAAGAGATACGCCAAAGAGAGAGAAGAGCTCTTGATCTTTCGAGGCAATTAAATGAATTTCCACTCGGCTAGAATGGCAAACGTTTAGAGACGGTTCCTACGTAAGATATTCCGGTGAGCACTCCGAGATATCAGAGAGGTAATATCGGGAAGGAGAAGAGACGTAGTTTGTGGGCTAGAAGTAATACACGAGAACCTGCCAGTCTGCCTGCTTGCTCGCACGACTGTCTGTCTCTCGGCTCAGGTTGGTCGAGGTCGGTCTCTTCGATATATTTACAACACCGTGCATAGGCCAGCTGCCATGGTGATCTCGTAACGGTAACTAATCACATATTTCTAAGAAATATTACCACATCGTACGGTGTTGGACGGAAAAGAACCATTGCGCATTGTCTTCGTAATTTTTCCTGTTACCTAAGGTTTTTAGAGAATACTTCGAGAAGGAAGAGGATCAAAAAAGCAAGCGAATCGTTTAAAACATTACGAACAAATTAACGCGTAATCGGAAACGAATCAGCCTAAACAGTTATTTGAGAAAATCCTTGAACGGTCTCCTCTAGCGAGAGAAAGAAGCAAAGGTACCGCGCAGGGTATTAATCTTGATGTTAGAATCGATTCTTTTAGCGAATTAAACGAAATACTTCTTAAAAACTAACGATAGACGTAAAATGACAGCAAGTATCCTCCTATTCTTTCATAAACGAAAACATTTCCGTTTGGTAAATGGTCCGAGGTTTTTGCAGAGCGCTGTAGGACCCCGTCTGTCTGTCCGCCTTATGTCGCCCAACTCGAATCGATTCCGAAACTAACGATGCACGGGCCATATAAGCCATCGCGCGCTTCTCCGTCCCTCTAGTTGTTCCCGCACCGATCGTTCTCCTTAACATATATCACGAGACTTTTCGATTTTCTATTCTCTACTGCTCCACCCCTAAAAACGCATTAACGCGACAACTCTCCGAAATTGAAATTCAGAGCGCACCCGTGAAAAAAAGAAACCGACCAACGGGAAAGCGTACACCGCGATAAATATAAATCCTCGAGCCATCCCTCTTTTTCGCTTTGTGTCTCTCTTTCATGGTGTTGCAACAACGCCGCACAGCATCCACGAGGCGGTGCCAACGAACGAATCGAACGAACTCGTGGCACGTCGGAGTTCGCGTGCCATACACGGGAACGAGGTCAAACACTTCGGCGATGCGTCGGCCTTTAACCCCGAACGAAAGACCGGGCTGAAAAACGTTCACCTCTCGCTCCGATGCACGCAGTTAACAAGTGTCTTTCGTCGGCGGCCAATCGTCGAACGAATGTCTGTTCTTTCGCGACGGAACATTCTCTGCGTGTTCGGTACACGCGCATATGGTCGTAATGGTACGTAGTTCGAATTAATCCCTCGATCCTCCCTTTGATTCGCGTCTCTTTCGTGACAAATTTGTTTTCGATAGTAAATACGGTAACATAATAGCACGAACCGCGATACACGAAAAGAGGACCGTCCGCTTAAAACTGGAATTATCTGTTGCTATCGCGAAACGAGAGAAATCCAAAGGTAAAACTTCGCTCGAGTCGTTCGTAATTCTTTTTGACCACGGACGGTTAGATTTCCAAAAATTCCACTTAACGAGACACCCATCGTCACCTGGTATCTCTCTATAACACCGTAACGAGTACCTATTGTCGATCGCTATCAAAGAACCGATATCAAAGCGATTCTGGCGGTAAAAACTGGCAAGGTGCCAAAAATCATGTTTCCGGATTGTATCGTGGCGCGATCGACGCGGAGCGGACTGCACAGCGTGCAGCGGTATGTATTTCCCCGGGTCCGGTGTCGAGCTTGCACAGTAACTTTAGATTCTTGCGGGATTCACCGGCCAACGACAGCGTCGTATTTCCGTGTCGGGATCAGAAAATCGCATTGGTGGGCTGTAGAGGAAGGAAAGAGAGAGGAGGAGAGACGTTTCACGGTAGCAGACACGAAAAACATAGTTAACAGCTGCTACCGTCACCATCGCCGCGCCACCACCGCCGTCTCGTCGTTTCTCTCCTTCCCTCCTTTGCACTCTCCTTTCGTTCCGTCTTCGTCTATCTTTCCCTCCGGCACCTGTCGCGTCCGTTAACGCGAGACTAAAATACGAAACGACGCGACGTAACTCGCGAACGGAATCGTCTCACGGAACAAAACCTTTCGTTCGACGTCGCTGCGTCTCTGTACCACCGGCGACCACTTCCTTCGTTTTCTTACGCGTTTCATGCTCGTGCATTAGCCGTTTAAGTACCGTTCTTTCGTACGCACGGCCAAGGATAAATCGCACCATTCGAATCTTGAACCGTGTTGTTTTAAAAAAGAGCAAATTTTTAACTGTTCGTGCAGAAATTATGAATTACCTTTTTACCCTTTTAAATTACCTTATTAAACATTGAGTTTTACTATTGTCAATTTTGATTAAAATCTGGAACTATTTTTTATTCTATAAGTTTGGAAATACCTGTACCTATCAACAATTAATTACGATTATTTACGACCGTCGGTCTTAATTCTTAAAAGCTGAGGACAAACTTAAAATTAAGCTTGGTTACATCGTTGCGAAGAATACGCTACTATCTGGAAACCAAATGAGCGAAACGACAAGCATCTTGAGAGGCAATAGATTTACCTTAGAAAGAATATTAATGCGAATTTTCCTTTACAAGATTGAACATTTCCCCGTAATGTATATTTTAATATCTCTATCTTATACTATAGCTTGAATAATAAAATTCACCTTGATTATATACTTGACAAAATTTTTCAGTATGCGATGATATCGATATTCTTATCCTTTGTTACTTTTAGGATCCGCCAATGCGCCCCATGCCTTCTCAACAGTCTGAAGGCACGAACGATAGATACACGCTGGTCGCATGTACCAGATAGCGACAGAATTACCGTGTCTCCCGGCGACGAATTATTCGCATAGGTGGCAGCCACCTGAAATACTACGCCCGACGATAACCGGAATACAACATCTCGATCGATTAAAACGCTCTTTGTGCAACCCGATTGCCTAACGTTATTACGTCATCGAATGTAATCGTTACAGATAGGATCAAACACGTCGCGAATCTACTCCAATGTATTTAAACACAATTCTCGCGAGTAGAGCGCAAATTTATGTATTTTGTTGCTACGAAGAATAGACATAATGCGTAGAGTAGAATACACGTAACGATGGTGTACGATGCTCGTATATCTTTCAGGCTATAAATATAATCTTACGTGACCCTATAAATAAAATTTCTACAGAATTAGATCGGATAACATAGAAGACAATTTTGTTACAAATGAAATTTTCGACTTCCTTTTCCTTCCCCCGCCCCACGGTTGTACTAGCAATTACAGCACACTTTGTGTATACATTGTGTATAAATTATCTCGTCGTTGATAATCGTTCGTCCAGCATATAACGAGTTACACTTCGTTCGGCAAATTCCTTTTTCGCATTTGTGACTGAACGAATCGTTTCGACGAACAGTTCACAGATCACCAAACGCGTCGTTCCATTTCGTATGCTCGGCTGCGAGTTATCAACGTGGGAACGAGGCTTTATCGTCCCACGTACCGGACGCATGCGAATTGGAAAACGGTCGAATGAAAAAAAAAAAGACGTATCCTCGTGCACGCTCACCGCTTTATTCACGGTGTAGGTGGACGTATGTTTATATAGGGTATCCCAATTTTTTCCGATCAAGCTTTCAGGAGTTTGAGGTGTTGTATGGGTATGAAATTTTACCGCCCAATTGTACAAAACTACGAAATACGGAGGGAGTGGAAACAAACTTGAAGTTATTACGATTAGGCTATGAATGGTTCGTCGGTACAGATATTATCATTGTATAGACGTTGCGCGATAGATATTATCCTGACGAGGAACGACATGGGAAAAACCGAATCAGCTTGTACAGATATGCGTACGCTACATAGATTTGGTATCACCGCAAAGAGAAACAAAGAACGCTACGAAAAACCCTGCAGAGTGATTCGCAGTGAAGAAATATCATACCGTTACGAAAATTATAACGCCTAATCGTTTTAGATTGTATACGGGCAAAATGTTTAAAGATATTGAACACCCTGTATGTACATTTGTAGGTAGATACGCGCGTGTATGAGAACCGCATAGCAAGGGAACGGGCGATAAAGGAAGAGAGAAAAGTCCAATCGTCGGCGGGGCGTGACGAACCGATAAAACAGTCGCACTGGCAGGAGTTTTCGACGTCGAGCCCGCGACATCTGCAACCAAGAAACGGCTGGCGCCCGATGTCGTTTTCCGACAAGCGTAAAACGCTTGACAGTCAAATTAATCGAAAGTTTTAAGGTAATTGGAATCGATAACGCCGAGGTGAATAAGAGGTAGCAGCGGGCAGTCGGCCCTTCGAAGGTGGTGGAAGGGTTCGCGGGAGTCCTCCGGCTCCGGAAATACCAGAAAGAGCCTCGAGAGACAGAGACGATCGAGGGGGAACATCGTTGAAGCCGTTCTCTCTAACTCGGTCATATTCCTCCTTGTAATGGTTCCTCTCTTACACCCACCACCTCTGATATCGTATATCCCGGCGAAGCAGAGTGCAGAACGACCATGATTAGGCCCGAGGTCTACTTTAATATCCCGCTCCCATCCAATCGGTCTAATTGGAATCGAACGTACGAATTTCACGAGGATGTGGTCTGGCAGATAGTGTAACGTTTCCCCGCGCGTATAGTCCTGTACACAGCGTGTCTCGGAAGATCGGGGTCTTGATCGATGGTCTTGGGTCAAACGTATCAGAACATTGAAAATTTCAAGCTCTTATAACGTGAATTTACTCGCAGTTCTACTGCGTATGCGCGTTGTACGGACGTAAACCGATAGAAAAGGTGGTCCGCGCATCTCTTACGAGAGAATACCCTCTCTTGTACAGAAACCGCGGATATCGGCACGATCGCGTGAATTACTCGTATGCACGTAGGATAACCTGCGAGTCCGAGGGGAATCGTTACTTACGCGCCATGAACCCCCTTAGCGATTCCCTCGATAGTACGCGAAAGAATAGCTCCCGATTTTCGGCCACAATTTTCTTCCTTCCAGCAAATTAATCTAGCTTTTACCGTACGATACTCTCTCGAACGTTAAACGCGGATGGTAGACGTACGAAACGGCAATAGCCTGTTCCCCTTTTATTCTCAGCTCGAAAAATGAGCCTTTATTTCATCGGTGGAGCGTAAGGAGAGCCGCGCTTCTGCCACCTAAACGGCGCAAGAAACGACGAGTAGACTCTGTTATAGCGGAGAAGTCGGTATGGTCTCCCCCCCTCCCACTGCTGCCACCCTCGGCCAAAGTCTTCGTCTACCTAATGCAATGGTTTATCGTTAATATTTCTTCCAAGTAATATTGGTTCGCGCCTCTTAAGCTACAAGTTTCTCTTATATTCCGTGGAGAGTTGTAAGAAACGGTTCGTTCAACTTCTATTACTACCCCTGCCGATATATTTACATTCGCGTTTTACACAGTCCATCGGGTAATTCGAAACTGAACGAACGATTCGTAAGACGAAAGTATCGTTTCGTTTTACTAACAATTTTATCGCATTCTATCCCACAAATGGTATACGCTGTCAGATCGTCGAATAATAGGTAAACGTTCATCGACGAGATCTCGTTTCGGTCGTTTTATAATTGTAAAATATTTAGATATCTCGGTTCTTTCGATCACGAGCTTCGATCTTTTCAGAAGGAAAAACAAAGTTCTCTTCGAAAACTATCCTATCGTTTGCGACTAATTTTTTTGAATTTTAAACCAACGCAGAATTAGACCAACGTAGCATTTGACAGAACAGCGTGTATAAAATACTCCCAAAGTTCGATCAACATCGCCAACATCGATAGAAAAAGGATCGAAGAAAAAAACGGTAACCAGACGATTCGACGAGCTCTTGCGTGTACCGGTGACCGAGTACAAACCAGTACACGACGCGGAGGCACGAAGGCAGATTAAACGCGAGGCCCGCATAGACGCGATGTTCTATCCGGTCGAAACAATTAAACGTAACGAGTGCCACTATCGTGTAAGAACGTGCGAGCGGCGAACGATGCGAAGAGACGGCCGAGGATCGACGAACAACGCGGACCTTTAGCCGAGTCTTCATCGACGTTAATGGTTTCCAGAATTAAACCACGACTCGGGCAACGTGGCACCACTCACGTACCGACGTACGTATACATCGCTGTCGCACGTTGATGTACGACGACGATGTACGTAGCGCGCCGTTTTCTATCGTCCCCGTGACCGATACCAAGAATAATCTAACCGTTTAATCATCCAACTTAATTTCACAAACTGCGAGAGAGAACGTAAAGCTAACTCGGGAGAAACCGGCACCGAGTCGTTCCTGCTTTTTACGCTTAAGTCGTCGTTTCTAAGCGAACGCTCCCTATCGAAACTCTAGAATCGATGAAGATGCGTTTGCCATTAATCGTCTGGTTGCAGTTTAAATATCTTCCTACTTCGAACGAACGAAGAAAACTTCGCATATACGACGCTAAAATTTTCTTGGATATCTAGAGATCTGAAAGTAGAATTTAGAATAACATCGTAGAAGTCAATTCTGAGAACTTTGAAACACATTTCACAAGAAATACCAAGGTTCAACCGAGTTGGAGGACACGCTCGGAATATTTCCTTTCGTTTTATCTCGTCGCTGTTACTTGTTCGCGCGTATCATTATCGCGGCAAACACTTCCCGTAAACTCCGTCAGACTATTGGCAAAAAGATGTCCAATTCTTGCGCCAGATCCACGCCGGTAAGATCAATTCTGATTCATCAAAGTCGTCGAGCCAGTTTTTCATCTAGTCCGATCACGCGTTGAGTAATTGTCGCTATCAATAACTGCAAATTCAATCCTCGAATTTAATATCTACGGGACGACGAGACTATCGAGCCGCGCCCTAGTCGTATCTTTTTTCTCTCTTTTTCTTTCTCTTTTTTTTTCTCCTGCGTATACGTATTTGCTCTTCTTGGAGACATTTCTACAACGACAACTTTATTAGAAGTCGTCCCTATTCGTTACGCGAAATCGAACGTTCCCGAGATGAATTTCAACGAGAAAGCTCGTCCGATTAGCGCGAGAGAGCCACCGCAAGCGATATACTAATTGATAAGTGGGAAATTTAGCAATCCTTTAACGATATAAATACACTCGTATAAAATTGACTACGTATGTATAGAACGAGTTAAAAATCTAAAAATCCATGAAATTCGCGATTCGCGTGTTGAATAGGATATAGAACGAACATATATAAACCTGGTTCGAGAGTTCGATAGGGTGATTATTCACGTAGGTCAGTGCTATCCGCAAACTTATCCAATATCGTTCTTCTTCGCGTCATTTATTATACAAGAAAGAGCGTATACGTATAGTTGTGCACGATACAAAGCAAATATAAAAACGAACAACGAATAAAGAACGACTCGAATAACAAATGAATCGTCAACGACTATTTTAGTCGTGGCTGTTTGTAAATTCTTCCTGGACATAATTAAAACCTGATTAAGGACAGCACTGATCCTATAGGTGACACGAATACGTGTACCTACGATAATAGATACGTGTGCGCAAGATGGATAGAAGAGGAGATAATGCTTAGCAGCCACAGAGAGTAGCCGAAAAGATGGATTATCAGTGGAAATTCGATGTGGAAACTCGATTATACACAATGTGTTGTTCGTTACCTTGATACTGTCGTAGCAAGCAGTGACCCGTCCGTTCTGCACCTCGACGTTAGCTGGTGGATGGGCGAACTTGCACTCCGTGTCAGGCCTGGTACACTTGTTGCGCTGGAACTCCCTGCAAACCTCTAGCTGAAGCCATCGAGAGTCCTTGCCGTTCAGTAGGTTATTCATGTTGACCATTGCCATAATTTCTGGCCCTGGAAGATCGCGGGACTCCTTTCTTTAGGCAGGGACTAACGCAAAGTCTGGTTTTTCTCTACCGACTTCTAGTTTATCCTCCTTCCTCCGTAAACCGTGGCTGTCCGTATGCTGCTCTTCCACGTAGCCTCGACTCTTTAATCTTGTTCACTCGCACCGGCTAATCTTTCCAAGGATACAATTGTTTCGCTTTTTTATTCAAATCGACTCGCGAGCGCTCAGTTGGCACTTACAAGAATTTCGACGAGCTAAAGAAATTCATATCCGTTCGTTCGTTCGTTCTTTCTTTCTTTCTTTCTTTCTTTCTTTCTTTCTTTCTTTCCTTCTTTCTTTCTTCCTTACTTCCTTCCTTCCATCCTTCCTTTCTTTCTTTCTTTCTTTCTTTCTTGCTTTCTCTTTCAATTCGCGCGTTGATTCTTTCAGACTATCGACTACGGTACGACACGTATTGCTTCCGCTTTCAATCACACCAGGCCTTTCATTCACGTGCACAACCGACGAATTGTAACCTACGAAGCGTCCGCTTTCGTTCCCCTTTGTCTTTCCATCGATGGAACGACTCCGATGGTCGAAACGAACCGATTTCACGATAGTGGAAAAATTCAATTTTATCGAGATCCAAGTTGACGAAAGTAGTTTGATATATACCGTCGGTCGAAACGTTGTTTAACCCTTTATGCCTCGATGACAGTTCAAAGGATCGTTTTAGTTTAGAACTGTATGCAACCTTTTTAGAGATACATGCCCCTCTCGTGAAACTTTATATATTCGTTTACGTTGTACCGATTCTAACAAATATTCGCGTATTAACGTAGAACGTAATTCAGAAGACAAAGAGTCGAAACAGACACTTCGCTGGCGATAGAAGCAGACGACCGTGCAGATATTTATCTAAAAATCATTTTATAATAAAAGCATACTACGACTAAAAGGAGATTATCGAATCGATGAAAAAGTTAAGTTTCCACAAATACATAGATATCCGCGATCTATCGACCACGTTCGTTCAAAACCTCGCACCTATTCGCACGATAGCTCGTCGAAATGCTCGCAGGTGCCTGGAGCTTCGATACTATGGTAAATAATGGTACCTTACGCAAGAAGTATTTCTTTGAGTAGGGTGCGATCTTACTGTCCCATGAACGAGTCCTGTGGCGAGTCGATGATCTTCCAAGAGCTCGGACGATCTTCCTTGTTGATGAATCACGATTAAAAACTCGCGGAAACCGGACGACGCAATCGACGACGACGTAACGAAGATTTTACTTTATCCGTATGTTCGAGCGCGAATTAACCAACCCGTCGTTACACGTTTCTTCTCGATTATCCTTTCCTTTTCTCGATTTCTCGTTTCCTTTTCCTTTGTTTTAATTGCCTATGATTCGTTGTCGCGTATTATCGAACACCGTGCGTAGCGTAAAAGGCTTGCGATTGTCAGCGCCAGTTCTACGAGAAATTCTAAACTATATTTAGACCGCCGATGATCACACACACACACACATGCACACGCACACACCGTTATCGCCTGGCTGCTCTTTATCAAACACAGTTGTTATCGATCGCAGTACGTTCAGTCGTAACGCAGAGACCGAGTTTCGGTTAGCTGCGTGGTGCTTGCCAGTTAGCGTAAAAGAGAAAGAGAGCTCTTTCCGTTCCTTTTTCTTTCTTTCGAGAGACTTTGTAATTCCAGCTAGTTTGGTAGACGTGTACGTTGATTGTCGCGGTCTCGACCCTTTCGATGATTCACGTAGAAACGGTTGGCTGGAAGAGGAACGCGTCGCACCCTTCTACTCGAGGAGAGTTGGCAGAGGAAGATATTTTCACAGTGCGAAAGAATGTGAAGTAGAAGAGGTGATATTTACGTGTGTATATTGTCAGCGATTAGGCGCTCTGGCTTCTGCGTTTTTTAGGCGTTTTGCGTCGAGCTTCTGCCACGGTCGACCAGCTTTGCCTCTAGAGACAAGCTAGCGCACGAAAGATCCTCTCTCCTTTCTTATTCTTCCTACCGATATTCGACTTGCTTCGATCTTCCTTTTATCTTCGCACGATGCACTCGGAGAGCTTTGGAGGGCGCTTTTAGCAACTAGAGCAAGTAGTAGTAGTAGTAGTAGTAGTAGTAGTAGTAGTAGTAGTAGTTTGGGCAAAGCTTGAAAGCCTTCGAGAAGCTATAAACGTCGACCAACGAGTGTATGCTCTCTAGGAACGCGTCGATTTTGTTCTTTATCGAATATATAGGCTGATTGTTGCTGCATTCGAGTTTTGTTGCACAGAGATATATATATATATATATAATATAATATAATATATATATATATAATATGTATATATATATATATATAAAAAGAGAGAGAGGTGTGTGTGTGTGTCAAAAAGCCGGTCGTGGTGTCCTTGAAGCCGGTTCTGAAGCTAACGCGTGTCTTGTGTGTAGTCTACTTGGACGAGGAAGGACGACTCCGAGGAGGTAGTAGTAGTAATAGTAGTAGTACTAGTAGTAGTAGTAGTAGTAGTAGGCCGTAAGAGAAAACGGAGCTCTCGAATTTTTCGGAAAGATCACCTTAGCCACGGTTGCGCTTCTTGGAGAAGGGGCGAGATAAGGTGGACGAGATAAGGAGCAACGGTGGCGTGATACTGGCGAGGAACGATGGATGGGAGGTAAACGTCGGACAGAAACGTTGGAAAGAAACGGAGGGAGAAGAAGACTCGAAGGTTGGAGCAGATTCGAGAGTAAGCACGAAAGAAGGCGGTAGGCGACAAAGCGGGTAAAGAGGCAGGGGGTCAGGGGTCCAGTCGTGTGTCGGATCGTGGAGATCGTACGTGGCGGAAGGATCGGGCCGTGGTGGTGTGCTGGATCGGGCAAAGGGAAGGGGGTGGGATAGGAGAGACGTGGAAACGGTAAAAGAGAAAGACAGAATGGGGGAGGTACGGTAGGGGGAAGGGGGGTTGCGAGTTAGCGAGTGACGTTGCGTTTCCGTTCCTCGGATTTACGTCATTTATTCGGCGCACTCCTGGTTCCTCCCGCGGTCGAACTCCGGATTCTGCTGTTCTGGAAACATACCAAAAGCGAAAACTCGCGTTACTGCGGATGCAAAGGCTTAAAATGCTTCTTGTTTCTGGGGGCTGCTTGTGAAGGGCTGTGGGAAGGGTGACGATCAGACTCGGTGAAAGGCTTTGGCTTTCGAACAGAAAGATACGTAGATAGATATATAGATAGACGGATAGATAAACAGATAGATGATACGTAGATAGATAGATCGATAGATAGACGAAGGATATATGTTCGTAGGGATTTGTATATGCACGTGTAGAGGGCCAAGTGTGAATGGATGATAAAGCAGAGGCCGCGAATGGGCAAAGGTAAAGTAGAAAAAGCGCAGGACTACCAATGCAAGCACGCTTAATCGAGTAAGCGAAGGCATCGAGGACGCGCGATAACTTATTACGCAATGGCGGCCAAAAGAAACTTTCAAATTCGATACTTTACTGTACGATATTTTATACGTATCTATATTTAAAATTCTATTATCTTTCGTTCGCCATTGTATATGGAGTCACGATAAAAACGAAACTGATCGTATGGTTTTTCTATCGGATGTAATTCCATCGTTCGTACGAGAGAAACGAAAAGGAAATGCTAATTAAGATTGGATAGTCGCGATATAAAAATTGTATCGATTAACGATGCTCTCTCCGCGTGATGTTTATAACGCGATTCCACGGACACGCGCCACGTCCAGACAACGAAATCTACGTCTGGTGCGCGCAATTCCTATCATTTAATATTTCGTGCGATACTTGAGAAGAAATATCAGGTATACCGATTGAATAAAAAGAGTGACGTTCGGAATTCCGTACGATTACGATTACGTCAGGTATGAAAAAGATTGAATTCGCGCGATCGGCGATGACCGATCGACGAAAACTTTCGCCGGGCGCGACACGAGTAAACGATTCGGGAGCAAACGCTACCGTAAGTACAGTTAGCGGAACCGATGTAGCGAGATCGTAAATCGAAGTACTAAATGGCCGCCCTCTCATTGATGTAAGCGTATCGTCGGTGAAAGAGATACAGCGAGGTCGTAAAATCGGACTGGTATTTAAGTTTACGCGTTTCGAGTACCGGAACAGTAATTTCGAACATACGCGTAGCGTAAATTTTCCAAGAAATTAGTTTCGGATGAAAAGTTGAAGCGGAAGAATAAATGACCGATCGTTCGGTCACTCGACAACGAAAAATTTCTTGCCCCTTTATAACGTAGCTTGTAAATCTTTAAATTTTCAAAGTCTTTGATAAAACTTTCGAAATATCTCAGATTTGATGACTTTCCACTCTGCCAGCAAACCAATGATATCAACTTTACGACTTCGCTCGGCATCTCTCTCTCTCTCTCTCTCTCTCTCTCTCTCTCTCAGCAACTATACGCGGTCTAGCATTTGCTTTATGTACGAGTCAGAAACAGTTAAGGTAAAGAAAAAGAAACGGCCAAAGAGGGTCGGCGAGAGAAACATAGTACAATTTTCCGTCACGCGAGTAAGCCGCTTACGAAAAGCGGGCCCGAGGCGCTCCACTCGTTTCTCATGTTACCCCCAGGAAGAGTTATGGGGACGTATGCGCGCGTTCAACGCGCTAGAAAATGCCGGGAAGAAAAACGTTTTCGTTCGAACCGTTTGTTTTCGCGGGGATTTTCGTGGCCACGAAAATCGTTACCGTTCGAAACGATTCGACGCGTCGATTCCGACCGACCAGCGGCAATCGTACACGAATTTCTCGCGATTAAATAACATTTCGTCGAATTTTCTTGTCACTGTAATTTTCCAACACGGTGACAAAAAGAATTGCTCGTATTGCTTCCTAAGTAAAAATCGACGAAACGATCGCGTCGTTAATAATTATGCTCATTCTATTCCTGATACGAACGAGAAGACAACTCTCTTTGTCAAAAGTATCGTGTCAACATCGAACTCTCGAAACTTCTCATCTAACCACACCTATTCGTACAAATAAACATCGAATTTTCGCTCTGATAGATTTTGAAACTTGCTACGAAACCTAAACAGATACTTGCTAATAAGTTTAGCAGTTTTCAAACTGCGAACGAAACACGCTGCTTCCTGCCATTTTTCCTGCCTTCTTTCTCTTCGTTAAAGCGCCACTATGTTATTCGTTTTCGTAACACAGCGATATATCAAACGATAGATAATAATAAATAGGTAACTTTAGCGAAATACCGTTCTACGATAACTTTAAGCGAAGGTTCAAATTCGCTAAATTATTGTTTCGCGATAATTTTAAACGACGAAACAAGGAAACTACTAAAACTCGTATAACGTTATTCGTACAGCGTAACGAACAAACGCGAACTCTCTCTCTCTCTCTTCGTTCTTATTTCGTTGCTTCTCTTTTGCTTTTGTATATATTTTTTCAGCTTTACGATAATAATTGTCCGATCTTTAGTGCCGGATCGGCGAACTAGAGAAAAGTTTTTTTATGAAAAGTAAGCTAAAACGAAACGAATTTATTGTAACAGAAGATAGCGACTTCGATAGTTCGAGACTTCTTTTTTTATCAAGACTTCGACGCTATCGTTCGATAATCGAACTTTATCGTTTCGAAAGATACTCGATAACGTCCAAGCAACTTGTACTTCGTGGAACTTCAATATTCGGTACAAATGTCCCAGTATTGCACGAGTAGCTTCCCCTTTTCGCACAGCTAATTTAATCTAAAAGATTACTTGCAAATTAACCTATTAACTAGCATCGATCAATGCTCTTCCCGATAAAAGATATTCCCTAGCTGGCTATCGTTGTTCCCTTATCCTACAATTTTTTTATACGCAATTTGCTAACATTTTAATTAAATCTCTTCGTTAAAACGTGCACTGGAATATAACAAACAGACTTGTAACTTACAATAAAAATAAGAGATAATAATTTATACGTATTTAAAAAAAAAAAACTGTTGAAACGTTCTATTTCGCATCGATAGAGATAGAAATTGGTCAAATTTCCCACATTGCGTCATAATCCGAGGTATGCGAGAGTTGGAGGGTTAACAGATACGACCTTTCGATCCACTTAACTTAATCGTAGTGATCAACGAATACGGGACAGCCGATTATTAAAATATAATAAAATAACTTTATGAATGAACTATTAGTGGCGGTATTGCGAACAAAGATAAGAGCAGTGGAATATCCAGAGTATCCAGCCACGTATCTCTGCCTCGTGACTAGTTTTTCGCGTACTCTCGAAAGACTTCGTTCGGCTCTCTCGGTCGAATCGATATACGTGCACGAATGCGGCTTCGAGCTTCGTCCACTTCTTTCACGTGACTACCGCAGAAAAAGAGGGACGACCAAATCAATATCTCACACAGACTTTTCGTGATCGTCGACGTCGACGAACGACGTCGACGTCGTCGGGGACGCCGCACAGCGCATTCGACTCATCCTACCATCG
This sequence comes from Bombus difficillimus, assembly GCA_014737525.1. Taxonomy (NCBI): domain Eukaryota; kingdom Metazoa; phylum Arthropoda; class Insecta; order Hymenoptera; family Apidae; genus Bombus; species Bombus difficillimus. The sequence goes on from JACXIT010000214.1 coordinate 1,575,653, forward strand.
AAGGACGTCCTTGACGTCTGCATCGAATTCGTGCGATCTACTGAATACCTAATCGTCCCTTTGTATGACAGTCTAACGGAGTTCGAAACCTTACACCCACTAAACAACACCCAGCTTCGTCCAACTACGAACATGGATCGCGACAAATTAGATACTGCTTCGTGATTAACTGGGAATTTAGGGTATCGTCCGTGTTCCAAATCATTAATATTCTTAGTATAATTAGAATTCGTGTTCGAGTCTAGGAACGAGAAATAACCTGAATCGTGAAATGTAAATTTGTATAAAAACACCCCTACGCGTAGTTACATTTATTTGATCAATTTGAAATCGTCTAAAACGGAATGATAAATCGGTGAAACTGTAAAGAGACTGACTATTCTCCGATTTCGATGATTTTTGGATACGTCGTTAGAAATCGATATTTTCGACAATTTTCCCCTATACGTATAAGCTCTGCACCAGCTTAGTTTCCGAGATGTTTACGAAATACTATCGATACTAGCCATTGAATTCTACCCGTCTGTTCTGTGTGTTCTGTGCGTCTGTGGCAACGCTATCGTTGGTTACCGGCTCCTAAGAAGCGTCCGGATGAAACGACGCCTAATCCAAACCTAATTCTTATCCTTCGTTTACGGTTTATATAGGTTTCAGACAGATATCCAAATATCGTCGACGTCGGGGGACCAGTCAGCCTTTCTACACTTTCACGCATAAATTTTCTTTTCTTTTTTGTTCTTGTTTTTCATACTCCCATAAAAATGCATATGAAACTAGAATACAAGATGTCTTATTCGCTTGGAAACGAAACGCGTCAATCGAATATCAATCTTTAACGTGCCTTTAAAAATATCGAGAATATCGTTGAATGCTTTGATCGTTGATCGAACCTCGTAAAGTCTCTTCATCTCGATATCCATAAAGAACCAACGCAAATAAACAAGGTAATACTCGTTAATCGCATCCCACGAACGACTGCACCCCTTTGATGCAGATCACGCGAGAGTTTGACGTTTCACCTTCGAGGCGCATCCACTTTGCACCTATAGTTTCGCGTCTATTTTATAATACCTCTACGAGAATTGAGCGCACGGCTTGCCACGGGATTCCGTTCGACTGTGAACGTCCACTGATCCGGATAACCATGCTAGTACCACGGTTGTTGACGTCGCGTCGTCTAACGGAGAGCGAGAGCGAGAACAAAAATAAAGGGAGGTGAATAGGCCAGGGGATGAAGAGGAACGAGAGAAATCGCGGACGGGAGAAAAATAATTTTTAACCTTTCCGATCGACTGCTCCTGATTAACCAGACTGAAACGAGCGGACAACGCCGTCACACGCGGTAGGTCGCTCGAAACTGTTCCTGCGAATTTGTTCCACGATTTTTCCTTCGCTCGGCCTCGATTAACCCTCCGACCGATCCAATCTATGTCTGAACCAAGATTTTAGAATTAAAAAATTTAGAAATAAAACACAGTGAAAACGAGTGACGTTATAAATGACAAAATCTTTATTCGAGACAGTTAAATTCTACTGGGGAAAATCTGGAATAAATATTTTGACTGTTATCGTTTACGAGCATTGGATTTTTGATATCCCAATCATCGGCATATCTAGGATAGAGAGAGAGAGAGAGAGAGAGAGAGAGAGAGAGAGAGAAAAAGAAAGAAATGAAATGAAGAGGATGAAAAGAGAGGAATTGGAATTAACGGAATGAAACAATGAAAACGACCATGCCGGTCTGTGGCCTCTCTCCACGCAACGAGCTTAAGAGTTGTCGCTGGCTGTAACGGAATTAGAACCGATTAAATTAGCTAAAAGGATTTTGGGCATACGGCAAGGTAGACGGTGCACCGGTTTCAATGTTGTTACAGGTGAAAACCGTTCTTTCGTTGCGTGTACGCCGACACGTAGCCCGTAAAATTAACGACATCGTTAATTAGATGAATAGAGATTATGATAGCTGGGAGGATCGTGGGACGGTACCGTCATGAAATATTTCTCATCGGGGGCGAGTTAATCGAAAACGCTTTCAGGTTAGTGAAAAAAAGAAAAAGACGAGGTGATTCCCGATCGTGCTTTAACCGGGCAAATTTAAATTATCGTGTTAGATACTTATCGTTGGCTGGTCGGATGAAATAAATTCTTTTAGATCAGGGAATCGAGATAATTATCGCACGAGTTCTCGAAATCAAGATAAATAGGGAATTCGGTAGGAAATAAAATTCCTGATAAAACATAGGTAAATGGGCTGTTAACGCATTAACGACAACCGACTTGCGATTAAATTTTGTCTAAAAGGACCAAGAGACTAAGAAGGACGGCTATGCGTGCTAACGATATATTATTAATAGCAGCGTCTGCGAGAAACAGAAAATTTCTTACAAGTATTCGCTTCGATTTAACGATATTGCGAATCAAACTTTGAAAATTCTTATCCTTGTCTTATAATTTATAAAAACGTGTCATCGTTAAACCATATTAAAGAATAATCGTTATAATCCGTTCGAAAGAAAAATTGATCCACTCTGTGTCCATAGATTGTTCGTAAGAAAGCCTACGCGAAGAAATCGTTTCGTCGAAGCGGAAAGCTTCAAGCAAAACGGTAGAACGAAATCGCGAGGAGAGGAATACATTTTTAGATCGTCAGAGTCGCCGAGGTGGAAGCGTTATTTCTGATACTTTCGGGGGCAGCAATATTTACGACGGTTCCCACCGCCGTCGTACGTTTGCATTCTATCGAACGCAGTACGTGCACCAGGAGGCAAGAAAAGAAAAAGAGAGGATATTAGAAAAAACGAACGAGAAACAAATTCTTTAGAAGGATCTTGAAATTCACCTAGTCAAGCAACGAAGAGAAAGACGTCTTCCTCATTCACTGTGCGAATACGTGCATCTGTGTATTCGAGTCTAAAACCTCCGCACGAATTCCAACGCGGTCTGATGTCTTCCTGCCGACAACAAGTATTTCTTCTTGTTCGTTTTTGCATATGCATCCCCGCATTCCAGGGCATCTGGATATATGTATACGAACACGAAGACGACAGTGTCGTCTCGCGCGACGATCACGAGCCTCTTCTGCATCGATGAACTTCAAGAAACTTCAAGAAACTTCCAGGATATCCGCAGACATACGTTCACGGACGATTCGTCGATTCCAAGTTCGTTCATTAAAGAGATTACCAACCGTACGAAATTCTTGGTAAACGCGCTAAAAGTAATTGGCTGCGGAATTTACCGTCTATTTTACCAATACTCGGCGAAAAGCGGACAAGGGAGGAGCTACCGCGAAAGTAAAAGACAAAATTTAATAATTTGATCTCGCATTTTGCTTTCAAAGAACTTGTTAATTCTAGCAATTGCGAACATAGATTTTGATGTATTTTAATCGGTTGATATCGATACCGATGTTTCGAATAATTTTATCCGTTGAAATTTTATTAGAAATAAAACGCATCTTTTCGAATTCAAACAGACGCTTTATATAGATATTTAAAAAATAAACGATTTACATAGACGACATCTGCTTATTAGACTTATCGTGCACCAACTTAAGGTCGCCAAGGGAAGGGATAAGAAAGCAAAATGCAACCCGAAGAAGCGAGAAACCGCAGGTTGAATAGAAAACAGACACACCGAAGATAATCGATGATTGTCTAACACCTGTCAGAACAGTTCACCGTGAAATACGTGTCAACTGTGGTGAATGCGGATCGATGAAAGGATCCAGTGGTATCGGAACAAGACCTTGAGCTTTTATCGCTCCGCAGACAGAGGTTTTCCCTGCAAAGTACCTTCCCTCTATGGCCCCGCACAAAAGAACACAATTCTATAGAAGTATACCTACAACCCGACAATCTTCTTAAAAGGTTAGCAAAAGTCAAACATCACGGGAAGGTAAAAAGCGTGCTCCTCGACGGTTTTGATTTCACTAGGAAAACATTTCCGACGAGTCTATTGCGACCTCGCGACCTGTCCCTATAGGCGATTCTATCGACTTTAATCGCTAACAGATGTTAGTTAGTAATCTCCTGGTAATTACACAGCTTGCACTCCTTCCTTTCAAATCGTTTAAGATTTTCCATAATATTTTCTACGATTAATCAAATCTTAAAAAGTCAGACCTTAGTCATTTTCGGGGCTCCTCGTCGTCAAATTCGTTGCGTAGGACGTCTTGTATAAGGAGATAAGCGTTTGTCATACATAACGTATCTATAGGAAATTGTTAACGGTATATTAATATGAGCGCGCATGTATTTACTTTTTGTTACTTGAGACGAGTTATTCCGGTATTTTCGTGGCAATTGTTTCTTATTTCATGTATAATTATTTTATACTCCATATCGCACCAACGCAGCGTCCTCCTATTCTGAAACTAGAAATCCACGCAAGTTCTCCAAATAACAGGTGATTTCATCCAGCAATTACCCATGATATCATCCGCATTAGACTTCAATGCACACTTTGTTCCCTGCTACCACGCATCCACCAGTATTTTTATCTCAAATTTACATTCGTTAACATCATTGTACGTATTGTTGGCGTAAAATACTTCCAACCATAAAGAAGAGAAAAATGGAAAAACAGAGTCATCCAAAGTGTTAAACTTTTCGATGTTTTCCGTAACCTCCAAGTAAAGTAATCCAGTGATGTAACGAAGAAAGAAACGCGTACGGTTTAACGCGCACGCTTCTCGCTTACGATATAATCAGAAACGATCAATCGTTACGACGAAAGAAAAGTTACCGAACTAAATATAATAGCCCCGCTGGTTTGCTAAGTATTTAACGCGAAAACAACCGAAATGTTTCCTCGTCGAACTAAGCTGAACGAGCCAACTTCTACAATAAGACCGAACGCCATACTCCAAAAGCCGCCGGTATTATCAGCTGAATGGAAAACAATGGCGATATTGATCGGCGATTCGCGGGCATCGGTTCGAACCTACGCCGTTTCACGTATGTCTGCGTCTATGTGTGTACACTACCGTTCATAAATATCTAGACGCTTTTGGCGAATTTCTGGTGACAATGCGTAAATTTAAACGATTATCGGTACTTAACGAGTCCTTGTAGAGTTAGAAGACTGTATAAATTCCAATCGTTATACGAATTTTTACTCGTAATAAACTTTATAAACTTCGGTTAAAAGCTTAGCAACGACATATTACGATTAAATCAGCAACAATCGATTCGTCATTTTTCTCCTGCTTGAAATAATTTGCTTCGTCTTTTCAGTGTAAATATCTTACCGTCTGCTCACACTAAGACAGTTACCGAACAGAGTCGTTTCGATTCTTGAGAATTTAAGTATCCGCTACGATATATTCCTCGACGTGGTTTATAAACTTTGAAAAAATCATTGAAAAAATCACTGTGGCTCCCGAGAAAAAATCTCTCGTCTTATGTATACTGAGAGAGGCAATCGAGCGTCCAGATACTTTTGAGCGGTAATGTACGTGGGTGGCACGCACACGCGCGATCACGCTCCGCTTTACACCCACATTTTCGGAATTTAAGTGCCTATGAATTAACAAGTTACCGCACATTTCGCGAAATACCGGTAAACTCTAGAGAATTATCTCTACCCTTCGAATTTGTATTTGTTCATGAGCAAATACTGCGGTAAATTCCTCCGAAGAAAAACGCGACTGTCAGCGTGTGTTCCTTCGGATATAATACGGGAAAACTAATAAACTGTCAGTCAGATTTCCAATTTCCTACATTTAGTAATTACTTTACTTATGGATTACCTACACCTATCTTCGCGTGTCATTTCCTTTCGGTAAAAAAAATAAATTATATATTTACATTCGTGCGAAGATCAAAACTCAAAACTAAATATGAACATGTCTTTATCGACTTTTAATTCCGAGATTGTAAAAATTTCTGGCTTCGTATAACGCTGGTGGAAAGTTCCACGTAGTTCGTCCGATCGTACAGACATTACATTTCCAATTAATTTCGCTATCGATTTGAAATTCACATTGCAACAGAAATTTATCAGGTCATCTTATAAATAAATCACAAGTTCCTTGAACGGATCGAAATGAAGCAATTTATTTATAATTTATTATCCGTCTCTTATCTTAATACATTTCTTCCCATTTTTTTAACGAGTTATTTCTGGTTTATCGTTGATTTCTTTTTTAATGTATAAAAGTGGAAAATGTGAGTAAAAATATCTATTACTCTATTAACGTTTGTGCTATACAGATTTTCGAGCTGATTTCTTAACTTTCGCCAATAAACCTCTGCCAAAAACATATATCTATCGATTCTGACACATGTTTTGTATTTATTTTCTTAACCCGCGCAATATTTAGACAGCAATTCGCATCATCAATGCCATTCAAGCTGAAGAAAATACAGTTGAAAAATATCGAGGATAAAGATGACCAGACGCGCTATACAATTTGTCAAATATTTAAGCAAAATTGATTTACGAGGACATTGCCGATTTTCCAAGAAAATTCTCCTTTGCTAAAAATGTACTCCTCTCCGAACAAGCTCGCATTTTAATTTGTCTTCCACGGAATTAGGCATCCGTTACTAAAGAGAAAACCATATTTTCTCATATCGTCTCATATCGTAGACAGAAGAGATTCTCAGTAATTTATCCCATTCTCTGATTCGATTCCGAAAGTGGATAGGGTGGATAGGACGCCCATTTTCCGTTGAAAAAAGCGGTCGGCGCATAGAAACTCGTTCCGACGGAAAATATTCGCTGCGTAATTACACGGCTATTCCTACCGAAACAGTCGAGGGGTACGACGGGTTCCGTCGTCGAGCTTAGTGAAAATGGCACTACAGTACGTTGAGACTCGCCGCGATGCGTATGCTTTACCTAATGTACCGAAGCGCCAGCACGGGTCACGAGATACATCGTTCCTGAGTTTTCCCCTATTTTCTTAACGCGATTGTTTACCGAATTTTAACACCTTGTCATTGTAACACGCCCAAAGATATGGCCGATAGATTAAATTTTTTATTTAGATACGGATGCGCGAACATTGTATTAGAGTTATTTATGTAATTTGATTATTTTCCTCTATGCCCTGTCTTTCACCGCTCGAAAGACGAAAGGCGATAGAAATAAAAACGAAACCTTGGCAACAACGAAAGGTTGAAAAACGAGAAATAATTTTCAGACGAGACAAATATTCGAGTCTATAGCAAAATCGTAGAAAGAAGAGGTGAAAAAGTAGAGAAAAGTTAATGTACACATCTCTCAGCCCTGACCAAACTATCGTCGGTTGGGAAAATATAATTAGATAAAACGTAAAATTGTCGCAATATACAAGGACGCGGAGGGGTGGTAAAAAACCGCTGGAAAGCAATTTGACGCCACAGAGTAGATGCATCGGGACGCTTTGAGGCCATAAATTCGTGCAGGATGGCGAGGGCGCGACTACGGAGAGGCAGTCGTCCAATCGGACGTCGCGCTCGGCTTGCTCGTTCATGCATTTCAACGCTTGCAAATCATTCATTCTGACTCATTGTCGAGAAGTCGGCCGCTATACGTGTACCGTCACAGCAAAATGCTCTCAACGATGAAATTCCACATGGGAACATTCTGCACAGGCGTGTGCACGCGTGCGCGCAACGACCCAGCTAGGCGAGCGCGTTTCGACCCTGTGCCCTTGAATATTTATCGTTTTCTGCGAAATCAAATTCTATCGCAATGAATGTACCATCAGCCCCGGCTAGTTCGGTAGGAAAACAGAATTACGATCGGTCCGCTTTTAAATTAAAAACAACCCGACCGTTTTCCACCCCCGCTCCTATGAACTCCCTTTTTTCTGCACCGAAGCTACGTCGAAAAACATAGCATCACTAGGGACAAAATTTATTACCAACTTGAAATATACATACTACATGGCTTTAGGAATACGAACCTATGGATAACTTGTTAAAGAATTTTTTAGTTGATTTCTCTAAAGTAACGCAAATTGGAATGATAATTTTATTAAAAATTCTCTAATTACACTATGTAAATGGGAAAAAATAACTGAATTTACAACAGGGAAATAAGGGGGAAAATACATACGTAGAACTATATCTTTCGGAGAAGTAGGCGAAGAAAATAGAAAAAACAGCACATAATACGTAATTTTGTGAGCGACAAACATCTAGCCATACGATACTACTTTTCTAAACCACGAGAGAAACAATATCGTATAGAACTATAGCACCTTGAAAATAAACAGATACGTACATCCCAAACGTGAAATAAAAATATATCTCCATAGGATGCAATTTTTCGATTAGTCTCTACGCGTAACGCGAATGAATAGGTCAGCCACGAGGAAAAAGAGGAACGCAGGCCGAGATACACACGAAGATTCGGTTGAAAAGAGAGAGAAAGGAATGTAGTAAGACTATAAGTTCGTTGGAGCGTCCGAAAAAGGGGAACGTAAGAACGCCCGTGGATTTTCGTTGATGTATCGCTCGAGGCATATGCGCGCCAGTGGTCCGGAGAGAAAGGGACACCGATAGATCGGGCTTGATGACAGGAGAGAGAGAGAGAGAGAGAGAGAGAGAGAGAAATATTTGTAGGTTACGTTGGCGGGTCAACGCCACCTATCTCTCCCTCGCGGGAGCAGGCTGTCACGGGACTAAAATTAAAACGAGGCACACCCACCCCGCCTACACGTATACGCGATGCCCAGAAATGTTCAGGGACAGACACTAAAATCGACCTTAAGGCTTCGAGCTTTCTCTCCCTTTCTCTTTTTCGTCGTTAACGTTGGCAACGCGTTATATACTACATATATACAGGGTGTTCCAAAAAAATCGTGATCAAACTTCGGAGGCGTCTGTTGCTCGACAAAAGAAGGAGAAACACGTTATTAAACGTGGATCTAGGTATCATTGGTTTCGAAGTTGTAAGAGAATTTCAACTACGAGCCTGTGATAGTCCAACGGACTATCGTGCTGTCCGTCACGCCATTTAGAAAAACATGGCGTACGGTAAACCGGTTAACCGTTGGATAAACTGACATAATGAATCGAAGATTATCATCGGTTATCGAAAGATAAGGGGAAAGCTAGCGATCTTTCAACGCGTGCGTGCTTCTACGAGGAAACGCATCGAAACCCTTGTCGAACAGAGGTCATATTAAACAAACGATATAAAAATGTCTTATAATTGCGGAGCTAGCGATACCTGAACCCGCGCCTACTACCGCTATTTTGCTCGTTTTGACGAGTATTACACGCTTCTGAAGTTTTTGATACATCCTGTACTTTACGTTCGTCCCTTGTCGTTGTTCCTTACCCCCTTTTGTGCTTTCAGCCTCGACGACTCGCAAAGCGATGCCATGTCTCACGAATTGCGTTGTCGTTCGCAAGTGTACTTCTTGCGCGCGCCACTACCTCTTCCTGTTCCCTCCCCATCGACTTTCTTTGATGAGTTTCTAATAAGCGCATGCAACGTTATACGCTCGCAACGTATCTGCTTCTAATATCCTCACTTTCACCGTGTCACAAGACCACGACGATTCTTGTTATCGCGCTCGTCTTTTTTTTTTTTCTTTTCGTACGCTTTCGGAGTTCACATAGATGCAACTGGTGCGCGAGCATCTCTATGCATATATATATATATATATATATATATATATATATATATATATATTGCACGAAAACGAAATTTTGTCGGACGTAGAGAGTTCGTAATCTAGATGGCCTTCCCGCGTTATCGATCGACCGGGCGTCGATAAGTTTTCCGTACCGACCGCGGAATTGTGGTGATTATGTTGTCCTAGAAGAGTCGCGCGACTACACGGAGGCAGAAATACCGCGATTAGAAGGACATATATCTTACGCCTTACGCCACGTCGTGGCGTCGCGTGTAACCGACCGGGCGATCTGTGAAACGATTTACGACTTCGTGGGCCAACTACGTATAGATCCTGCACAGCCACGACCCAGCGAAAATTCGTCCACGGATGTTTTGTGGAGATTGTAAATTAACGACATTTGATATAAATGTGATTTTCTGTTTGGCACACGACCAACACGAAATGGTATAAATAGAAGTTCCTCGCCGGGAATCCCTACCGCGTTTGTAACTCTATACACAATTTCTGTGTTTTATTTTCGGGAACGGTTTTACCGTAAAAGCGTGACAAAAACGTGAAAACGTACGGGCGGCTCACGGGGAACTAGAACTTCTGACACGCTATTAACCAAGATAATTTCGACTCAGTTACGTCACACAATCCATAACACACCGGTTACTCTGTCTTTCTCCCTCTCTATCTTTACTTCTATGTATTTCGCTTCTTCTTTCTCAGTATCGTGAATCGTGATCACGGACGATGATGTCATAGGGTAATTTCTACCGATTCTAGAAGAACTGTTCACAATCATCTCCGTTGGAAATTTCCTTTTAACACTCGACTACCAAATGCGTTAAAACGCCGCATCATAAATATCTTGTTTTCGCGATTTGTTTGTTTTTACTAAAAAGATACAGGGGTGCACGACAACTACATTAAGATACATATATTGAAACTTGGTAGTTCTAACTAAGAGAGAATTGAACAATAGTTGGAACTATCTTCACCTACGGCAAACACGACAATCAGAATGGAAGATAACAATAAAACAGATAATATCTCTGAAATACGGAATAGTAACAGTCGGTGATACGCTTTATGCAATCCAACAATTTATTTATATAAGAAAATACAAATATTTTACTGCGTGTAATAAATACGTTTAACACAAGTGCATCGCTTATCAATTTATGAGTAAAAATTACCGTGCTATAATCATCAACGTGCGCAGCGAAGATAGTGGAAACGTAACGAAGATAAAATTCCTGCGCTGCAAATATGTGTCGACACTGTCAACCTAACTGTCAACGTGTATCAGAAAAAAAAAACGACTCAAAAATGTCTATCATTTATTTGTGGATATACTTCAAGCCGATTAAAAAAATGAAATTCCTTTAACATAAGAACTACCAAAGCAATCGAATTCATAGAAATTACATAAATTGATATATTGTATTATGTACTTGTACTGTGTGTGTGTGTGTGTGTGTATGTATATATATATATAACTGTAGGTGTACAACACCGGAATAAAAATATCCTAGATACATATACGATACTTGAGAATAAGAAAGAAGAAAGAAGAGTCGGAATAAAATCCAGATTTCTAGTACCGATTGCCAGTAACTCTAAGGTAGTTCTAAATGATCAGAACGAACTCCGGTGTTTTCAGAGTACTATATGAACAACTGACACGAGTTCTAGCTCAATTTCAATTCTAGTCGAATCCATTAATCAACCGAGTTGTTTTTAACATCATTCAAGCATCTAAAACAAACTGAACTGTAGGTAGGAAATCAGAAGCACGGATATAAAGAAATGACGCGACGCGACGCGACGCGGCGCAACGATTGTTCCAGCCATAAGCGCAGAGCAGTTTGCATCCTATTACTCATCCTATTACCTCTTCCTATTACATACTCGTTTCGATCTACAACGATCCTCCGACATGCATACAGCCTACACGGCAACGCCATAGGTGTGACTTCCTGCGATCGTCGTAAACAAGGACATCGCGTTTTAAAAAGGGTTCGCGGCATGGTGTAGTACGTAGTGAGACTCAATAAGATAAAAGACACCGAGGTCGGAATGTTAGTGGGACACGCCCACGAAGGTACTGTAATTCGATGCGTTAGGCCACGCACACCGATACGTGTAGAATGCATTTCACACACTTACACATCGATTCGTTCGACATCCTTACGCCACGTAGAAATTTGCCTTCCATCATGTCCTATTACGGGAATATCGTTTATCTATTCGCCTTGTATTCCGTTAATATAATCCTCCGACTTACCGAAGGTACAGTAGAACGTCCATTTATTACCCAAAAACTTCGTATCCATTTTATTGTTCGACTATCGTCGTATCATTTCCCATTATTTAGCCTATTTAGCATTTAATATGAGACTAATCTTACACGCGTTAACACCTTATGTGTAATGACATCGAAGATAAAATTCTACAAGCTAAGGGTCACAAAATGCATAATATTGGAAGCATTTTTAATATTTTAAAATATTTGTGACGTTAGAAATGGAATATTCCAATGACTTCAAGAACAAGCAGGAAGCAATTAAAGAAAACTTAACATATATTACAAACTTGTTAACACGTTGAATCTAGTTTCAAACGGGTTAATAAAAAAAGTTGAGTTGTTCTCAAATCCAACAACTATCCTGAAGCAATCTCGTTTAAGCAATGATCTTAGAATGCCGTACACTAAACACGGTATAAATTTGAGACCATAATCCTCATCAGTAAACAGCTATATTTCCCATTCATTTACGCATAGAATAACGCTGCAATAATCGTTTCGTATCGTGATTAACTTCTTTATTGAGGTATTTAAAGCGAATGAGAGAACAATACAAGCAAATATATACGAAACAATGCACGTTCTTCAGTTGGCAGATCCACCAATTCGTACAAATGATTTTCAAGTGCATAATCGACATGACGGCATTTATTATTATTATTATTATTATTATTATTATTATTATCAAGCATAATGAAATGATTAAAAGGAAAAATGTTTAAGATGAAGCATCGCAAAAGCTAATAATGTCGTAGTCTTAATAGAATTTTGATGTAATTATTTCTCTTGAAATACTTGCAATGTAATTATTTCTTTGGAAATAAAAGTAGATATACCATTAATTAAATTGACAGAAACTATATCTAAGAATCTAGAAACAAAATAGGACATTAATTACAAGATGCGCAAGATATGTAACTGATATAAATAAAACAAACGTTATCTTTCTTTCCGATTTAAAGAAACTTGCACACGATATCCAATTGCAAGTTTGGTCTCAAACTTATATCCAGATAGTGCAAGCGAAACATTCGCGGAATATAATTGTCTCCTACATATTTGGAAGTAAACACACAAGCGATAAAATAACTTAGAAAAACGTCGGGATAAGACGAGCGATTTTCGAAAGTCCAGTATCTTGAAAAAGTAAGATTATATCTAAGGATAACAGGTCATATACCTGCTTCTACTGGAATGCGAGGGGATCCAAGTGCCTCCGTGTCTCATACAATCGAAACAGTTTTCAAAGTTAAACCGGGCTACTCATTTACCTAAGAAAATAATCTACCTAAATTTTTAATCGCGCGTAAATTATTTCATCCGTCGATTGCCACGCGACTAAATATATTTATGAAATATAAATATAAATGAGCTTGATTGGTAGTCCATGCTTTTCAGAAGTTCAGAACAGTTTACAGGAAGGTATATTCAAAAAATATTTTAATTCTAATCGAGAAATGATTATGTACGATTATGGCGATGATAATGCCATGAAAAGTGCATCAAACGGCATTTTACATATCGTTTGTGAAAAAAATAGTGGTCAGAATATTTATCACGGCCAACGGCTAGATACTTGGATAGATCTAAAGTAACGAGTTTCGCGAGTGCTTTTCTCACGCGTCACGTTATCTTGTTTTAGGAACGTGCACGGCACAGGTGATGCATCTACATCGGTAACCAAGCTTCGAACCTATCCACGTCCACGGGAATATTTTTGTCCGCGGAAGAACTATTTCACGGAATTACATCATCGAATACTTTTGTCAAAGATCGCGAACATCGGAACATTCAATTATATACATACTATTCTCGTTACGAAAGCGACGAAAATGCCAAAATATGCATTAATTTAATACTAGAACTACCGTCGACTAACAGATAAAAAACTTTTAAAAAGAAATCACAGCAAGAAAAGAAACGAGCTTTCGTCCATACACTTTACCGGAACACTCGAGCTTCCAAGAAATGAAGCATTATAAATGTATAAAATTTCCATTGCATAACCGAACTGGCATTTGTTAATTAAATTTTACATGCCATAAGTGAGAAGTTGGCAAATTTGATAACGAGAGAAATTAACTTTTACAAGCACACTTTATGAATTACAAATTAATTAATTATTCCATTGAATTTGATTAAAATTGTAAAATTATAAAAGAAAAGTCTACGACTTGTAACTTTTCATCAATTCATTGGTATTATCGTGCAAGAAACTCTTGGTAGTTCCAGTATTAAAATAATAATAAAAGAAAAAACCGAAATGACATTATCGAAATATGATTAAATAAAATTTGCCGCGCTAGTAACCGTTACTTTGAATAAATAAATCTCGTACTTGGACAGCGCGAAGAAACGAGGAATTAATGACACGTGGTTAATCGGTCGACTCACATTTACGCACGTAACGCGCATTACACGGTTTCAATTCATATATTTTGCAAAATACTTATGTACGTATAATGGAACGTTAAAACGATTGTCAATATATGATTTGTCCCAGATCAGAACGTGACAGATCAAAATGCCTGTCTATCATTTCACGTTTAAAACTAAGAACTATAACAACGCACAAACTTGCGCGCGTTTTTTTTCTGCGTCGCAATGGTAACGAAGAAAACAGCGATAACGCACGCGCGTATTTCGATAATTGCAAACATACCTACAGCTCGAAGGTTATGTTACGTACGACAACATTCGTCTCCGTATGGCGAACGAAAACCCGTGCAATATGGAGCAATGATCGAGTCAGCTGCCAATCTCAGCTTTAATTCGAATGAATCGAAACACGATAAGCAGAATGAACGCTCGGACATGAGGAACGTGTAAAATGAATTTCGTTAAGTAATCTACGTACTCTTGAATAGCATAAACAACGGAAATAGTAACATCATCGTTTCCGCAACGGCGTAAAAACGCAATTACGGAAACGATGACGTCATTGGCATGACGACGTGAACCGTAATATATGTCCAAATGCATACAGCACAGCGCCCACGCGCGGGCAATGGCGTGTACGACTTATTGCTCTATAGCTGCACGTATATACGAACATATGTATATAGATGTACGCGTACACATACATATGTATCGTAAAATAGAGAGAGCTCTGTACTACCTTGCGCCGGAACACGCGGAGGTATCAGCCGCGATCTCGCCGTGATGTCGGTCACCGTGACAGGTTAGGCGGTCGGCGAGACTTCTCGTTGGTTCTTCTGGAGTTTGTAACTTCTCACTGTGGTAACGAACAACACACCAATGGTAGATACATATATATATATATAAGATATGTATATATATGTATATATATATATATCTTATTTGTCAGCACTTATATCAACAATGACACGGCTTGTTCTTTGAACGTGTGACATACGAGCTGCGAATTTAATAGCCTTTAAGGACGCTGCACTTGCTCTCTTCCTCACTAAAGACAGAAGAAACGGCGAAAAAGGTACTTTCCGTTTTACTACTCTCACCATACAGTTCCGGTCGATCAGCCGGATCTCGCGACACCAAAAATCACGAAAACTTGTTTTCTCACTTGAACAACGCTGGCCCGGATGATGCGTGCTTGCTGTGAACTGCTGCACTGTTCCAACTCATAATCGGCTTACTCGATCACAAAAGAATTCCGTATTTTTTTATATATATTCGCTCGCGTTTTTCCCTTCAGTACGGCCGCTGCTAAGAAACCACGCGCGACTAAACGACGATTGCGAGAGCAATAACGACGACGTACTGCGTGTTCGACGATGACGACGGCAGTAGAAGCAGCGGCAACGGCGGCGGTGGCGGCGGCAATGGCGACGACGTGCAACGACGGACGACGTCGGAGGGACCGGTTGATGGAACGGGGCAAATATATGCAGCTGACGGAAGCCTCGAATGCGATTTTGTAAGAGGGTGAAAAGGTAAGGCGAGCAATGCTGGTTAGGCGACGGGATTGCGACTGCTTGCTGCTTGCTTGGCTAGCCGCTAGCGGGGGCCTGGCGCGACACCGACTGTCCGATGCCAGCGCCCCCTCTCCCCTCCCCCTCCCCGCTTCCCTGCCCCTTTCGCTCCCACCTCGTCTGTCCCACCACTCCTCCACTACTACTTGCCCGCCTTCTACCTTTCTCGCTCTTTTCCATACCACACAACACAAACCTACTTCTCCTACTTCTCTCTCTCTCTCTCTCCCCCCTTTCTCTCTCTCTCTCTCTCTCTCTCCCTCTCTCTCTCCGTCTCACCAGCCGCCTTCTCCTTCTATTTCATTCGTTTTTCTGTATTCCCCTCCGTCTATCTCGCTTAATCACACCTACGGTCTTGCACGATTCACACACTCGACCATCATTTCGTAGCTTCTCTTTCTCCAACATTTTGTCCCTCTCGTTCTTCTTCTAATATGCAATAGATTTATGTTTTCTTTCCTTCTTTCTCTTTCTATCATCTATCGCACAACTATGCACCCTCTCACTAATTTCAACCCCCTAAAGCTTTCTCTCTCACTGTCCCACTCCCCTTTCCGTTACCCCCTCGCTTTATCATTCTCGCCCTATCTTCGTTGGATCACCCGGCTTCGTCTCGCTTGATCGTACGTACGAACTTTCGTGACACACACCGTCTCGTTCTCCTTCTCTCTCATTCTCTCTCCCTCTGTCTCGTTCGTTCCCCTTTTGTCTCTGTTTCACCATCGTTTATCTTCCTTTTCTCTCCTTTCTCCGACTACGAGGAGCCATGATCCCCTCCTCCGCATAATATGCTACCCGTCTCACCCCTCGCTGCACCCATGAGGCCGTATACCATGCCACGTCGCCGTCACCGCCACCACCGTTGCCGCTGCCGCTGCCGCCGCCGCTG